>CM039503.1:2415753-2634562 GCA_022432975.1 Begonia masoniana | reverse complement strand
AAAAAAAAACATTTGTGACTACAGAACCCAGCATGTGATGATCCTCCCGCAATACATAATCATCAGTTTGAGGCTCAAGCTCCTCATCTGGAAGGTCTGTACCTACAACAGGGAGTTCATCTATGAGCCTAGAGCTCAGTAAGAACATGGAATACAGTGTGCATATGCTATGCATGAACATTTTCAAATACATGAACATTACATTACATTACATTTCACTGGACAGGAAAGGTATAAGTGGGAGAAGGAGCTGGCGCAACAGGATGTACATGCCACTTTCAGGACATAACAGGAGTACTTGACAGGATGCCAGTCCTCGTCCACACTTAACCATACATTTTCTTTACAGGGTTTTATCTTACTTCAAAATCGGTGCTGAAAACATTTGCATGGTTTTACAGGAAATACGTGTATGCATGGATGAGATAATGTGCAGAACTTAACAGGTACAGGTAGCAGAATAAAAGTGGACATGTGACAGAACAGATCTTACTCAGAACTTAACCTACAACCTAACTACCCAAACCAGACCTAGTACCTCCAAGTTGTAGGGCCTTAAGGGCCAACGTAGATGCATGAACTTACATGAACTTACCTGGTTGCTGCGGTGTCAGATGCTCAAATGTCTCTGAAATGCTCGGACCTGTAATATGCATGCAAAGGAAATTAAACAGTTGCAGTTGTTCACTAACAAGTTGGCAGAATCTGATCTAAACTCATCCAAATCTTTAGAAAACAAACCGATGTGTTTTCATCCAAAAACAGTGAGTTTTCTCTAAAACCCATAATCCTAACTCCGGTAAAAACTCACATTTAACTCATCCAAGCTCGTTAGCATGAGTAGATGCTTACCTTAGCAGAGAAACAGAGAGAAACCCAGAAGATCAAAGGTGTTTGGGTAAACTTCTGTCGCCTGGCCGAGAGAAAACAGAAGGAGAGAAGATGGAGATGTGGAAACTTTCACGTAGGAGGGAAGAACATGGCTTCTTCAACAAGTTGCCACATGTCATTCATCCATTGGCTCACTCCCACCAACCTTAATTGGCTACCTATTTTACCCTTCCATTGGCTTTTAACTGAGTTGTCTTGTTTAGTTAGCCATTGGTTTGGTTCTCACTTAAGCATTCCATCATTTCAACCAAATCATACATTGTATTTAAATAATATTAATCCCACATATACAATTCGGGGAAATAATTACATGGCAAAAATGCCGGGTGTTACAAGGAGAGAGTGATAGAGAGTGGCTGGGCTGGGCGCAGCGACAGGTGTAAGGTTTTGCCTTCCGACTGTCGAGCGATCTGGTTTCTGGAAAGTGAAGGAGCGAAGCGAGAGGTAGAGGAGCAGAGCAATGATTAATTCCGGTTCTGGGTTTTTTCAGTTTTGCATCACTAAACCCGAAAACCGAACCGAATTTTTCGGTTCTACTTAAAACAAACCGAATTTTGATTATTTAAGTTGCAAAACCGGACCAAATTTTTGGTTCCAATCCGGTTCTTCGGTCCAATCCGGTTTTTGCTTACCCCTAAGTAGGGGTGTGCAAACCGAACCAGAACTGATGAACCGAACCGGTGAAATCGGTTCGGTTCAGATCGGTTTTAAGCCCTGGAAACTGAACTTCGATTTGGTATTGGTCAAAACCGACTATTTAGGTTCGGTTTCTGTTTGGATTGGTCAAAACCAATCCAAACCAAACTGAACCACTCCTGCAATCATAGGTCAGTTGAGTCGAGCGAGTAGGGTGAGTGGGCGATTTAGAAGAAGAGGAGTGGCTAGGGGAAGAGGCGAAGGAGGTGGGGAAGAAGACAATTTCAGGGAGAGAGAAAAAAGGGTATGAACGGAGATGAAGGTGAGGGTGGGGCAGCTTCGTCAACAACTTGGAAGTTGGAAGTGGAGCATCTTGATTATTTCAATTGCAGGTTTGAGCTGGGAATTCAATTCGACTTTTGTCGTTTCCCCCAGTTTGTTTTCTTCTGGGTTTTCTTCTTTTTGTAATTTTTTTATTTGCAAGTTTGAATAACCTTCTCCTTCTTCATCTCCCTGTTGAGCCGTTCTGAACTCTCTTTCTCTCTCTTGTCTTTTTCATCAGTATGGAATGGTAGTTGATAAATGGGAAGGATTGGTCGATCTTGATTTCTACATGTCAAGTTTATCTGGATAATGGATTTTGTGGGTTGTTCGGAGAAATACACTTTTTTAATGGGTCTTTCTTTTTTGTTTTTTTTTTTACAGATCTTTTTCCTTTCATAAGTTTCTGTGTTTTTAGCTTTCTTTTTGTTGCATTGCTGTTTTTTTTTTGGGAAATTATCAATTTTAACCCTGTACTATACACGTTTTTTCAATTCGGCCAATGTACTGGCAAACCGAACCCTGTACTTTGATTCTGTTATCAGTTTTGACATTTTATCAACAATTTCATTAAACCCTCATTGAAAAAACTAACAAACGATCTTCGATTCAGTTGAAATTTTTACCACATGCTCACTACTTAATGAGAAGATAATCTGGAAATGTTCGTGATTTTTTAACACATGTACGATTTATTACAATTTTATTTTAGTATTTTATAAAAATATTATAATAAATCATACAGATCTTAGAAAATCACGAAACTGTTTCTATTATCTACCCTTGATAGGTTGAACACGTGAAAAAATTTTCAAATAAATTAAATGTTGTTTAGTATTTTTTTAAAAATTAATTTATAAAGTAAAGAAGAAACTGAGATTAATTTAAACGAATAACAAACAATATTGGATTTATTTGAAACTTTTTTCAGATATTTATCATATTACGAGTAGATAATACAAATATTTGCGTAATTTTTTAAAACTTGTATGATTTATTATAATATTTTAAAAAAATACTAAAATAAAATTACAATAAATCGTACATGTGTTAAAAAATCACGAAAAATTTTAGATTATCTTCTCATTAAATAGTGAGCATGTGGTAAAACTTTCAACTGAATACAAGATTGTTTGTTAGTTTTTTCAATGAATGTTTAATGAAATTGTTGATAGAAGGTCAAAACTGATAACAGAATCAAAGTACAGGGTTCGGTTTGCCGGTTTTTATAGTACAGGGACCGAATTGAAACAACGTGTATAGTATAAGGTTAAAATTGATAATTTTCCTTTTTTTTTTTACCATTTTTTTACTCGCAAATGACAATGCATTTGGTTCATGAATTTTATTTTTAGATGTAAGGACGCCTGTTGGAGTTAGGGTTTCCTACTCGATTGATGTCTTCTCAATAGACTGTAAACGACATGAATTGAAATTTACATTATTTAAATTTTTAGAAAATGGGTTGTAGAATTGAAACCGAACCGGAACCAAAATCGTAACTTTCGGTTCGGTTCAGGTTCGGTTTCGATAAGTTAAAAGACCAGTTTCGGTTTGGTTATGCCGAAACCGAATAGTGTTCGGTTCGGTTCGATTCCTCCCAAAACCTAGCCGAAACTGGTTTTGCATACCCCTAGATAATATAAATATTTTCGTGATTTTCTAAAACTTGAATGATATATTATAATATTTTTATAAATTACTAAAATAAAATTATAATAAATCGTACATGTGTTAACAAATTACGAAAATTTCTAAATTATCTTCTCATTAAGTAGTAAACATGTGGTAAAAATTTCAATTGAATCTAATATCGTTTGATAATTTTTTAAATAATGGTTTAACAAAATTGTTGATAGAATGTCAAAACTGATAACAGAATCAAAATACAAAGTTTAGTTTGCTCCTTTTTTTAGTACAATGGGCTAACTGAAATACAGTACATAGTACATAGTTAAAATCGATAATTACCCATTATATTAACTTTTATGGACTAATAAACTATTAATGCTACGTTTAATCTCTTATTTTACTCTCTTAAAATACTCGTAACGCATCATTACAAATATTTTAAGAGAATAGATAAATATATATATATATATATATATATATATATATATATATATATATATATATATATATATATATATATATATATATATATATATATATATATATATATATATATATATATATATATATATATATATATATATATATATATATATATATATATATATATATATATATATATATATATATATATATATATATATATATATATATATATATATATATATATATATATATATATATATATATATATATATATATATATATATATATATATATATATATATATATATATATATATATATATATATATATATATATATATATATATATATATATATATATATATATATATATATATATATATATATATATATATATATATATATATATATATATATATATATATATATATATATATATATATATATATATATATATATATATATATATATATATATATATATATATATATATATATATATATATATATATATATATATATATATATATATATATATATATTTGAGATTAGAAATTATAGTTAAGTCTTGTACTTATCTAATGGTCGTTGACTGGCCTCGCCCTTAATATAGCCTAAAATATTATGGAGTACGGTAAAATAATATCATAATTTGTTCCAACACACTACGTGTTAGATTGCTTTTTCCATCATTTTTCAAATTGTTGACCGATTGATGCAATGTCAAGTTGTTATATTATATAGTTTTATGTAATTCCTCCGCCTAGGTTTGTTTTTCAATTACAAAAGTATAGTTAATTTGGCAATCTAGACTTAAATAAAGATTACCATAAACAAATAAAACCATATAATTAAAAATAACCAAAAATAAAAAGGTTTGATCACAAGGCTGAAATTTGAGTTGATCAAGACATAGAATGGAGTAGGAAAGAAACCCTAGAAAACAAGAACGAGCATCATAGTTCTAAGTAGCTATTGGAACAAAATATAAGTTAGTGTAAAAACGAGAGGAAGAAAATGGCGACGAGAAAGAGAATCGGGCTGGCTGTGACAGCACGAGCTTCTGATGGAGAAGATGCCGGCGATCCTCCGGTGCCGCCTCCGATGACAGACGGTGCTTCGCTTGGTGTTTCGACCACCGGAGCTTTATCTAAAAAGTTATCACAAAAATAATAATAATAATAATTTATGAGTTTGATAGTTCTATCAGCCACAGGAAATTAACCCTAGTGATCTAACAGTTAACTATTAGGAACTTGAGATTTCAAATATTTAGCCATATTTAATGGATGAAAACAAGAGGATTCTAAATTCCTATCCATTTAGTAACATGTTTTGAATACATTCAGATTGACAAATCTTTCGCCGGCGATCGGACTCTCCACGAAAGTCGGATTGTTTTTTTCGATATTTCTTTGGCGGTCTCTTTCCTGGTCGTAGAGTCCGATTGTTCTCTCTATATTACTTTCGTGCTCTCCTACCAGTCGGCGCAAATACAGTGATTTATCAAATGTTACAGATAAAATAGAATTTAGAAACGAACTTACAGTGACAGTCAGGTATAGGAGGGTAGGAAGAAGAAACCCTACAAGCAGAGGGCAGGGACATAACCCTAGTCCGATCGAAATGGAGATCCATTTCAGAACTGAGTTGCAGGGCTTCACAGACACATTCTGCGTTAGATTTCAACACCCTTTTGAAGGCTGAGCAGCATTCTTTCGTTGGCTTCTTCTTTTCACTTCCGACAGTAATAAAAGGAATGCAGTCATCCATGTCGAACAGCACCGTGGTGCAGTCTCCCTTTGGATCAGTCATTACCGGCCCTCTTTCAACAGCCATGGCTACTGTAGCCATTGAAGCCACGATCAAGAAAACTTTCATCATTTTTCCTGAAGATGAGTTTTGATTCTCTTTTCTCAAAAAGTTGTTAATTTTGTAATCTAGATATATATCACTTATATATTTGTAATTTTGAAATCAGAGAAAATCTCTCCAACAACCATTCGAATTTGATATATATCGCTTAGATTTATAACTTTAAAATCACGAAAATCTCTCCAACAACTATTCAAATTTAAATTAGATAAATATATATATATATAACTTAGATTTATAAATTTAAAATCATCGGAAATCTCCGCAACAACATGATGAATATTGTTTGAATTTGAATAAGATAATTTTTTTCAAATTTCAATTATCAAGCTCACGGTGATTTTCAAATAAATTGCACATTGAATTTTTTGATCTCCACTATATATATTACTAGCAGTCATGCATAGTGTATTCTTTAAAACGACAATTAAGAAAACTTTCAGCATTTTCTTAAGGACAAGTTTTGCTTCTCTTTTTTCAGAAAGTTGTTAATTTTTTAATCTCAACCTATATATATATAAACATCACTTAGATTGCAATCAGCAGAAATCTCTCTGACAATAAAATGAACATTGTTTAAATTTAAATTAGATGATTATGTATATATCTTAAATTTGTTACTTTGAAATCAACAAAAATCTCTCATACAACAAAATGAATACTGTTTGAATTTGAATTAGATAATTTTTTAAAAATTTCAGTTAGCGAGCTTAAGATGATTTTCAAGCAAATTGCAAGTAAATTTTGTGATCTCCACTATATATATAATTAACAGTTATGACTACTAAAAAAATTATATAATTCAAATTCGAAAAATTCGAACAATATTTATTTTGTTATTTGAGAGATTTCTGATGATTTCAAAGTAACAAATCTAAATGATATATATATATATATATATAATTATCTAATTCAAATTCGAACAATATTCATTTTCTTATTTGAGAGATTTTTGTTGATTTCAAAATTACAAATCTTAGTAATGTTTATTTATATATATATATATATAATTATCTAATTTAAATTTGAACAATATTCATTTTGCTGTTAGAAAGATTTTTTGTGACAGCCCGAAACCGGAACCCGATCGGAGTCCGGGATCAGAGCCATCACTCCGGGACAGTTAACAGAAAACGGGGACTATTTTTTTTTTTGAAACATAACTCTTTAAAACGTTGGCAGAGGGAGGGGGAAGACTAGAGTGAATAACAGAAAACATTTACAGGGAGAGAGAGTTTTCGGGTAAAGCAGAAAACAGAAATGAACTTAATTTAAAATAATTCAAGCTGACGGAAGACTTAGTATAAATAGAGCTTCGGTGGAATAAATAAAACAAAAGTGTGCAGTGATAATCGGAAGGAGGAGAGTAAAACTGGGAAGAAAGATAAAAGCTATCGGTGGATGCAGATATAACAAAGAATGAACAATGCTAATCGGTGGATGTGAACTATAAACAAGAATTTGAGTTCACCGGTAGGAACAGACAGTAAACGGAATCGGTAGAAGGAGATGACGTCAACCGGAAGATGTGTGACATCACCGGTGGATGCAGGCATTCAACATAATCGGCAGGAGAAGAAAACAGTGGATGACGTCATCGGAAGAGGAGATGACGTCAGACGGTAGATGCAGACATGCAACGTAATCGGCAGGAGAAGAAAACAGTGGATGACGTCATCGGAAGATGAGATGACGTCAGACTGTAGATGCAAATATTCAACGTAATCGGCAGGAGAAGAAAACAGTGGATGACATCATCAGAAGAGGAGATGACGTCAGACGGTAGATGCAGTTTTTACAACAGACGGAATTGCATTTTTCACCGATGGATTGAATAAGACAAAATATATGACGTCATCGGCAGATATAGGCAGCAGATAGAAATCGGAATGTGTGATGACGTCATCGGAATATGTGATTTAAAGAAGGGAACGGGCAGCGGTGGATGTAGTTATTTTAAAAGAACCGGGCAGCGGTTGATGTAAATTTTACAAGTAGCGGTGGATGCGACTTTCAAAAACGGGCAGCGGGCAGCGGTGGACGTGATCGGATGATATGGTTTCTAAGGCAAAATTTGACAACTTTAACAGGAAGTCATAGGAACAGAAAACTTCAAACAGAAGGCATGAGGGCTTCAAACCCTCAAAACACAGTTTTAAAACATGCATGGGAACATGACAGAAGTTAGAAAACCTAACAGAAGATCAAGAAAACAACTGCATGGATTATTCCAAAACCAGAGACAATCCATGCACAGATTATCAGAGAATATCCCAAATAAATTCCAGAATACTCTAGAATACTAACTTAACTGTCAAATACAGCGGTTTTAAACATTGAAACAGAATCTATACATTGTTTCAAAATTTCAAAGACAGTACAAAACCTAACATATATTTACAGAAACTCCCAAAACAGAAGTATTCTACAGGGCTTTTGTGACAGCCCGAAACCGAAATCCCGATCGGAGTCCGGGATCAAGCCGTCACTCCGGGACAGATGACAGGAAAGGGGTGACTATTTTTTTTAAACGGAACGGGACAGAACAGTCTAACCTTTAACAGAGGGAGAGAGTTCTCCGAATACGGGGTAGAACCAATAGCATAAGAAAAGCAGAAGAATGAAAATGAAATAAACAGAGCTGGCGGAAAGCATCGGCATGTGACGTGGCCGGAAGATGGAAACAGGTTCCTAAAGAATGGCGAAAGACTTAACTTAAAATAAAACAATATGCTGTTGGGCGGAATACATAACCGGGAGGAATATACAGGGGATGATGTCATCGGCAGGGGAAAGCAGTAATTGGGATCGGCAGGTGCGATGACGTCATCGGAATGAATGGTGACATCATCGGAATGAGAAAACAGCATGTGGGAACCGGCAGATTGTGATGACGTCATCCGAAAATGGGTGACGTCAACCGGCAGATGAAGTTAGCCAACATAACCGGCAGAGGCAGATAACAACACAATCGGCAGAAGGTGATGACGTCAGTCGGAAGATGATCTGACGTCATCGGCAGATACAGTCAATGAACGAAATTGGCAGGAGATGATGACGTCAGTCGGAAGATGATCTGACGTCATCGGCAGATGAAGTTTAAAATAGACAGAATGAGCAGTAACAATCGGCAGACGCAGACATCAAATGAAACCGGCAGGAGTAAACCTAAAACAGAATCACTCTCTGGCGGTAGATGCAGGCAAAGTCCCTACCGGAAGATGTAATCGGAATTTAAGGACATAATTTACAACTTTTGACAGAGAGGCATATAAACGGAGAACACAAATCCAGAAGGCATAAAGGTTTCAGACCTTCAAACCCGAATCTAAATACGGTTTTAGAACATGACAGAAACTAGAAAAAAACTTAACAGAATTTCAGAAGAACTGTTAGAATTTCTCCATGACCAGAGACAATTCATGCACGAATCAAAGAAAGATTCCCAGAATGGTTTCAATACATTTCAAACGTAAATACAACTGTCGAATACAGAGGTTTTAAACATCAACACTGGTTTTATACCTCATTTTGAAGATCCCAAAAGTTTTACAGAACTTGACATACACTTCAAACGTTTTAAACCCCAAAACAACTTGTACAAAACTTACATTAAAAACACATCCTCACAGGAATGACACTTGTCTGACTGCAGCAACCATCCCGTGAGCTCCTCCCGCCAACTACATCAATTCATCAGTTTGAGGCTCAAGCTCCTCATCTGGAAGATCCGTACCTACAACAGAGAGTTCATCTATGAGCCTAGAGCTCAGTAAGAACATGGAATACAGTGTGCATATGCTATGCATGAACATTTTCAAATACATGAACATTACATTACATTACATTTCACTGGACAGGAAAGGTATAAGTGGGAGAAGGAGCTGGCGCAACAGGATGTACATGCCACTTTCAGGACATAACAGGAGTACTTGACAGGATGCCAGTCCTCGTCCACACTTAACCATACATTTTCTTTACAGGGTTTTATCTTACTTCAAAATCGGTGCTGAAAACATTTGCATGGTTTTACAGGAAATACGTGTATGCATGGATAAGAAAATGCGCAGAACTTAACAAGTACAGGCAACAGAATAAAAGTGGACATGAGACAGAACAGATTTTACTCAACACTTGACCTACAACCTAACTACCCAAACCAGACCTAGTACCTCCAAGTTGTAGGGCCTTAAGGGCCAACATAGGTGCATGAACTTACATGAACTTACCTGTCTGCGGCGGTGTCAGATGTTCGAATGTTCCTGGAGTGCTCTGACCTGTAGTATGCATGTAAAGGAATTAAACAAGCTGTAAGAGCTAACAAATAACTTGTTGGATATGCAGCAAGCTCATTTCAACTCTTTAGAAAACATACTAACGTGTTTTCATCCAAAACAGAGAGTTTTTACCAAAAACCGAAACCCTAAACTTCGGTAAAAACTCACTTTAAACTTGTCCAAACTTGTTAGCATTAAAGACGCTCACCTTTGCTGAAGAAAACGAAGAATTGCTGGAGAAACAAAGTGCAGAAGTTTTGTTTCAATCGCCTGGAAGAGAGGAAACCGAGAGAGATGGGAGGAAGCAGAGTAGTGAATGAACATTCACGTAGGAGGATGAACTTGGCTTCCTCAACAAGTTGCTACTTGGCAATCATCCATTGGCTCACTCCCACCAACCTTAATTGGCTACCTATCTTACCCTTCCATTGGCTTTTAACTGAATTGTCTTGTTTAGTTAGCCATTGGTTTGGTTCTCACTTAAGCATTCCATCATTTCAACCAAATCATACATTGTATTTAAATAATATTAATCCCACTTATACAATTCGGGGAAATAATTACATGGCAAAAATACCGGGTGTTACATTCCACCCACCTTAACAGAAATTTTGTCCTCAAAATTTGCCTATGCAAAGAGGTCCGGATATTGGGCTCTAACATCCGCTTGTCTTTCCCACGTGGCTTCTTCCACATTGTGATTGCGCCATAAGACTTTCACCAACGGGACCACCTTGTTGCGCAATACCTTGACTGAGGTATCCAGTATCTGTATGGGCCTTTCTTCGTATGTCAGCGTTGGCATGATATCAAAATCCACGTGTTCCACGATCTGAGTTGGGTCTCGTACACACTTTCTCAGCATTGACACATGGAAAACATCATGAACTCCATCCATAGACGTTGGTAGCTGTAGTCTGTAGGCCATGTTCCCAATTTTCTTCAAAATGGGAAAGGGCCCAACAAACCTTGGGCTGAGCTTTCCTCTCTTGCCAAATCTCATCACACCTTTGAAAGGTGACACCTTCAAGAATACTTCATCACCTTCAGCAAACTCCAAGTCCTTTCTTCTATGGTCCGCATAACTCTTTTGCCGACTTTGTGCAGCTTGGATTCTTTGCTTGATCGCCGTTATTACCCCAGACATTTGTTGTAGTATCTCGGGGCCGATGAGCTTGGTTTCTCCGACTTCATCCCAACACAAAGGGGATCTGCACTTTCTGCCATAAAGCGCTTCATAGGGAGCCATGCCAATTGTAGCCTGGTAGCTATTGTTGTAGGCAAACTCCACAAGCGGCAAATACCTACTCCAAGGAGCATGAAGTTCCAGCACGCACGCCTTTAACATATCTTCCAATGTCTGAATCGTCCTTTCAGATTGTCCGTCTGTTTGTGGGTGAAACGCCGTGCTGAAGTCCAATCTAGTGCCCAAAGAGCTCTGCAGACTTTTCCAAAACCTGGAAGTAAATCTAGGATCCCGGTCCGAAACAATGGACACCGGAATGCCATGCAGCTTAACAATCTCACTGATGTACAGTTCCGCATACTGGTCCATAGAGTACGTTGTCTTCACAGGTAGGAAATGGGCCGATTTTGTCAATCTGTCCACTATGACCCATATACTATTATGGCCTTTAACTGTCCTTGGAAGGCCCACGACAAAGTCGATCGTAATGTTCTCCCATTTCCATTCGGGGATCGGAAGAGGCTGAAGCATCCCACTCGGTCGTTGGTGTTCAGCTTTGACCTGTTGACATATCATACAAGACTCCATATACTTGGCCACTTCATTCTTCATATTCGGCCACCAGAAGTGAAGTTTTAAGTCCTGATACATCTTTGTGCTTCCAGGATGCACAGAGAAAGGAGACGAATGGGCTTCCGACAAGATATGCTTCCGTAGCTCTTCATCCTTCGGAACATACCATCTACCCCTGAACTTCAGAATACCATCTCCCGAATAGCTGAACTCGGAAGAGGCCATGGGTAACTTGCTCACAATATCAGCCATCTCCTTCGAACTGGTCTTCTGGGCTCCTTTAATTCTGTCCAGGACGGAGGGCCGTAATGTTAAGTCTGCCAGTATGGCCGATAGTCCAGAAACTATCTCCATATCGAACTTCTGAATCTCTGTTCTCAAAGGCATTGACACGGCCGACGTATCTGGTTGCATAGTAGCTGGCATTCTGCTTAGTGCATCAGCTACCACATTAGCTTTACCAGGGTGATATTTGATTTCGATGTCATAGTCTTTCACAAACTCGAGCCACCGTCGTTGCCTCATGTTTAACTCTTTCTGAGTAAAGATGTACTTCAGACTCTTATGGTCAGAAAATACCTCACATGACTGTCCATATAGGTGGTGTCTCCATACTTTCAGCGCAAATACAACTGCCGCTAACTCAAGGTCATGAGTAGGATAGTTTTCTTCATGGCTCTTCAATTGTCTGGACGCGTATGCTACCACCTTCCCTTCTTGCATTAATACACATCCCAAGCCAATCTTGGACGCATCACAGTATACGCTGAATTTTCCGTCTTCAACTGGCAATACTAGTAGAGGAGCCGTGGTTAACTTTTGCTTGAGTGCCTGAAAGCTCTCTTCACATGCCTCAGACCACCTGAACTTGATGTCCTTCTTTGTTAAGCTAGTCATAGGCTTCGCTATCACAGAAAATCCCTTGATGAATTTCCTGTAATAACCAGCTAGTCCGATAAAACTTCGTACTTCGCTGGCATTCCTTGGTTTTGGCCAATCTTTTACGGCCGCAATCTTGGCCGGGTCCACAGATACTCCTTCAGCGGACACCACGTGGCCTAGGAAATTAATCTTGCTCAACCAGAATTCACACTTCGATAGCTTGGCAAACAATTGATGCTGTTTTAGAGTCGACAGCACAATAGCCAAGTGCTCTCTATGCTCTTCTTCAGTCCGAGAATAAACCAGGATGTCGTCGATGAAGACGATTACGAATTTGTCCAAGAACTCCTGGAATACCCTATTCATCAAGTCCATAAATGCCGCGGGGGCATTAGTCAACCCGAACGACATCACCAAGAACTCGTAGTGCCCGTACCGGGTCCTGAAGGCGGTCTTTGGGATATCGTCAGCTCTAACCTTCAATTGGTAGTAATCGGAGCGCAAGTCAATCTTAGAAAATACCCGAGCTCCTTGTAGCTGGTCAAATAAATCGTCAATTCTAGGCAACGGGTACTTATTTTTGATAGTCAACTTGTTCAGCTCACGGTAGTCAATACACATCCGTAGGGACCCATCTTTCTTCTTGACGAACAAGACGGGAGCACCCCACGGAGAGAAGCTAGGGCGTACAAAACCCTTGTCCACTAACTCTTTCAGCTGAGTCTTTAATTCCTTCAGCTCGATTGGTGCCATACGGTACGGGTTCTTCGACACTGGTTCCGCACCAGGATACACGTCGATCTCAAACTCTATCTCACGATCTGGTGGCAATCCCGGTAGGTCATCCAAGAAAACCTCAGGGAAGTCTCGAACCACCGGAATATTTTGAAGTTCCATATCACCTTGTCTTTGAACGTTCGCCACGTGAGCCAGAAATTCGATGCATCCTGACTTCATCAGCCGTTGGGCTTTCAAGGAAGATATCGCAGGCATACGGTGTTTCTTCGGTACTGCCTGATAAGAGAACTCTACCTCATTTGGGTGCTTAAATGACACAAGCCCGGACCTACAGTTGATGGTGGCATGATGTCTAAATAGCCAGTCCATCCCCAGAATGACATCGTACCCTTTCATACCGATGACGATAAGATCGGCATAAAATTTCTGGTCTCCCATCGACACTACATCACCCCTTACAACCTGCTCGGAGTGCATAAACTCTCCGGACGGTAGCATAACGCTGTAAGGCTGACCTGACGACGCACTACAAAACTTTTGTCTAACTATGTAGTCTACTGCCACGAACGAATGTGTGGCCCCCGTGTCCCATAAGGTATAAGCAGGTGCGCCACATACTAAAATTGTACCTGTAATCGCTGCATGCTGAGCTGCGTCATCAACATCTTCCATCATCGCAAACACTCTAGGCACAGCACCGATCGGCCTCGTGTCAGGCACCGGACAATCCCGGACTTGATGGCCTTCTTTACCACACCGGAAACATTGGCCAGTAAAAAGCCTGCAGCCTCCTGTATGATTCTTCTGGCAACGTGGGCAGACAGGAAGCTGAGGAGCTCCCATAGGTCTCTTCCCTTTGTCCTGGAAAATGGCAACTTCATTTGGTCTCTTAACACCTCTGTTTTGTTGCTGTTGTGGTTGCCCAAATTGACCCTTTTGTTGTTGTTGTTGTAGAAGAACATTTTGCTGCAAAACCCTCTTTGACGAATCTCTATATCTCTGAGACTTCACCTCCAAGGCTTCCAACTGATAAGCCTTAGCTACCACCTTTGCGTATGGGGCCTCGTCAAATCCCCCGTATGTAATCCCCCGTAAGAGGTCCATCTTCAAACCCTGGATAAACTGATGCACCTTGTTCTCATCAGTGGCCACCATGTGTGTTGCATATCGGGATAGCGACTCAAACTTTTGAACATATTCGGCCACCGTTCCAAACTGTCGTAATCGAGAGAATTCCAGTAACTTCTCCTTCCTCAGGCTGCGGTCAAAGTACTTCTCATAGAAGAATGTTTTAAATCCCTCCCAGCTTAGTGCCACGGTGGTTGACTGCACTGTATCCCACCAAAATCCAGCACTCTTGGTGAGATAGAACGAGGCACATATCACTTTCTTATTTTCCTCCACCTCTGCATAATTCAGCATACGTTCAATCTGCCGAATCCATTCTTCGGCATGAGTAGGGTCCGTCGATAATCCATCAAATGCGGGTGGCTGGAGTCGCCGAAATCTTTCTCCACTGTTGTCACGTGAAGCGTTTGCATGGTTGTTATTATTTCCATTATCTTCTCTGGCCATCATGCGTTCCATCATACGTGACTGAACGCCGACCAGCTCGGTTAACCTATCGAGGGCGTCGCCTCGGTCATTTGCATCGCCTTGATTCCCTCTCACCATTCTAGAAAAATCCTATACGAAATAATGAACTTAACTTAATAAACCAAAACAAGTACAGTAACTTAAACACTTACAGTTGGTGAAGCGACCTCACGTGGCGGATTGCGCAGTCAGACATTTCACAGAATCGGTTTTAAAACCGTGGGCTCTGATACCACAACTGTGACAGCCCGAAACCGAAATCCCGATCGGAGTCCGGGATCAAGCCGTCACTCCGGGACAGATGACAGGAAAGGGGTGACTATTTTTTTTAAACGGAACGGGACAGAACAGTCTAACCTTTAACAGAGGGAGAGAGTTCTCCGAATACGGGGTAGAACCAATAGCATAAGAAAAGCAGAAGAATGAAAATGAAATAAACAGAGCTGGCAGAAAGCATCGGCATGTGACGTGGCCGGAAGATGGAAACAGGTTCCTAAAGAATGGCGAAAGACTTAACTTAAAATAAAACAATATGCTGTTGGGCGGAATACATAACCGGGAGGAATATACAGGGGATGATGTCATCGGCAGGGGAAAGCAGTAATTGGGATCGGCAGGTGCGATGACGTCATCGGAATGAATGGTGACATCATCGGAATGAGAAAACAGCATGTGGGAACCGGCAGATTGTGATGACGTCATCCGAAAATGGGTGACGTCAACCGGCAGATGAAGTTAGCCAACATAACCGGCAGAGGCAGATAACAACACAATCGGCAGGAGGTGATGACGTCAGTCGGAAGATGATGTGACGTCATCGGCAGATACAGTCAATGAACGAAATCGGCAGGAGATGATGACGTCAGTCGGAAGATGATCTGACGTCATCGGCAGATGAAGTTTAAAACAGACAGAATGAGCAGTAACAATCGGCAGACGCAGACATCAAATGAAACCGGTAGGAGTAAACCTAAAACAGAATCACTCTCTGGCGGTAGATGCAGGCAAAGTCCCTACCGGAAGATGTAATCGGAATTTAAGGACAAAATTTATAACTTTTGACAGAGAGGCATATAAACGGAGAACACAAATCCAGAAGGCATAAAGGTTTCAGACCTTCAAACCCGAATCTAAATACGGTTTTAGAACATGACAGAAACTAGAAAAAAATTTAACAGAATTTCAGAAGAACTGTTAGAATTTCTCCATGACCAGAGACAATTCATGCACGAATCAAAGAAAGATTCCCAGAATGGTTTCAATACATTTCAAACGTAAATACAACTGTCGAATACAGAGGTTTTAAACATCAACACTGGTTTTATACCTCATTTTGAAGATCCCAAAAGTTTTACAGAACTTGACATACACTTCAAACGTTTTAAACCCCAAAACAACTTGTACAAAACTTAACATGACTTTACATTAAAAACACATCCTCACAGGAATGACACTTGTCTGACTGCAGCAACCATCCCGTGAGCTCCTCCCGCCAACTACATCAATTCATCAGTTTGAGGCTCAAGCTCCTCATCTGGAAGATCCGTACCTACAACAGGGAGTTCATCTATGAGCCTAGAGCTCAGTAAGAACATGGAATACAGTGTGCATATGCTATGCATGAACATTTTCAAATACATGAACATTACATTACATTACATTTCACTGGACAGGAAAGGTATAAGTGGGAGAAGGAGCTGGCGCAACAGGATGTACATGCCACTTTCAGGACATAACAGGAGTACTTGGCAGGATGCCAGTCCTCGTCCACACTTAACCATACATTTTCTTTACAGGGTTTTATCTTACTTCAAAATCGGTGCTGAAAACATTTGCATGGTTTTACAGGAAATACGTGTATGCATGGATAAACAGTAAACTGTTCTGGGGTCAGTCCCCGTCTCGCACTTAACCTGGTACATTTCAGTCGGATTTTATCTTATTAGTTTCAAACAGTGTACAGAAATCGGTTTTGCGTGGATTTTCAGTAAAACATGTATGCATGACATTCTCAGTGCCTGAACCTATAACAGCAGTCATCAGAAATAACAGGGCATATTATGAGGCAGAACACAGACAACTCAGAACACAAACTGGACAGAAGCTATAACATTTCTACCCAAACTACCCGTCAGAACAGGAAAACCTAGTACCTCCGTGATGTAGGGCCTTAAGGGCCAACCTACGGTTATGAACTTACCTGTTTGCTGCGGTGTTGATGTTCTGATCGCCTCGGTGATGCCCGAACCTGTACACGCACATTCAGAAAACAAATAAGCTGCAAATGCTAACAAATAAGTTGGTAAAAATCTGTTCCAAACTCATTCAAACCCTTAGAAAACAAACTGGTGTGTTTTCATCCAAAAACAGTGAGTTTTTACCAAACATCATAACCCTCAACTTCAGTAAAAACTCACATTAAACTTGTCCAAGCTTGTTAGCAATAACACATGTTTACCTTAGCCGAAGGAAACAGGGAAGTGGAAGTCTTGGAGAGGTTGAAATCGCCAGGAAAGAAGAAGCAGAGAAGGAGCTAGGAAACCGAGAAAAGAAAGAATAAGGGTTTCACGTAGGAGGAATGACTTAGCTTCTTCATCAAGTCGCCAGATGTCACTCAACCATTGGTTTTCTCCTATCAACCTTAATTGGTTCTCTATTTTACCATTCCATTGGTTTTTAACCGAATTGACTTGTTTTGGTTAGTTGACCATTAGTTTGGTTCTCCCTTAAACATTCCATCATTTTAACCAGAATATTCATTGTATTAAAATAACATTAATCCCGCTTGTACAATTCGGGGAAAACCATTACATGGAAAATAAAATGCTGGGTGTTACATTTTTCGATAATTTCAAAGTTACAAAATTGAAATGATGTTTATATATATATAACAACTTTTTTGGGAAAAGAAAAGCAATAAAATGCTGAAAGTTTTCTTGATTGTCACTTTACCTATAATAAGCATGACTGTTAGTTATATATAATAAAGTTCACTGTGCAATTTATTTAAAAATTATCTTAAGCTTGCTTACTAAAATTTCAAAAAAAAAAATACTAATTTAAATTCAAACAATATTTATTTTGTTGTTGGAGAGATTTCTGTTGATTTCAAATTTACAAATCTAAGTTATATATATATATATATATATATATATATATATATATATATATATATATATATATATAATTCAAATTTGAATTGTTGTTAGAGAGATTTTAGTTGATTTCAAAGTTACATATCTAAGTGATATATATATGTATATATCGAGATTACAAAATTAACAACTTCCTGGGAAAAGAGAAGCAAAACTCGTCGTGAGAAAAATGCTGGAAGTTTTATTGATAGTCGCTTTAATAGATACATTAGGCATGACTGTTAGTTATATATATAGTGGAGATCAAAATGTGACAGCCCGAAACCGAACCCGATCGGGGTCCGGGGTCGGAGCCGTCACTCCGGGACATTTAACAGAAAACGGGAACTATTTTTTTTTTTTGAAACATACATGAGATCAGTCTGAACATTTACAGAGCTTTAAAACGGAGGGAGAAAAGATGTTTCTTTGAGTTGAAAGCAGAACAGGTTTCAATATTGGATAGCAGAAGAAAACCGAAAAGCAGGAGTGACAGAAGGAAAGCAGGAAGACAGGGACATTAAAGAGAACTTAAACTGGGGAAGAAACATACTGTGGAAGGCTACGGTGTATAACAGAACTATGCACAATTCGGAGATGAATAACAGAAGAGAAGAAATGGCGAAGAAAATAATTAAACAGAATGGACCGGAAGTAAACCAGAAATCATAAGCATAAAGCAGGAAGCTGTTGGGCGAAAGGCGTACGACGTCATCGGAAGAGAAGACGACGTCAACCGGAAGACAAAATTATAAACTGGGCGGAAGACTTATGCTGACGTCAACCGGAAGACAAAAATTATAAACTGGGCGGAAGACTTATGCTGACGTCAACCGGAAGACAAAAATTATAAACTGGGCGGAAGACTTATGCTGACGTCAACCGGAAGACAAAAATTATAAACTGGGCGGAAGACTTATGCTGACGTCAACCGGAAGACAAAAATTATAAACTGGGCGGAAGACTTATGCTGACGTCAACCGGAAGACAAAAATTATAAACTGGGCGGAAGACTTATGCTGACGTCAACCGGAAGACAAAAATTATAAACTGGGTGGAAGACTTATGCTGACGTCAACCGGAAGACAAAAATTATAAACTGGGCGGAAGACTTATGCTGACGTCAACCGGAAGACAAAAATTATAAACTGGGCGGAAGACTTATGCTGACGTCAACCGGAAGACAAAAATTATAAACTGGGCGGAAGACTTATGCTGACGTCAACCGGAAGACAAAAATTATAAACTGGGCGGAAGACTTATGCTGACGTCAACCGGAAGACAAAAATTATAAACTGGGCGGAAGACTTATGCTGACGTCAACCGGAAGACAAAAATTATAAACTGGGCGGAAGACTTATGCTGACGTCAACCGGAAGACAAAAATTATAAACTGGGCGGAAGACTTATGCTGACGTCAACCGGAAGACAAAAATTATAAACTGGGCGGAAGACTTATGCTGACGTCAACCGGAAGACAAAAATTATAAACTGGGCGGAAGACTTATGCTGACGTCAACCGGAAGACAAAAATTATAAACTGGGCGGAAGACTTATGCTGACGTCAACCGGAAGACAAAAATTATAAACTGGGCGGAAGACTTATGCTGACGTCAACCGGAAGACAAAAATTATAAACTGGGCGGAAGACTTATGCTGACGTCAACCGGAAGACAAAAATTATAAACTGGGCGGAAGACTTATGCTGACGTCAACCGGAAGACAAAAATTATAAACTGGGCGGAAGACTTATGCTGACGTCAACCGGAAGACAAAAATTATAAACTGGGCGGAAGACTTATGCTGACGTCAACCGGAAGACAAAAATTATAAACTGGGCGGAAGACTTATGCTGACGTCAACCGGAAGACAAAAATTATAAACTGGGCGGAAGACTTATGCTGACGTCAACCGGAAGACAAAAATTATAAACTGGGCGGAAGACTTATGCTGACGTCAACCGGAAGACAAAAATTATAAACTGGGCGGAAGACTTATGCTGACGTCAACCGGAAGACAAAAATTATAAACTGGGCGGAAGACTTATGCTGACGTCAACCGGAAGACAAAAATTATAAACTGGGCGGAAGACTTATGCTGACGTCAACCGGAAGACAAAAATTATAAACTGGGCGGAAGACTTATGCTGACGTCAACCGGAAGACAAAAATTATAAACTGGGCGGAAGACTTATGCTGACGTCAACCGGAAGACAAAAATTATAAACTGGGCGGAAGACTTATGCTGACGTCAACCGGAAGACAAAAATTATAAACTGGGCGGAAGACTTATGCTGACGTCAACCGGAAGACAAAAATTATAAACTGGGCGGAAGACTTATGCTGACGTCAACCGGAAGACAAAAATTATAAACTGGGCGGAAGACTTATGCTGACGTCAACCGGAAGACAAAAATTATAAACTGGGCGGAAGACTTATGCTGACGTCAACCGGAAGACAAAAATTATAAACTGGGCGGAAGACTTATGCTGACGTCAACCGGAAGACAAAAATTATAAACTGGGCGGAAGACTTATGCTGACGTCAACCGGAAGACAAAAATTATAAACTGGGCGGAAGACTTATGCTGACGTCAACCGGAAGACAAAAATTATAAACTGGGCGGAAGACTTATGCTGACGTCAACCGGAAGACAAAAATTATAAACTGGGCGGAAGACTTATGCTGACGTCAACCGGAAGTTTTAAAGAAAAAAAAACAATCAACACAGATTTTATACCTCGTTTTGAAAATCCCCAAACGTTTTAAGAAGAAAACTTGACAACAACTTCGCACCGTTTTAAAAACTCCCAAAACAATTGTACAACCCTTGACTAACTTACATAAAAACAATTTCACAGGAATGACATGGTCTGACTGCAGCAACCATCCCGTGAGCTCCTTCCGCCAACTACATCAACTCGCCAGTTTGAAGCTCAAGCTCCTCATCTGGGGGATCCGTACCTACAACAGGGAGTTCAACTATGAGCCTAGAGCTCAGCAAGAACATACGATGCAGAGTGCATATGCTATGCATGAACGTTTTTAAATACATGAACATCACATTACATTACATTTCACTGGACATGAAAGGTATAAGTGAGGCTTATAGAGGAACTGGCGCATAACATACATAACATAACAGGACATGACACTGGTTAGTAATTTTGCCGGGTCCCAGGGAAGGACAAGGTACAGGGTATCCTTGGCGGGGATAAATTTTTACATAAGTCCCAGAGAAGGACAAGAACAGGATGCCAGTCCTCGTCCACACTTAACCATACATTCATTACAGGTTTTATCTTACTTAACTTCAAAACTGTGTACATAAAACGTTTACATGATTTTACAGAAAAACGGGTATGCATGGACGGTGCTTGAACCTAAAATAACAGGCAACAAGAATATCACAACAGAGAGTGAAACAAAACCAGACAACTCAGAACTTATTCTAACTTTTCTACCCAAGACGAACCGACAGAACTGACACTCCTAGTACCTCCAAGTTGCAGGGCCTTAAGGGCCAACCTACGGCATGAACTTACCTGTCTGCGGCGGTGTCAGGTGCTCGAATGTTCCTGGAGTGCTCTGACCTGTAGCATGCATGTAGAGAATTTAAAGCACGCTACAAATGCTAACTAATAAGCTGTTAGAAATCAACAGCAACATCTTTCAAATCATTAGAAAACAATAACGTGTTTTCATCCAAAAACAGTGAGTTTTCACAAATACCAAAACCCTAAACTTCGGTAAAAACTCACTTTTTAACTTATCCAAAATGTTAGCTTTTGTGACAGCCCGAAACCGGAACCCGATCGGAGTCCGGGATCGGAGCCATCACTCCGGGACAGATAACAGAAAACGTGGACAACTATTTTTTTTTAAACGGAACAGAAAACAAGCTGAACCTTTTTACAAACGAATCCTTGAAACTTTACAGAGAAAGAACACGTTCTCTGGATTTGAAAGTAAAACGGAAAGCAGTTAAAACTCGGACTTCAGTGATAAATGACAGGAGTAAAATAGGGAAATATAATTAAAACTGTAAGACAATAAGGAAAAATCAGAATACAGAAGTCAGAGAACTTTTATAAGTTGGTGACGGAAGAAAACTTGAAAGGAAAACGAGAACAGAATGAACGGCAGAAGAAATCAGAAGACTGAAGAAAACAGGAGACAGAACACTTGGAACGTTTAAATAAAAGGCTGGGTGGACGACGGGCATGCAGAGGAAAACTTGATAAAATACATGCACTAAAAATAAATGAGAAATATAACTAAACAAATTGGCGGAAGACATCGGCAGGTGACGTGGCCGGAAGATGAAAGTAGCAGAAGAAAACAAACGTAACTGGCGGAAGGCTTTAGCAGTTGACGTGGCCGGAAGATGGAAACAAGTTCCTAAAGAATGGCGAAAAACTTAACTTAAAAATAAAACAAAATGCTGTTGGGCGGAATACATAACCGGAAGGAATATACAGGGGATGATGTCATCGGCAGGGGAAAGCAGTTATTGGGATCGGCAGGTGCGATGACGTCATCGGAATGAATGGTGACATCATCGGAATGAGAAAACAGCATGTGGGAACCGGCAGATTGTGATGACATCATCCGAAAATGGGGGACGTCAACCGGCAGATGAAGTTAGCCAACATAACCGGCAGAGGCAGATAGCAACACAATCGGCAGGAGGTGATGACGTCAGTCGGAAGATGATCTGGCGTCATCGGCAGATACAGTCAATGAACGAAATCGGCAGGAGATGATGACGTCAGTCGGAAGATGATCTGACGTCATCGGCAGAGGAAGTTTAAAACAGACAGAATGAGCAGTAACAATCGGCAGACGCAGACATCAAATGAAACCGGCAGGAGTAAACCTAAAAACAGAATCACTCTCTGGCGGTAGAGGCAGGCAAAGTCCCTACCGGAAGATGTAATCGGAATTTAAGGACAGAATTTACAACTTTTGACAGAGAGGCATATAAACGGAGAACACAAATCCAGAAGGCATAAAAGTTTCAGACCTTCAAACCCGAATCTAAATACGGTTTTAGAACATAACAGAAACTAGAAAACTTAACAGAATTTCAGAAGAACAACTGTTAGAATTTCTCCATGACCAGAGACAATTCATGCACGAATCAATGAAAGATTCCCAGAATGGTTTCAATACATTTCAAACGTAAATACAACTGTCAAATACAGAGGTTTAAAAACTTAAACATCAGAACCTATACATTATCTATATATCCAACAGAATTTCCTACAGAGTTTTTAAAACAAAACACAAAACCTTAACAGAGTTTTAAAACAAGCACACCCGAATTCCAGAAGAGTTTACAGATATGAACTTTACTTTAAAGACTAAGACTTAAACCTCAGGACAGAAAATTGTGTCTGACTGCAGCAACCAAAACCCGAGAGCTAGTCCACCAGCCACCTATTCCTCAGTTTGAGGCACAAAGTCCTCAGTCACGGGTCCAGTACCTACAACAGGGAGTTCACCTATGAGTCTAAAACTCAGTAAGAACATATAACATGCAGAATGCAGTATGCTATGCATGAACTTTTCAAATACATGAACATTACATTACATTATATTTCACTGGACAGGAAAGGTATAAGTGAGGCTTATAGAGGAACTGGCGCATAACATACATAACATAACAGGACATGACACTGGTTAGTAATTTTGCCGGGTCCCAGGGAAGGACAAGGTACAGGGTATCCTTGGCGGGGATAAATTTTTACATAAGTCCCAGAGAAGGACAAGAACAGGATGCCAGTCCTCGTCCACACTTAACCATACATTCATTACAGGTTTTATCTTACTTAACTTCAAAACTGTGTACATAAAACGTTTACATGATTTTACAGAAAAACGGGTATGCATGGACGGTGCTTGAACCTAAAAATAACAGGCAACAGGAATATCACAACAGAGAGTGAAACAAAACCAGACAACTCAGAACTTATTCTAACTGTTCTACCCAAAACGAACCGACAGAACTGATACTCCTAGTACCTCCAAGTTGCAGGGCCTTAAGGGCCAACCTACGGCATGAACTTACCTGTCTGCGGCGGTGTCAGGTGCTCGAATGTTCCTGGAGTGCTCTGACCTGTAGTATGCATGTAAAGGAATTAAACAAGCTGTAAGAGCTAACAAATAACTTGTTGGATATGCAGCAAGCTCATTTCAACTCTTCAGAAAACATACTAACGTGTTTTCATCCAAAACAGAGAGTTTTTACCAAAAACCGAAACCCTAAACTTCGGTGAAAACTCACTTTAAACTTGTCCACACTTGTTAGCATTAAAGACGCTCACCTTTGCTGAAGAAAACGAAGAATTGCTGGAGAAACAAAGTGCGGAAGTTTTGTTTCAATCGCCTGGAAGAGAGAGAAAACCGAGAGAGATGGGAGGAAGCAGAGAAGTGAATGAACATTCACGTAGGAGGATGAACTTGGCTTCCTCAGCAAGTTGCTACTTGGCAATCATCTATTGGTTTACTCCCACCAACCTTAATTTCTTCCCAATTTACCCTTCCATCCATTACCAACTAACTTGTTTGTTTAGTTACACTTTTGTTTGGTTTTCATCTCATTATCCAATTCAATATAAACTCATTCGTTTTGGTTCCCAACAAAACATACATTGCATTAATATTGAATTAATCCCACATAATAATTCGAGAAATAATTACATGGCAAAAATGCCGGGTGTTACAGCTTTAGTAGACGTTTACCTTTGCTGGAGCAGGCAGGAAAAATGGGAGTGTTTTATGAAAGGTTGAAATCGCAGGAAAAGGAAAGAAGAAGCGGAGAAGGAAAACAGAGAAGAGAAAGAAAGGTTTCACGTAGGAGGGAAGAGAATGAGAGAGGAAAAACTTGGCTTCTCCAACAAGTTGTACACTTGGCATTCATCCATTGGCCTCCTCCCACCAACCTTAATTTCACCCCAAACTACCCCTTCATCCATTTCAAACTAGCTTGCTTGTTTAGTTACACATTGGTTTGGTTTTTATCTCATTATCCAATTTCTCATTCGTTTTGGTTTCCAACAAATCATACATTGTATTATCATTGAATTAATCCCACTTAATAATTCGGGAAAATAATTACATAGGTAAAAATGCCGGGTGTTACACAAAAAATACATTTTGCAATTTATTTGAAAATCATCGTAAGCTTGCTAACTGAATATTCAAAAAAAGTATCTCATTCAAATTCAAACAATATTCATTTTGTTGTTTGAGAGATTTTCTGTGACAGCCCGAGACCTGAACCCGATCGGGGTCCGGGATCGGAGCCATCACTCCAGGACAGTTAACAGAAAACGGGACATACATTTTTTTTTTGAACATTTAGAACATTACACACAGGAAGAATACCCTTACGGGAACTGAAGGCTGGAAGACGTTAAAACAGGAAACAGAAGGCAGAAACCTATTGGAATCGGATTGCAGAAATGCATGGCTGAAGGGATTCAGAATACTTAAAACAGGATCAGAAGACATGTTAAATTTTAAACCACAGAATAACAGACTGAAGAAAACGGGTGGCAGAAGTAAACTAGTCTTTGGACATTTAGAATATCAGGCAAGGAGAACTCTGAAGAGTGCAGGAAGGAATGTAAAAAGAATCTGAACAACAGTTATTAATGACAGCAGAAAACGGGAAATAAAGGCGGAAGACTTGATTTTCAAAAGCAAAGTACTGTTGGGTGGTGGATGAAAATTAAACCGGAACGGTGGATGTCAATTAATAAGACAATGAACTGGAAACGGTGGATGTAAATGAACCAAGGCGGGTGATACAATTAAATCGGGCGGAAGATGTGAGCTGACGTCAGGCGAAATATATGGGTGACGTCAGGCAGAAGATATAAAATAGTCTGGGCGGAAGATGTAAGCTGACGTCAGGCGGTAGATATGGATGACGTCAAGCGGTAGGAGTGGATTAAACTGGGCGGAAGATGTCGAATAAGACAAAACAGATGACGTCAGGCGGAAGACAAAATTTTAAGGGCAGGAGTGGATGAAATTTCTAAAGAGGAACGGGCAGCGGTGGACATGATTTCTAAAGGCAGCGAAACAACCGGGCAGCGGGCAGCGGTGGATGTAAAACCTAAGGCGGAAATGAACTGTACTGTTTGCCGGTAGAAGTGATTTTTGAAAGAAAACAGCGGTAGAAGTAAATTTTAAAGCAGCGGTGGATGCGATTTTTAAAACGGACAACGGAAGATGTAATCGGAAGATATAGCTTTAAAGACAGAATTTGACAAATTTTAACAGGAAGACCTACAGACAGAGAGTATAAAAACAGAAAACCTAAAAGTCTCAGATTCTCAAACCACATCAAAACATGGTTCTCGAGCACAACAGAAGGCATAACAGAAACTTAGGAATAATCACACTGCATAGATAGCTCAAAAACCAGAGACCATCCATGCATAGACTAACAGAAAATATTCCAAACCATTTCAGAATACTTCAGAACATAATTCAACTGTCAAATACAGCACAGACAGAAGGCATGAAAGTTGTAGACCTTTAATACCCGATTCTAAACAAGGTTGTAGAACATACTTTAAAATTGACAGATTTAAAGTGTAGCGCCCCGAGTTATCTGAACCCGGTTTGTCACACTAAGTCCGTACATGACTAAAAATTTCAACCATATATTTTTTTTTTTAAAACTTGCAGCGGAAAATCATTTAAACAAAAGTAGAGTTTAAACTCAACCATAAAAACAATGTTAAAATGATCGTTGGAATTATTAAGAAGCAACCGGCCAATAGGAAATAGAAATTTAAGTCAAAATACTTGAGATATCACAGAGGTCAAACGGATCTGCCGATTAATGAAGTCAATCGGAAGAAGCAGAAACAAAAAGAATAGAAGGCTTCTACCGATGACGTCAGCCAAATAAAAAAACAAAAGACATCTCTCGGTAGACTGCATCTACCGATAGCAAAACGACAAAATCTCTCATTCCTTCTTCCGATAGAATAAACTGCATACACTGATCACTAAACGACACAACATAATACTCACTCATACCGATGGTGCAAAATCTACATCTTCCGATAAAATTAAACCTACATGTACCGATCACTAAACGACAAAGCATAATACCCACTCATGCCGATAGTGCAAAATCTACATCTTCCGATAGAATTAAACCTACATGTACCGATCACTAAACGACAAAGCATAATACCCACTCATACCGATAGTGCAAAATCTACATCTTCCAACAGAATTAAACCTACATCATCCGATGGCTTTACTGAAAACATCTTCCGATAGAATTAAACCTACATCATCCGATGGCTTTACTGAAGACATCTTCCGATAAAATTAAACCTACATCATCCGATGGCTTATCTGAAGACATCTTCCGATGAAATTAAACCTACATCATCCGATGGCTTATCTGAAGACATCTTCCAATGAAATTAAACCTACATCATCCGATAATCGACAGAGCGACATACCAGCAACTTCTTACTATACATTACATCTCTACTACAGAAAGGAATTTACTCACTTTGCTAAAACCTTCCAGAAAACAATTCAAGCCAATGCATTACTCAGAAACCAGCAAGTACCAACACTAAATCCCAACAGAATACTATTATCAGGAAAAGAAACTCAAAAACGGATTCAAAACACTGAAGTCTCTACTGTTATGGAAACTCAACATATTTAATTTGAAACACTGTCGACTAAACTTTCACCCCTACAGACATCAGTTAACCCGCTTCATCAGTATACCAGTTCGAGACAGGGAAGTGCTCCTCCAACTCCATCTACTCTTCAGTAAACTCAGGGAATTCACCTTCAGTATCCTCAACACCTACATCACAAACTCATCTATTAGCCTAATGCTAATAAGTAAAGCAGTAATGAATGACATGCTGAATCATAATTCCTAAACATGCAATTTCTACTTTCTCACTCATTCAGTTGCATTCACATTCGTACATAAACTGGTCTGATCCCTCTGATCCCTTGGGAGTGGGATCAACTCTCCCAATGTTATACATCCTCTACTCAATTAAGGGGCGGATGAATTCCCTTAATAGCGATCTGATCCCTCAGTTCCCTTGGGAGTGGGATCAACTCTCCCAATGTTATAAATCCCTACATAAGTAAGGGGTGGATTAGTTCCCTTAATATATTGTCTGTCCATTCAGTTATACCTTACTATTCTTTTCATGGAAATTCATTTTCGTAATCTTTCACAAACATGATGCATGTCATTACACCTCATTTCACCTAACACATAATCCTAATGTTGTGATGTAGGCCCGAAGGCACATGCATACCTTACTTACCTGGATTCCTGGAAATTCTGTTACAACTTACTCGGGAAACTCTGTTCAACTACTCGGGAAACTCTGTTCACCTAATATCATAAGCAGAATATCGATTATATCATCACTAACCTTATCCTATATATATCATTCAGAAATCTAACGAGCTAGTTTGGAAACTCTGGTTATTGAACATTCTCGACTCAACACTAAACCTGAACTCAACTCACTCACAGCAAACCTCAAAATCTTCACATTGTATTCTCTCAGTAAACTAATCACTAAAATGCAAGAAAACAAGACTTACCTAGGTTGAAGGAGAATCGGGCGAGAGAACCACCTAGAGAGTTCTACTTGTAACACCCGACATTTTCCATGTAATTATTTCCCGGAATAATTAAGCGGGATTACTCTGATATTAATGCAATGACTAATTTTAATGAAATTGTTAGAATGTTCAATTGAATGAGCGTGATTGTAGAACCAATTCGACGAACTAAATAGAAGTTTAGTCAAAAACCAATGGAAGGGCAAATTAGGAAGAAATTAAGGTTGGTGGGAGAAATCAAATGGATGATTGACACTTGGCAAACTTGTGGAAGAAGACAAGCCATGTATTCCATTTCCTTCCATTCCTCCTACGTGAAACCCTTATTCTTTCTTTTCTCGGTTTCCTAGCTTCTTCTCTGCTTCTTATTTCCTGGCGATTTCAACCTCTCCAAGACTTCCACTTCCCTGTATCCTTCGGCCAAGGTAAACATCGGTTAAGGCTAACATTTTGGATAAATTAAAATGTGAGTTCTGGCTGGAGTTAAGGGTTGTGATACTTTGGCATGAACTCACTGTTTTTGGATGAAAATGCACCAGTTTGTTTTCTAAGGGCTTGAATGAGTTTGTGATAGATCCTTCTAGCTTATTTGTTAACATTTGCAGCTGTTTAATACCTCTTCATGCATACTACAGATCCGAGCATTTCAGGGACATTCGAGCATCTGACACCGCAGCAAACAGGTAAGTTCATAACCGTAGGTTGGCCCTTATGGCCCTACATCACTGAGGTACTAGGGTTCCTGTTCTGTCGGGTTGTTTTCGGGTAGAAAGTTAGAGTTAAGTCCTGAGTTATCTGTTTTCTCTCTAGATTCTGTTGTATTATTCTGTTAACTACTGTTTCAGGTTAAGCACTGTGAAAGTTCATGCATACACGTTTTCACTGAAAGTTCATGCAAAACCGATTTCTGTACACTATTTGAAACTAACAAGATAAAATCTGACTGAAATGTACCAGGTTAAGTGCGAGACGGGGACTGGCATACTGAAAATCTGTTCTGAAATCTGTTGTGCCTATTGTGCACCGCCTGTTCCCCTATAAGCTCCACTTAATTCTTCTGCCACTGTAATGTAATGTTCTGTACTGTCACCGTATTTCTTAAAATCTGCATGCATAACATTTTGCATCACTGCATTCTGATTATGTCCTTACTGAGTTTTAGATTCATAGGTGAACTCTCTGATGTAGGTACTGAATTTGAAACCGAGGACCTTGTTCCTCAAAATAATGATCTAATGTAGAGGGTGGATTGAACTCATGGGGAGGATTGTTGCAGCCAGACATGTATCTGCACTGAGGTTTAAGTTTTTTTTGAAAAAGAAAATATTGTCTGTGAATTTTACTTAGATTCTGATGTTTTGGGTTTTAGAAAAAACTCTGTTGAAATTCTGTGGTATTCTGGTAATGTATTGGATCTGTCTTGATGTCTAAAACCTCTGTATTTGACAGTTGTATTTATGTTTTGAAATGTATTGAAATCATTCTGGAACTGCTGGCATCTTTTATCCGTTTATGCATGGATGGCCTCTAGTTTTAGAGCTGTCCACGCAATCTGCTTCTTTGTTTCTGTCAATTGTAAAGTATGTTCTACAACTTTTATGCCCTCTATTTGTACTGTATTTGACAGTTAAAAGAGATCTTGTGGTATTCTGGAATTTGTTTGGAATATTTCTGTTGGTTTGTGCATGGATGATTTTCTGGTTTTGGGAATCATCCATGTAGTCTGTTTTCTTGAATCTCTGTCATTTGTAAAGCATGTTTTAAAACTTTGTTTTGAATCGGGTTTTGAAGGTTTGAAACCTTTATGCCTTCTGTCGTGAGGTTTTCTGTTTGTATGTCTTCCTGTCAAAAGTTGTAAATTTCTGTCTTTAAAACTATGTCTTCCGATTACATCTACCGGTAGGAATTTTGCTTACATCTACCGCGGAGTATTCTGTCTTTATCTACCGCCAAGTAGTGTTTTTCCTTATGTTTCGCTTCTGCCGCTGCCCGCTGCCCATTTTTGAAAATCGCATCCACCGCTACTTGTAAAATTCACATCCACCGCTGCCCGGTTCTTTTAAAATAACTACATCCACCGCCGCTCATTCCCTTCTATAAATCACATCTTCCGATGACGTCATCACACATTTCGATTTCTATCTGCTGCCTATATCTGCCGATGACGTCATCTATTTTGTCTTATTCAATCCACCGGTGAAAAATGCAATTCCGTCTGTTGTAAAAACTGCATCTACCGTCTGACGTCATCTCCTCTTCTGATGACGTCATCCACTGTTTTCTTCTCCTGCCGATTACGTTGAATGCATCTACCGTCTGACGTCATCTCCTCTTCCGATGACGTCATCCACTGTTTTCTTCTCCTTCCGATTATGTTGAATGTCTGCATCCACCGGTGACGTCACACATCTTCCGGTTGACGTCATCTCCTTCTACCGATTTCGTTTACTGTCTGTTCCTACCGGTGAACTCAATTCTTGTTTATAGTTCACATCCACCGATAGCTCTTACCCTTTCTGACCAGTTTTACTCTCCTCCTTCCGATTATTACTGTACACTTTTGTTTCATTTAATCCACCGAAGCTCTTTTTATACTAAGTCTTCCGCCAACCTGAACCCTTTTAAATTAGGTTCATTTCCTATTTTCTGCTGCCATTAAAAATCTGTTATTCAGATTCTTTTTACATTCCCTCCTGCACTCTTCAGATTTCTCCTTGCCTGATATTCTAAACGTCCAGAGCCTGTTTTCTTATAATTCCTGTCTTCTGATTTTAACTGTGTTCCATTTCACTTAAATCCCAGAGAGTTTCCCTCTCTCTGTGTTTCCCCGTTATTGGTTCTGTCTGGTTACTGTCTTCCGATTTTAAATCTGTTTACTGTTTTTCTCGTTTTACTTCCCACTCCAGAGAATTCTCTCTCTGCGAAGTTTTAATGTTTCGAAATAACAACTGATATTCAGATTCTGTTTTAAGTATTCTGAATTCTTTCTGCCATGCATCCTGCATTCGAATTTCAATAAGTTTCTGCCTTCTATTTCCTGTTTTCACGTCTTCCAGTCTTCTGTTCTCGTAAGAGTTTTCTTCTTGCGTGTGACGTTTTAAAAGTATTATGTTAAAAAAAAAATATAGTCCCCGTTTCCTGTTATCTGTCCCGGAGTGATGGCTCCGATCTCGGACCCCGATCGGGTTCCGGTTTCGGGCTGTCACACTACTGCTCGAGCTGAAAACCGAAAGAGGAAAATAGGAAATAGTGGCGGCTACTCTCACTGGACTTTTTCCTTAAATAAGTTATCCACTATGTAAAATTCTAATTACCATCATGCCTTCGCCTGATCATTTATTAACCTAATCAATAACTCCCCCAACCCTTCTATAAAGGTACATCATAAATAATAAATTAAATTTTGGTTCAAAGGAACCGAGTGCTACATAAAGAAACAAACTGCATGGATAGTTTCCAAAACCAGAAATCATCCATGCACAGATTAACAGCAAATATCCCAAACAATTCCAGGATACTTTAGAGTATAAACTTAACTGTCAAATACAGCGGTTGTAAACATTGACACATAATCTATACATTGTTTCAAAATTTCAGAGACAGTACAAAACTTAACATGTAATTGCAGAATTTCCCAAAACAGAATTTCTCTACAAAGTTTTTAACACAAAAACCAGAATTTCAGAAAGCTTTACAGATATTAACTTTACTTTAAAGACTTAAACCTCAAGACAGAAAATTATGTCTGGCTGCAGCAACCACCCCCGGGAGCTCGAACCACCAGCCACCTATTCATCAGACTGAGGCACGAAGTCCTCATTTTCGAGCTCAGTACCTACATCAGGGAGTTCACCTATGAGTCTAAAACTCAGTAAGAACATATAAAACAATGCAGTGATACATATGCTATGCATGAACTTTCAGAAATACAGTGACAGTACAGAACATTACGTTTCAGTGGCATAGGGGTATAAGTGGAGCTTATAGGGGAACTGGCGAACAGTGGGTGCACTATCAGGCACAACAGTAATACAGAACATAACATAAACAGATCTGGGGGCCAGTCCCCGTCCCGCACTTAACCAATACATTTCAGTCAGATTTTATCTTGTTTAGTTTCAAACCGTGTATAGAAAACATTTACATGTCTTTCAGAGAAAACGTGTATGCATGAACGGTGCTTGAACTTAAACTGGCAGACAACAGAGATAAGACAACAGGGAGTAAATCAAAGTCAGACATTTTAGAATATAACTCTACTCTACTACCCAAAACAACCCGACAGAACAGAAAATCTAGTACCTCCGTGATGTAGAGCCTTAAGGGCCAACCTACAGATATGAACTTACCTGTTTGCTGTAGAGTTGATCCTCAAATGTCCCTGGAACGCTCGGACCTGTTTGCTGCAATGCAGTGAAATTAAACAAGCTGCAAATGCTAACTAATAACTTGTAGGATATGCTCCTAACTCCATTCAGACTTTTAGAAAACAAACCAACATCTTTTCATGCAATAACAGCGAGTTTTCTCTAAAATATCACAACTCTAAACTTCAACAAAACTGTTGTTTTAACTTGTCCAAACACATTAGCGTGAGCAGATGTTTACCTTAGTCAGAAAACCGAAGGAAATCCAAGGAGATCAAAGGTGCTTCGATGGATTGGTTTTCATCAGGAAGGGAGAATGCCGAGAAGAGAATGGAAAGAGCAGAGGAAAGAGTGAAGTGGGTTTCACGTAAGAAGTGGAGTATGTCTTGTTCAGCAAGTTGCTAAGTGTCGATGGCATATTGGCTCCATCCCACCAACCACAATTCTTACCTAAACAGCCCCTCCATTTGATTCTAACCAACTTGTTAATTGATTTGTTTTGGTTCCACATTAGTTTAGTTCTCCACTAATTATTCCAACAATTCACCCAAAACATTCATTGTATTAAAATGATATTGATCCCGCTTATACGATTCGGGAAAATGATTACATGGCAATTAAATGTCGGGTGTTACATTTTCGCTGATTCAAATTTACAAATTATATATATATAAACATCACTTAGATTTTGTAATTTTGTAATAAGCAGAAATTTCTCTAACAACAAAATGAATATTGTTCAAATTTGAATTAGATAATTATATATATATATATATATATATATATATATATATATATATATATATATATATATATATATATATATATATATATATATATATATCGCTTAAATTTGTTATTTTGAAATCAACAGAAATCTCACCTACAGCAAAATGAATATTATTCGAATTTGAATTAAATTTTTGGAAAAAGTTCAATTTAGCTTCCAACGTATGGGGTCAGTGGTCATTTGGCCCCTAACGTTTATTTTTGACACAATCAAACCTTATCGTATAAAATGTTTGCAATTCAAACCCTCCCGTCAATTTTTCAGTTAAATTTGACTGATGCCCTTTCAAAACTCTCTCTCTCTCTCTCTCTCTCTCTCTCTCTCTCTCTCTCTCTCTCTCTCTCTCTCTCGCGTGAGAGAGAGAAAACTTTGATACCTCTTTCCATGGCAGAGCAAACATCAACCTAAGATCGAAGATCTCTCCCCCAAAACTTCGAATCAAATATCCGACATATATACACAGCAACAAAAACCAGAAAAAAAAAAAAAAAAAAAAAAAACTAAAGATTTTATATAAACAACAAATAATACCCAAGAAAGATCATGAAACAACAAATTATATGAGAGACGACATCGAAATCGAAATCGGAAAGATAACGAGTCCAATTTTGTACCGATCTCATAAACACAGCAATCGGACCAAAAAACCACTCACCGACAACAAAGATCAGGTTCGTCTCACAAGATGATCTTTTTCTCAAGGCTCGGTTCTTCGCAATGAGAATGTAACTCGTCCGACTGAGAAGGTGAGAGAGAAGAGAAGTGCCACGACGTCTGATTTTCAGAAACCAGTGAAACATCAAACAACACAGAAACCAATGTTCAACATATTCTCAATCTCAATAATGGAGATTTACTCGTTCAACAAACAACAAATTTTTAAGGATTCTGTTCAAAAATCAGCGAAGCATCTTGAGCCAACATCCACTTTCTATTAATTGGTACAAGAAACTTCGAATCAAATATCCGGCATATATACACAGCAACAAAAACCAGAAAAAAAAATAAAAAAAATAAAAAAATTAAAGATTTTATATAAACAACAAATAATACCCAAGAAAGATCATTAAACAACAAATTATATGAGAGATGAAATCGAAATCGAAATCGAAATTGAAATCGAAAAGATAACGAGTCCAATTTGGTACCGATCTCGATCTTAGCTGAGAGAGAGAGAGGAAAATGGTAGTTTGGGAATTTTGAAAGTACATCTGTTAAATTTAACTGAAAAATTGACGGGATGATTTGAATTGCAAACCTTTTATACGATAGGGTTTGATTGGGTCAAAAATAAACGTTAGGGGTCAAGTGACCACTGACCCCATACGTTGGAGGCTAAATTGAACTTTTTCTTAATTTTTTTTTTTTAAATTTCAGTTAGCGAGTTTAGGATGATTTTCAAGCAAATTGCCAGTAAATTTTGTGATCTCCACTATATATATAATTAACAGTTATGACTACTAAAAAAATTATATAATTCAAATTCGAACAATATTCATTTTGTTATTTGAGAGATTTCTGATGATTTCAAAGTTATAAATCTAAATGATATATATATATATATATATATATAATTATCTAATTCAAATTCGAACAATATTCATTTTTTTATTTGAGAGATTTTTGTTGATTTCAAAGCTACATATCTAAGTGATGTTTTTTTATATATATATAATTATCTAATTCAAATTCGAACAATTTTCATTTTGCTATTAGAGAGATTTTCGATAATTTTAAAGTTATAAAATCTAAGTGATGTTTATATATATATATATATATATATAACAACTTTTTGGGAAAAGAGAGCAATAAAATACTGAAAGTTTTCTTGATTGTCACTTTACCTATAGTAAACATGACGGTTAGTTATATATAACAAAATTTACTGTACAATTTATTTAAAAATTACCTTAAGCTTGCTTACTAAAATTTCAAAAAAAATTACTAATTTAAATTCGAACAATATTTATTTTGTTGTTGGAGAGATTTCGGCCGATTTCAAATTTACAAATCTAAGTTATATATATATTTATCTAATTCAAATTCGAATTGTTGTTGGAGAGATTTTCGTTGATTTCAAAATTACAGATCTAAGTGATATATATATCGATTGAGATTACAAAATTGACAACTTCCTTGGAAAAGAGAACCAAAACCCGTCGTGAGGAAAATGCTGAAAGTTTTATTACTAACTGAATATTAAAAAAAAAATATCTCATTCAAATTCAAACAATATTCATTTTGTTGTTGGAGAAATTTTCGTTGATTTCAAATTTACAAATATATATAAGTCGAGATGACCAAATTAACAACTTTTTGGAAAAATAGAAGCAAGAAAATGCTGAGAGTTTTCTTGATTGTCCCTCTAATAGCTATAGTAGACATGAATGTTAGTTATATATAAAAAAATTTACGATGCAATTTACTTGAAAATTATCTTAAGCTAGCTAAATTAAATTTCAAAAAAAAATTATCTAATTTAAATTCAAACAATATACATTTGGTTGTTGAAGAAATTTTATTTCATTTCAAAGTTACAAATCTAAATGATATTACATATATATATATTGGTTGAGATTACAAAATTAATTACTTTTTGAAAAAAGAAAAGCAAAACTTATCGTGAGGAAAATGCTGAAAGTTTTCTTGATTGTTACTTTAATGAATACTGTAAGCATGACTGTTAGTTATATATATATAGTGAAGATCACAAAATTCACTGTGCAATTTCCTTGAAAATTATAGTAAGCCTGCTAACTGAATTTTCAAAAAAATTATATAATTCAAATTCGAACTCGAACAATATTCAATTTGTTATCGGAGAGTTTTCGACTTATTTCAATATTATAAATCTAATAATATATATATATATACATATTAAATAACGCTCAATTAGTTTCTGTCAATTTTGAAAGTTTTAGGGTAATTTCTCTATTCTTATTGGAAGTAAATATTGTTTGAACTTAATTTATATAATTTTTTAGTAATTATATATTTACACATTTTTTCTACGTTGTAATTCTTCACCCACTTGTAACATCAATTTTAGATGCCACACCATTAAAAAATTTAAAATAAAAAATAACACATTTACCTTTTAATCTATCTCTAGTCTCTCTCTCTCTCTCTCTTAAAATTTCATTTATCAAAGATTTGTTTGTTCTTCAAATCTCTTCGTTTCTATCAATTTTAATATATTCTTTTTTCAAATCTCTTTATTTCTATCAATTTTACAAATCAAAGAATCTCAAATTTCACAAACGGAAATTATTTGCTTTTGCTTATGCAATGAATCTCCAAAATTATACTAACTTTAATTATTTGTTTTTTCTCATTCAAAAATACATATTTCCATAATTGCCAAAAACCATCTTTTTTGTTGAGGATGTATCTCCATTAACAACAAAAGATCATAGTTAGAATTTTCTTTCTACAACACCATAAAGAAAAATAATGCGTATTTATCATCATCTAATCACCTTGAACTAACCAAGTTAGGCACATAATCAAAAAGTATATCTTCTTTGTGAAATTAATAGAGACGGGGAAATTTAGAGAAACACAATTTTTTTAAAAATGTGCAAGATTTGTAAAATGAGAATGAATTAAGAAGATAAAAATATGAAGTTGTAAAATTTATAGAGATTAATAGATTTGGAGAAAAACAAACTTTGGTAAATGAGATTTGAAGAGGAATAAGAGGAGATAAGGAGATATTGTTCGAATTTGAATTATATAAATCTTTTGAAATTTCGATAAGCATACAATGATTTGAACTAGATATCCTGTATAAACAATTATAATACATCTTGAATACAACTCAATGATTTAAGAAAATATAATTGTTAACAAGGTAATTAATAAAAAAACTCTTAAGTTATAAGGTCATTAACAAACTCGTCGTTAACCTATGTTCATTAACAACATCACTCTTAAATTATGGTCTGTTAACAAAGCAATTATTGCCGTCTAAATGTCCGTTAAAATTTGGTCGTGCAGGCTCTCGCTCCATTGACAATATATAAATAACGCGATCAAAATTGTCATACGCACAATTTTTTCTCTCCATACAAAATCTCTCATCCGCTCGTTGTTGTCATTTAAAGCGGGATCTCATTGACGAAGGGCAGGATCTCGCTCCAAAGACAGTGCACACTATTTTTTGGGCAATTTTTACGTTATCTATTTAATTTCTACAGACGTGACTTTATCCACTGCCTAATAAATTTTTATGGCATTATAGCTCCACTTTCACTACTCCTATCATTGAAAGAATCTCAATCCACAAGTATAATTGTAACACCCGGCATTTTTCCGTGTAATTATTTCCCCGAATAATTAAGCGGGATTTGTGATGACCCGACTGTTCTGTGCACGTATCTGTACGACTGCGGGGCAAATCTCGGGTTGCGGGGCAAACCTCGGGACCTAAACCGAGTATAGGCAAATCCCGGACTCGAGTATAGGCGAATCCCGGGTCGTAATGAGGGGGTTGTCACAATCCCACATCGCTTGGGGAAGTACATGGAAATGAAACATATGTAAGAGATCCCTTCCAAGATAGTAAGACGCGTTTTGGAGCTCAATTGACAACGGATCCCATAAGAACTCCGAAGTTAAGAGGACTTCGGCGAGAGTAATTCCAGGTTGGGTGACCTTCCGGGAAGTGCTCTCGCCAAACAAAGCCGTGAGGGGAGGATATTGGGCTGCGGCCCAATCCCCGGAGCGGACAATATCTTGCTGGGATGAGGGGTCGTTACAGGATTACTCTGATATTAATGCAATGTCTGTTTCTAATAAAATTGTCGATGTGATTAATCAAACGAGGGTGATTCATGAGACCGAATCGATTAATTAAATAATGACATGAATCGATTAATTAAATAATGTTTTAGTTAAAAACCAATGGAATGGCAAATTAGGAAGAAATTAAGGTTGGTGGGAGAGAACTAATGAGTGTTTGACACTTGGCAAACTTGTTGGAGAAGCCAAGCCCCTCTTCCTCCTTCCCTCCTACGTGAAAATACTCTAGCTTGCAACTTTTCATCTTTTCTTCTCTGTTTTCTCTCTTCCAGACGCTTGAAACAAATTTCTGAAACTTTGTTTCTTCTATGTCCTTCAGTAAAGGTTCGCGAACCACTGTTGTTGTGCGCGTTAAGCTTGCTGCATTTCGAACAACAGGTAAGTTCATGCGTATAAGTTGGCCCTTAAGGCCCTACAGCAAGTAGATACTAGGTTTTGGTTCGGGTAGTTAGGTCGTAGGTTATGCTTTAAGTTAAACGTGTTTTTTGTGTTCTTTTTTCCGTAGTTTTATTCTGTCACCTGTATATGTTGAATTTAAGCATCATATTTGTTCATGCATTCATGTTTTCTGTAAAACCATGTAAATGTTTTCAACACCAGATTTGAAGTGATGGAAGTTAAAATGTGAATGTAATGTATGGTTAAGTGTGGATGAGGACTGGCATCCTGTTATGTACTCCTGTTATGTCCTGTTGTGGCATGTACTCCTGTTGCGCCAGCTCTTCCTCTCACTTATACCTTCCTGTCCAGTGAAACGTAATGTAATGCAAGGTTCATGTATTTGAAAATGTTCATGCACAGCATATGCATCAATGCATTTCATGTTCTTACTGAGTTTTAGGCTCATAGTTGAACTCCCTGTTGTAGGTATGGATCCTTCAGATGAGGACTTTGTATCTCAAGCTGATGAGTTGGGGAAGTTGGCGGATTGAGCTCATGGGGTTTGGTTGCTGCAGTCAGACATATTTCTGTCCCGAGGTTTAAGTTTTAAAGTGAAGTTCATGTCTGGACACTCTGTTGGGATTTAGGTGTTTTCATTTTAAAACTCTGTTAGGAACTCTGTTGGAATTTTTGAAATGTATAGGTTTTGGTATTCAAGTTTTTAAACCTCTGTAATTGACAGTTGTATAAATATTTTGAAACATTCTGGAACTGTTTGAAGATTTTCTCTTTTAGGTTGTGCATGGATTATCTCTGGTTTTAGAGCTATCCATGCAGTTTGATTTCTTAAACTTCTGTTATCTTTTCCATCCTGTCCAAAATCATGTTTTGAAATCGGTTTTTGAAGTTTTTATGCCTTCTGTTTTATGCTTCATATTTATATGTTTTCCTGTTAAAAGTTGTCAATTCTGCCTTTAAAATTATATCATCCACCCACGTCATCCGCCCATATCATCCGCCCATATCATCCTCCCACGTCATCCGCCCATATCATCCTCCCACGTCATCCGCCCATATCATCCGCCCATATCATCCGCTCAACATTTTCCGTCCACATCTTCCGCCCAACATCTTTTGCCCACATCTTCCACCTAAGTCTTCCCCTTACATCTCCCACCCAACATCTTCCGCTCACATCTTCCGCCCACATGTTCCACCTAAGTCTTCCCCTCACATCTTCCGCCCAACATCTTCCGCCCACATCTTCCGTGTGACGACCCATCTTTCAACGCTTTACGGAAACCACCCATTCTCCGCGGATCCTGGGGCTGACCTGGGCCGGAGGTGGGTAAAACTCCGCGGATCCTGGGGCTGACCTGGGCCGGAGGGTTCGACTGGCCGTCTGTCGTGTGAAGGAGGGGCCGTTACGAACCCACATCGCTTGGGGAAGTACATGGAAATGACACAGATGTAGAGATCCCTCCCTAAATAGCAAGACGCTTTTGGGCTCCATTGACCGCGACCATAAGAACTCCGAAGTTAAGCGTGCTTCGGCGAGAGTATTTCCAGGTTGGGTGACCTGCCGGGAAGTGCTCTCGCCAAACAAAAGCCGTGAGGGGAGGATATGGGCTGCGGCCCAATCCCCGGAGCGGACAATATCTTGCTGGGATCGGGGTCGTTACATTCCGCCCACATCTTCCACCATTACACCCTTCCACCTTACATCTTCCACCCCACAATACTTCCCGCCCACGGCTCGACGACGGATCCCATAAGAACTCCGAAGTTAAGCGTGCTTCGGCGAGAGTAATTCCAGGTTGGGTGACCTTCCGGGAAGTGCTCTCGCCAAACAAAGCCGTGAGGGGAGGATATTGGGCTGCGGCCCAATCCCCGGAGCGGACAATATCTTGCTGGGATCGGGGTCGTTACATTCCGCCCACATCTTCCACCTTACACCTTCCACCTTACATCTTCCACCCCACATCTTCCGCCCACGTCTTCCACTTCTGTCATCCAATTTATGTCTTCCATTTTATGCCTTCAAGTATATGTCTTCTATTTTAAATGTTTTAAATTTTTAAAAGTTCAAGAAAAAAAAATATATGTCACGTTTCAAATGTCCGGAGTGAAGCTCGCCGGCCCCGATCAGGTTGGGGGTCGTCACAATAATGATTAATGAGAGCCCACATTTGATTACATCCCACCACTACTCTATTTCTACTCTGAACTGAACGAAGTTTTTTAGGTTGCTTTCAAGAGCTTCATTCTCTCTCTTTACATCTTTACTACTTCTTATCTTCACTTTGAAGCCAAAATTTATTGATCTTTATTCAAATGACATGGTTTCATCCCAGAAATCAAATTAGTAAAATTTTAAATACGAATTGAACGAGTAGATTTGAAATAATCCATAAAAGATATTTAGAATCATGCGAAAATTTGGTTCTTTTCCATTTACAAGACTACCTAATTTCATTGGGTCCTAATTCCTAAACTACATGTGTCATCGGAAAAAGAATCATACAGCTACAAAACAACAAAAAATTATTCCAAGTTTCAGAAGTATCTTTACTTTTTTTTTAGAATAAAACTCAAGAAAAAAAAACATGTAAGTGGACGAAATCCCGCCCTTCGTCAGCGGGATCCCACTTCAAATGCAACAACGAGTGGAAGAGAGATTTTGTCTGGAGAGAAAAAAATACAGGTATGAGAGATTTTGACCGCGTTATTTATATACTGTTCATAGAGCGGGAGCCTGCTCTTCAACAGTGAGCTCTCGCTCTAGAGACACTGTATATATTGATTTTGGTTCAATTTTGTCATGTTTAAACTCGGTTTGGGTTGGTTTTTAATTGGTTTAGTTATGTAATTTGTAATTTTTAATATAAAATTTAAAAAATAATATAAATATTATAAATTGGGTTTGGTTCAATTTTGATCTATTTTCGAAAAAATGAACCGAGAACCGAACTGCTTGTTCGCTTTAGTTCCAATAAAGATTTTTCCAAAATTAAAATCGAACCAAACAGAAATTTTAATGGACATTTAGTCAGCAATGATTATTTATTTAATGGGCCATAGTTTAAATGTGATATTCTTAACGAACGTAATTTAAGGGTGAGTTTGTTAATGATTCTATATTTTAAAGATTTTTTTGTTAAATTTTGCTATCTTTTTTTTTTTTTTGGTTCTTCAATTTTCAATAGTTTGATATCTTCATGAATTGATTTTTACATTATTATATTGACAGTTTCCTTTCATTTGACAATGGTATCGTAAGTTTGATGAATTTTTTTTTTGTTAGCTAAATCATCCTAAACGTGTTTTAAGTTATAGGTAAGGCTAGATCCACATTCACTGTTGGGATTCTTAGTGGTTTTTCCGCCTCTATTTGTGTGTTTGATTTTTTCGTTAGAATTTTTCAGATAAATTTTGATGTCAAAATTAATATTTTTTTTTTTGTTTTTTTGTTCGATTTCAAGAGTATATATGTTCATCAAGTTGACTTTTACGTTATTATATTGATATTTCTCCTTAAATCGGCGATGGTATCGTAAGTTCAATTAATTAAATGTTTTGTCGACTAAATCATTCCACCGTGTTTTGAGTTATTTTTTGTAGCATAGTGTAGTAAAAGATGTTACTCCTTAAAGTGTCACATTTAAAAAAAAAAAATCAATACGACAACATAACTCAATAAATCCAAAAAAAAAAGTTCCTTCGAGAATAAGGAAGAATCATACAAATAGTTGAACATTGGGCCCACCTCAAACAGCTGGTTTGTGGCCCACACGAACTAACAACGACAGCCACTGATTAAACTCTGCCACATCACAGCCATTCGATCCGGGTCTCTGATTCTGATCCGTTTGAGCTCCCACGTAGCTAGTGACCACGATCCCCACGTAATTGTGATCTCTCCATTTGTGGACCCCACAGACCATGATTGATTCCAAGTGGTCCCCACTCCACCACTCCAGCCAAATAAATAAATATGTTACAATAATTAATTTCCACATGTCCACAACCTTATTATAGTAACGTGTCGTTGATAAAGTATCTAAATTCCTCGCCTTACCAAAATTAATTTAATTTTTATAATTTTTACCCATTAATCAAACAATTAAAAGATTGATTATGGTCCTTAAAGTTAAAATTTTCCATTTTTATTTTTATTTTTTAATTATAAATAATATTTTGATTATTTTCTAAACATACTCACTGACGTACATGTTATATCAATTATTGTTTGATAATGAATCTAGTTTTGTTACCTATTCTATTAGGAACCGCAAATTTTTTGATCCATCACATTCATGCATTTACTATTCATGTGACGGTATTGAAACTCCTGAAAGGTGTTCACCAGGATCGCCTCTCTCTCTCTGGGCGGGGATAAAGTGGGATGAAGCCTTAGTGGATATCATATCGATCCCTAAGCCCCCTAATAGTCAACAGCGTTTAGAAATTGGTTAATCGGTAAAGATACATGTACTTGATGCCCCGCCCATCGAACCATTTGTCAGGCTTGTTTTGTTACACCAAGTAGCTCTAGATTCAAGTATTCCTGCTATAGCAAAATATGGGGGAAATCGATCAATGGACTTTGTAGATAGATCATCAGCAGATGGAAAGAAGATGGACATGTCAAGGCTATGCTCGGATGTGTGGTCGACGCGTTGGGATTTTCATAAAAACTCTCTAAACTCAAACTTGAGAATCTAAGACTAGCATTTGCAGCTACAGAATAAACCAATTTAAAAATGGGATAACATGCTCGATAAGGCAGTCTGTTCTCTGCCTCAGTCATTTCATTCCCCATTCTTTCATTTTATTCGAGTCGGATTCTTAGGTTCGAGTTGATGAACAGGAGAAAGCCCCACTACATCTCCATCACTATTGGAGAATTGTTACACACGCTTTGGTTACCCGCGAACGCTTCCAAAGTCGACCAGCTTTCAATTCTAGTTGAGGCGGGCCATTCACAAGAGCCGACGAAAGAGGCACGAATCGGATTTTTTGAGGTCGAGAGAGAATTGGATCAACAAGTCTCATCCCGGGTACGAAAGTAGGCTAGAAAGATTTGGCGCCGCTCACTCAATTATGTGGTTAATGATATTTGTAAATCAGTAGTTCCTGTTTTTCTCTATCTCATCGACGGGTTTGTTTGGAATAAGGATAACGAGCGCTCCGCCTGCTTGGCGGGCGGCAGTAGCAGCGGGCTCTTAAGGTAAGGTAAAGGGCCAGGCAAGGACTACTTGGGTGACTATTCACTATCAACCAGTGCTCTTTAATTATTGAAGTCGGAAGCAGACAAAAGGACGTAATCGTTTCTCTCTGGATTCTATTTTTATGCAACTTGGATGGTATTGGTGACGACGAATATTTATTTTTTTAATTAAAAAATATTACCATATAATATTGTATTATTATTATTAATGTTATTATTTTCATTTTTCAATTGAGATAATTACAACGATTGATCAAAGTGGAAGAAAATAAGGTAGATTGCATTATATTCGAATTTCGAGGGGGCCAATTACATTGGGACTAAGAGGCAGCAACGGTTTCGCCATTGGTGGAAAGTGGAGTTCCAACAGAAGTGGCGGATGACGCAGCAACACCTGATTCCTTCCTTGACGCCACACTGCACTTCTCTTTCTTGTCGTCTTTCTTCATCTGCTGTTGCCTGCACTCCAGACTGCAAAACGCACTGTCCCCTCTGCTTCCAAATAATTAATTAATTTCATAAAAATATATATATAAGGAGTTAATTTTACTTACCTGTACATGTAAATGTCTCGGCCAGGAAAGAGGCGGCGCTTGCAGAGAAAGCAAGCTCTGAGAAAATGGTCCGGCGTCTCCAGGAAGTCGGCCGAGTGTCGACGATTACTGGGTCTCGGTGAAACTGTGTTTAATGGTCGGAAACCGAAAGGATCGGACGGCGGAGCTTGTTCGGATCCGATGTTGGGGTCCACGTCGAAGATGATCTCCTTCATGCTTGTTGTTCTCTTGATAGGAGGACGTGTTCTCTTCCCCACCATCATCTTCTTCTTCTTTCGACTGGTTCGACTCTGCAATTCGCTGGCTCACTCCATCGGAAAGGAAGGTTGAGAATTCTTGTTAGAGAGAGAACGGAGAGAGAGGGAAGGCCGAGAGTGGCAAAGATGGGGTATATAAAAGCAGAGGCAGCGAGGGACAGTGAATCTCCACCCTTCGTTTTATGTTGGAAAGGTGATATTTTGTGTTTTTTTTTTTTTGTTTTTTGATAATAATTCTTTCTATTATTATGCTGCAAATTACTATTTTCGCCCCATCTTGACACTTTTAATATTGGTTATTCGCGACTAGATATTACAAACGAGCCGACCGAGCCTAACTGAGTCAAAAGTAGTATAGTTCACCGAACCTAACGAGTCAAGTCTAACGAGCTTATCGAGCTGAGCCTAATGAGCTAGTCTGAAAAAATTTCAACTAAACCTGACTTGCGAGCCACGAGTTAAACCAGTCAAGTCGAGCTAAATCAACAAGCTTAACGAGCTAAATGTATATAAATATTTTCAACTTATATTAAAATAATATAATTTTTTTAAAATTATAATAATTATTAATAATTATATGTCAAACGATATTTACTTATTTAATTTTAAAATGAGTTATGTTAAGATATATAAAATTAAATATATTAATAAAAAAATTATTTGAGACGATCCAATAAAAAATATCACATAAATATCATTAAAAATATTTTGGCATATAAAAATGTAACGACCCCTCATCCCAGCAAGATATTGTCCGCTCCGGGGATTGGGCCGCAGCCCAATATCCTCCCCTCACGGCTTTGTTTGGCGAGAGCACTTCCCGGAAGGTCACCCAACCTGGAATTACTCTCGCCGAAGCCCTCTTAACTTCGGAGTTCTTATGGGATCCGTTGTCAATTGAGCTCCAAAACGCGTCTTGCTATGTTGGGAGGGATCTCTTACATATGTTTCATTTCCATGTACTTCCCCAAGCGATGTGGGTTCGTAACGGCCCCTCTTTCAACGATAGAACCCTCCGGCCCAGGTCAGCCCCAGGATCCGCGGAGCTTTACCCACCTCCGGCCCAGGTCAGCCCCAGGATCCGCGAAGCATGGGTGGTCCTCACAGGTACGTTGAAAGAGGAGTCGTCACAATCACCCCCCCTTGGGGGCCCAACGTCCTCGTTGGCCACATTTCCGGTTGGGTACAGGCTCTGATACCATTTGTAACGACCCCTCATCCCAGCAAGATATTGTCCGCTCCGGGGATTGGGCCGCAGCCCAATATCCTCCCCTCACGGCTTTGTTTGGCAAGAGCACTTCCCGGAAGGTCACCAAACCTGGAATTACTCTCGCCGAAGCCCTCTTAACTTCGGAGTTCTTATGGGATCCGTTGTCAATTGAGCTCCAAAACGCGTCTTGCTATGTTGGGAGGGATCTCTTACATATGTTTCATTTCCATGTACTTCCCCAAGCGATGTGGGTTCGTAACGGCCCCTCTTTCAACGATAGAACCCTCCGGCCCACGTCAGCCCCAGGATCTGCGGAGCTTTACCCACCTCCGGCCCAGGTCAGTCCCAGGATCCGCGAAGCATGGGTGGTCCTCACAGGTACGTTGAAAGAGGAGTCGTCACAAAAAAAAATTAGAATTTGAAAAAAATTACAAATTTGAAAAAAAATTACTTCTGCAACAGTTTGAAAATTTGTAGAACTCAATTTTAATAATATTTTGAGGATATTTTGTGGAAATAAATTGTATAAAGTCTTTGGTTGAATTTGAAAAATTTGGAGAACATTATAAATGAGATTTTAAATTTATAATTGAAGAAAACATATTGGAAAAAGGTCAAATTTAAGAAATGATAAGTTAAAACATAAAATTTGACGTTTTTGGAAAGTTGTAAAAATATTACAACTTGGCCGATCAATCGCCAAAGTGTTGACAAACAAGAAAGGCAAACAGAGAGTTTGTCGATCGATCGCCAAAGGAGAGGCGATCGATCGGCTAAGGAAAACTTAGTCGATTAAAATGGAAGCCGATCGATCGCTTATGAGAAAAATTGAAGCCAATCGATCGCTTGTGTAAAATAAATCAATCGCTCCTTTAATTTTGGAAAGGAGTTTGGGCAGAGGAGTGGCCGATTGATCGGCTAGGCCGGGCGATCAATCGGCTATTGTTTAAAAAAATAAATAAATAAATATAAAACATATAAAAATTTAATTTAAATTTTTAATTAATCTAAATGGGATTAGATTAAATTTAAGTATGATTAAGGATTAATTAAAATTGGTTAAGTGATAAATAATTAAAGATGAGAAGGTAAATTGGTAATTTTGAATGCATAAGAATGATAAAAGGATAAGTAACCCTTGGTTTGTTTTTTATGAGAGGTGAGGTGGCTTTGAATTGTGGTGTTTACGTATAAAAGAAAGAGAAATAATAAAGAGGAGAGAGAGATGTTCTGTTGTTTAGTGAAAAGAGAAAAAGAAAATTAAGGAGAGAGAGAAAGAGTCTCCATAGAAGAAATCCGACGAAAAGGTTGTGAGGGAAAAGAAAAGGAAAGATCAAAGATTCGTTATTTCGTCCTTTAGGGTAAAGTGATCAGTGTGTCGAGAGAAGCGTTTTGGCATAGAAATCGTTAAGTTTGGTAGAAGTTTTCGATTAAAGAAGTGAAACCAACGTACGGTAAATACTTTTAACTATTAGAATAACTAGATGAGACTTTATTGTTTTGATATGTGGAAATAAATTTAAATTCTGTCATTTGATCTGAATAGCATATATTTAATTGAAATTTTGTTGAGAATGGATATGTGGAAGTGAAGATTTGAAATCGTTTTTATGAAAAACGAATAAGAAACTGTGAAAATCATTTATTTTTGGTTTTCTTGAATGATGTTTAAATTTGATTTATATTCGATGGTTTATTTCAAATATTTATTGAAATATAGAACGGTAACGAGTTGAACGACAATTTTTCATTTAATTGAGCATAATTGATTTTCAATTATCAATTGTATTTATTTGAACTCATTGAATTTTAAATACAAATTTCATGAGTGAGTGCGTATTTTGTACATGCATAGCATTGCTTTATAACTATTTTAAAGCATGCATTTAGGAAAGAGAGAAAAGGAAAGCAGTAGTAGCATAAGAACCCACTGAGCTGGTCTCGCATTTTCGTGTGCGATAAATATAGCTATGAAAATATTGAGAGATTAACTATATGTTCTCATTGGATTGAAAGTCCCTAAACCTCACGAGACAACAATGTGTGGGTCCTACAGCCCTACCGGTGAAAGTTCGGGAACATGTAGGTGTGTGATAGTCATATGCGTTGATTAGAGTAAATTGAATTTTTGACATGTCAATTTAAATGTTAAAATTGCTATTTTGGAAACCTGTTTGAAAAGATATTTTTAAATCCTGCATTTTATTTTTAATTGCATAGAATTTATTTGATTGCTGGAAATTTGTTTTAAACTGTGATTGGATGGATTTTAAATGGTTCGAAATACGAACCACATTCATTTTTATATAAATGTAACGACCATAATACTGTACCTATTAAATTCCCGTAAAATTTTTCATTTTCTAAACATCAAGAAGATTTGACTTTTAAAACCCTTAATCAACGTCTAATATTTTTGCAAGCGTTTGAAAATCCTTTAAATAAAACAATAACAATATATATATATATAATTCAAAAGCAGCAGACACAATCAGCAAAAGGGCAAAATCGCCCGATTATTTTGCTGGAATACTGTAACGACCCCTATTCACAGCAAGATATTGTCCGCTCTGGGGATTGGGCTGTAGCCCAATATTCTCCCCTCACGGCTTTGTTTGGTGAGGACTTCTCAGTCGGTCACCCAACCTGGAATTGCTCTTGCCGAAGCACTTTTAACTTCGGAGTTCTTATGGGATCCGTTGTCAATTGTGCTCCAAAACGCGTCTTACTATATTGGGAGGGATCTCTTACATATGTTTCATTTCCACATATTTCCCCAAGCGATGTGGAATTGTGACGACCCCCTTTTTTACAATCCGGGATTCGCCTATACTCGAGTCCGGGATTCGCCTATTCCCGAGGTTTGCCCCGCAACCCGAGGTTTGCCCTGCAGTCGTACCCATACGTGTACATTCGGGTCATCACAATAAATGTCATGGATTTCAAATAAAAAACAATATTTGATTTAAGTTGATTTTAAAAATAATCAAATGATTAGATGAAGGATGACGTATGAGCCTGGATAGTATTGATAGATTCTAGACTAGGTATTTTAGTAGTTAGATTTATTTGCTGGGTCATTAACTAATTACGTGGATTATCTCTATTTTTCAGATATCGAGGACGTTCACTAAGAAATGAAAGTCAAGGCAAGGTAAAGAATACACAGAGGCATATGTTTGGGGTTTGGGAAAAGTCACATTCGTGATTGATCTTTATGTATTTATTTTATTTACGCTTCCGCTAGAGTATTTTGATGTAAAGGATGATGAGTTTGATATGATTTGTTGTTGATATAGAGAATACTTTGATGATGTGTAGATTTCAATTTATGAAATATGTATTTTTGGTTGGATTGAATTGATGATGAGATCCTAATTCAGAATGTCAGGTAGGATTGAATGGTCAATGTTCCCACTTAGAGAACGTCTGTATGTTTGACTTGGAAGTCGTGGTCTTCGTTGACCAGGTCGTCGTTTGAATTTTTCCATCTCGGGAATCCTAATCCGTCGGGGTCGGGTCGGGCTCTCACAACTTCAAATTACAAAAGAAATTCAATAAAAAAAATCTTTAGTCTTCAACATCCAAATTTGTAAACTCCTCAATAATTTCATCATCTCGTTGTTGATCTATCGTCTTGGCGTCGGTCTAATCTTTGATACAAATGAGCGCCTCCACAAGGTCCAGTGCAAGTTTTTCTCTTCGTTCATCATAAGCACGTCCACCTGCACTAAAAGAATATTCTGATGCTACAGTAGAAACATGAGGTATTAGAAGATCATGTGTCATTATAAAAAGAATATGATATGTGATAGAATGTCTTTTCCACCCATCTAAAATATCAAATTCTTGTCTCGAAAAAATTGATAACGAGTTTCAAAATAAATATTGAGTTCATTTGTAAAAGAAGTATAATAATTTTCAATTTGTAGTTCACTTTATATATCAACTGTGACGACCCAAAAATCGGAACCCGATCGGGGTCCGGGATCGGAGCCATCACTCCGGGACAGTTAACGGAAAACGGTGACTATTTTTTTTTTTTTTGAAACAGAAACAGGAACAGAATAGTGTTACTGGAGCAAAAGGGAAGAAAAACCCTGACCAAATACATTGGACAACTTATGAAAAATCGACTGAACTTTTAAAACTTTAACAGAAAACAGAATCGAATGACAGAAAACGTGCACTGTCAACGCAAACCCTAAAAACGTAACTTTACAGAGGGAGAAGAAACTATCGTGAATAACAGAGGGATTTAGGGGAGAACAGATACAGAAATGCGCGACTAAAATGAAGACAACATATTAAAGCAGGAACTGAAGACTGAAAGACGTGGAAACAGGAAAACAGAAGGCAGAAACCTATTGAGATCAGATTGCAGGTTGCATGGCAGAAAGAATTCAAAATACTTAAAACAAGTAAAAATACTGTTGGGCAAAAGATTAAATTTTAAGGGCAGCGGCAGATGTAAATAAACAAATGTAATATAACAATCGGGCAGTGGGCAGTGGTGAATGTGAACTAAACTGGGCGGTAGATGTCGAGTAAGACAAAACAGATGATGTCACCGGAAGATGCAGACATTAACGAAATCGACAGGAGAAGAAAACAGTGGATGACGTCATCGGAAGAGGAGATGACGTCAGACGGTAGATGCAGGCATTAGATATAATCGGCAGGAGGCGATGACGTCAGCCGGAAGATGGATGACGTCAACCGGTAGATGAAATTTTACAACAGACGGAATTGCATTTTTCACCGATGGATTGAATAAGACAGAATAGATGACGTCAGCCGGAAGATGGATGACGTCAACCGGAAGTTACAGTCAATAAACGACATCGGCAGAAGGTGATGACGTCAGCCGGAAGATGGATGACGTCAACCGGAAGTTACAGACAATAAACGAAATCGGCATAAGGTGATGACGTCAGCCGGAAGATGGGTGACGTCAACCGGAAGAAACAGGCAATAAACAAAATCGGCAGAAGGTGATGACATCAGCCGGAAGATGGGTGACGTCAACCGGAAGAAACAGGCAATAAACAGAATCGGCAGAAGGAAGACCTATAACAGAACTATTGTTTGGCGGTGGATGTAGGCAAAATTCCTACCGGTAGATGTAATCGGAATACATAGTTTTAAAGGCAGAATTTACAACTTTTGACAGAAAACATATAGACAGAGAGCTTAAAACAGAAGACATAGAAGTCTCAGATTTCTCGAACCACATCAAAACATGGATCTCGAACACAACAGAAAACATACAGGTTTCAGACCTTCATTACAAATGACAGATTTCAAGAAAACAAACTGCATGGATAGCTCAAAAATTCGAGACCATCCATGCATGACCTGAAAAGGGAGAACTCAAGCAGTTCCATAATGTTTTCAAAACATTTCAAGACATTAATACAGAATATTTCAGGAGACGACTATCAACTGTCAACAGAGATTTAAAACTTGACCATCAGAACTTATACATTATATATATATCCAACAGAATTTCCTACAGAGTTTTTAAAACAACACAACAGAATTCCAGAAGAGTTTACAGATATGAACTTTATTTTAAAGACTAAGACTTAAACCTCAAAACAGAAAATTATGTCTGGCTGCAGCAAACACACCCCATGAGCTCGATCCACCCACTACATCAGATCATCATCTTGAGGCACAAGGTCCTCATTCACGGGTTCAGTACCTACATCAGGGAGTTCACCTATGAGTCTAAAACTCAGTAAGAACATAATAGATATGCAGTGATGCAAAATGCTATGCATGCGGTTTTCAGAAATACAGTGACAGTACAGTACATTATGTTTCAGTGGCAGAGGGGTATAAGTGGGGCTTATAAGGGAACTGGCTAACAGTATGTGCACTATCAGGCACGGTGCACTATCAGGCACAAACAGTAATACAGAATAGAACAGAAACAGATCTGGAGGCCAGTCCCCGTCCCACACTTAACCAGTACATTTCAGTCAGATTTTTATCTTGTTTAGTTTCAAACAGTGTACAGAAATTGGTTTTGCATGAGCTTTCAGTGAAAACGTGTATGCATGAACATTCTCAGTGTCTGAACTTACAATAGCAGACGATAGAAATAACAGAACATACTGTGAAATAGAACACAAACAACTCAGAATATAAACTATAACATTTCTACCCAAGACAACCCGACAGCAGTATAACCTAGTACCTCCGAGATGTACGGTCTTAAGGGCCAACCTACGGGTATGAACTTACCTGTTTGTTGCGGTGTCAGATGCTCGAATGTCCCTGAAATGCTCGGATCTGTAGTATGCATGAAGAGGTATTAAACAGCTGCAAATGCTAACAAATAAACTAGTAGAATCAGCAGTAACACATTTTAACTCTTTAGAAAACACACCAACGTGTTTTCATCCAAAAACAGTGAGTTTTCACCAAATGCATAACCTTAAACTCCAGTGAAAACTCATATTAAACTTGTCCAAACTTGTTAGCATTAAAAGATACTTACCCTAGTGGAGAAACAGAAAGGAGCTGGGGAGATCGAAGTATCTTCGATGGTTGTTTTGTCGACTGGAAGAGAGAATGCAGAGAGGAATACAGAGAAAGAAAAATGCACATCAATGTTCACGTAGAAGGAAGGAGAATAGGTAGGTTTCTCAGCAAGTTATTGTCACTTGGCAATCATCCATTGGTTATCTCCCACCAACCTTAATTTCTCCTCAATTTGCCATTCCATGCATTTCAACTTAGTGTTTTGGTTTAGTTACACATTAGTTTAGTTCTCCACTAGTTATTCCAACAATCCAACCAAAACATTCCTTTGTATTAATATAATACTAATCCCGTTTAAATGATCCGGGAAAACTATTACATGGCAAAAATGTCGGGTGTTACATCAACAATACTATATTGTTGACTAAAACTATCTTTACCACCACTACTACTTTAATGACTTCCGGTATGTGGAGGTCGTGAATAATAACGATTAACATTTAAATATTTTGTTTCATAAGAAGCATATAAATTAGCAACCTCATTTGTTATGTCGTCACTAGTAATTAAAGATGCAATACATAATTTTGTAGAAATTCTATTGAATATAAGGAATACTCCTTTTAATTTAAATTTTGAATCTATGATGCATGCATAAAAGAAAAATGAGAGGAATGTTATGTCAATATTTTTTAAATTTTGTTTCCATTTTATTAAAAATATTACTAAATTCATCTACTAATCGTTATTTTGTAAAATTACATGTTAAATCTACAAAAATATGAAGAATAATATTAGAAGTGAAATAATAAATTCAAGAACATTGATTTGTATCATTATAAAAATATTTTAAAAAATCAAAAAAAATATTAGCAATATCACAACTAGATTTGTCAAGCTTAATATTTTGCGTTTTATTACTACTAAAAATACAAATAGCTTACCATCAAATAAATTAAATTTCACCTATTATCTACATCGGTTTTTAATTTTTTTGGTTTAAGTTGAATAACTCTGCAAAAATCTTTATATTATTCTTGTCTCGAATTAGACCCAATAATATAAGAAATTGAAAACCTAATTAATTCAATCATAGGTGAAATATATAACATGTCATCTTTACCAATCAAATTTAAAATGTGACATACACATCTCATGTGAAAAGGAGAACAACGAGTAACATCTAATTATAAATAATCATTAAATTGATAAATAACAACATTATTAGCACTAACATTATTAAGAGTTATGCTAAAAATTCTATCTTTAATAAAATATTTTTGCAATATTGTCATAATAAATCTATAGATGGTGTTGCTAGAATTAGGATATTCACAATTACGAAATCCTAAAATAAAATTCTTTAATTGTCAATTGCTGCACTGCTTTTCTAAAGACGTTTATAAATAGAGTGCAATCTTGTGCAAGAAGTGAAGTTTGAGAACTATATCGAAATGCTACCGATTTGTCCACTTGAGAACAAAAAATCTTCAACCTAATCACACTTCTCTTAAATCTCAACTTGATATTATCAACCTTGAGAGGGTGTGATATTGTATTCCATTGTTCGATCTCTTCTTTGTATATCAAAAAACTTGTAAATGGGGATGCCCTTGAAGAGTCGAAAAATGTTCGATTAACACCAGTAAACTCAATCAAGGGGAAGGGTGATGTCTTACAATAATTGAAAGGTTTGATTGACACCTGAAAACGCAATCACTTGTAACCAAAAGGATTTTGGTGGAGGAATCTTCAAGGAGGATCCTTGAAGCACATACGTAGTCAGTTTGACCGAATCGCATTAACAAATTTGTTTGCACTTTCTTATCTCTCTCTTCTTACTATATTTTTTTATCTTTACATATTTATTTTAGTTCATACAATCAAGAGAGATAAAACCTATAAAGAGATTGCTATATAATAAGATTTCTTAATCACACGAAAAAGTTTAGTTAACCTATTTCATTCACCCCCTATTAGGTTAATTTTGATCATACAACGTATACTCTATTAAAAAACTTGTTGACATGTTAAATAATAATTAGTGCAGTTAAAGTGCAATTAATGTAATAAATTACTTATTTATAATTTATTACATTAATTACACTCATCATTGTTTAACATGTCAACGAATTTCTAGGTTTAATCTTTTATTTAATTTCATATTTTAGTAATGTTTTATATTAAATAATAGACTAATAAAAAATAGTACTAACTAATTAATAAATTTTAAGCTTGATTAAGTTTGGGTAAACATGATTAATTAAATTAATCAATTACAATTTAACATCCTTGATTTAATCTATCCTTCGTCAACAACAAGATCCCAATCTTTGCTGTAAGTGTCAATTTTTCGAAGCTCTCGTATCTCTTTCAACTTCGGATTACCTTCCTTCTCTGCCATTTTCAAAAGCTGTGGTTTTGGTATCTTTCGAATTAGGCCCTCTCGCCTTTGTCAATGGAGAACTCCGACGTTTTCTTAGGTCTGCATGATTTCCTTGACCGCATGCGTCAACCATCAGCTTCCGAATTCGTCCGGTCTATCAAGAGGTGAAATTGCATTCCATTCGCTTTGTATCATATTTCGCTGCTTTATTGTGCATGTCGTTGATCGCTAACTGGATTAGCTGTTGGAATCCACTACTTTTGTCTGCGACTTGATTTGTTGTTAGCAAGTCTCTATTTTGCTCTGATTTGTCTATGTTGGTGTTCCAATTGGTTAGTATTCCCGATCAAAATCACCTGCAGATCCTGATTTTCGAATAACTTACGGTGATCGCGGGTTTTTAGAGACTATAAATCGCCGTTTTAATGGAGAATACTAGCTGATTCAGCTGAGCTGACTGTTTACTTCTATGTTTCTATTTCTTTGATTTATGACTGAATAACTGGGCGACGAGTCGACGTTTGCCTATTTTTCACTTTTTTTAAAAGGAAATTATTATTCCAGCGACTTATCGTTGATGAATTGAAGCGTACCTTTTGGTTCTATCTTTTTTCGTGGCAGCTTTGTTGTGTCGTTTTCAAACAATGCTCCTGATCCAGATAAGGATAGTGCAGCTGTGCAGGATTTTTTCGCCAAAATGGAGGCAGCTTTCAGAGCTCATCCACTTTGGTCTGGTTGCTCCGAGGAGGAGCTGGAAAGTGCTGGTGAAGTGAGTAATTTACGTATGTACAGAATATCACTCTTTTAAGCGGTTGAAATTTAACTTAGTATAACTTTCTTTCTCTGACTTACTAAACCTTCTTTTTATTTGGGTGATAACTCGGGTAGCTACAACGAAAAGAAGTGATAATCTAGAGGGTAGTCGATCTGCTGTCTAAGGTCATGCTTTGGTAAAAATACTGCAGGATTTTCATCATTCCATTTGAAAGAGGGACGGATGTATATTTGACACAATTATTCGTTTTAATCAGTTATATATATGCTGCATTGGCGGTTTGTAAGCAAACTCTGGAATAAGCTCATGCTGAGTCCCTTAATCAATTATATAATGAAATTTGAATAAACATTTGATCCATTGTTTGTTTCTGATTCTACATCCAAATCTTATCTGTTATATATCTCAGAGTATGGTTTTAAATTTTTTTTCTTTTGTTTTTTCCTTGCAACCTTCTAAAACAGGGACTAGAGAAGTATGTAATGACAAAATTATTTCCCCGTGTATTTTCCCCAATCCCGGATGATGTGAAACTGGATGAACAACTATCGGACAAGATAGCTTTGGTTCAACAATTTATTCGACCAGAAAATTTGGATATCCACCCAAACTTTCAAACTGAAACATCATGGCTGGTAAGTGGATCAGATCCTTAATTTCCAAGATATCTTTTTCGTATAGTTCTTGCCACTGCTATGTTTTTCTTAGTTATTTGAATCCTTTAAAAAAATTTATTTTGGTATTGATGTTTAAATTAATTTGATATTTTGAGGTAACATTTGTGGTGGGACACTATGTCGTTGCTTTGTGCGATTGAATTCATGTATTTATTTTTTGACATGTATTTTACCTGGTCTTAATACATATCCTAGAGAAGGTTCTTATGATCGGAATGTTACTTTGTTGCTTGAATCTGCACTGATCATGTTGAGTCTTGGCTTACTTTCAGAAAATTTCTTATGTATATTTCAGGCATGAAAATTATAAATTTATTCTTGGTCAAGAAACATTTGATCCATTTATTTATGTGGCAGTTTATTAGACATTTAAGACCTATGATGCTTTTATTCACGCCTTTTATTTTCTTTTAAGTTTGACACTAGAATGAATAATATGTGATGCCTTGTCTATTGGCTTGATTAGAACAGTACTTTTTATCTTGAGGTTTGAGTTGCTTCATGAGAATTCATGATGCAGTGTCATTTGGGATACCAAAGACGTACCAACCTTATAAGAATGTGTTCCTCATTGGATTCTTAACCTAATTTCTTCATCAATGCTTTGTTTTCCAAGTAGGCATTGGCTTTTTTATAATCTTCAGTTCATAAAATACAACTTTTCTGTTGTTTGTATGCGCAATAAATATTACCTTCTTAACTTATTTTGTGCATTGGCTAAATATGACCTTAGAAATTTTAATCGACTTGTGTGTTCACTATTCGTAAAAGCATTTTCGAAATTCAAAGTAAACTGTAGAGTTGATCGCGATCTTAAAAATTCTGCGAAAATTTTGAAAATTTCAACGTGCATCTATACAATTTTAATGACAGCTTGCTCAAAAAGAACTGCAAAAGATCAATATGTATAAAGCACCAAGAGACAAGCTTGTTTGCATCCTAAATTGTTGCAAGGTCATCAACAACTTGCTTCTTAATGTTTCCATGGCATCAAACGAGAATCCTCCTGGTGCTGATGAGTTCCTTCCCGTCCTTATTTACGTTACTATAAAGGCAAGGTCGTCAATGAAGTGCAATAACTTTTCCTTTTTATAATTTTTGTTACCATACGATGTTTATTTAATCTGTCATTTGATTGCTCGTTTCAAAATATTTCTTTTTTTCCTTCTTTAATATCACACATTGATACATACAATTGGAATATATTAAGCATCACTGCCTCTGAGGAATTGGTAAAGAAATTTTCATTTTCTTGTTGTTTTTCTTTATCTTACAGAAAAAAGTACTTTAACATTATTTGCTTACGTACTTAGCTAGTTTTATTTTTCAGTATCTTGCTTCTATATCTATTTGTTGATATAGAGCTAGTATCTTACGTTGTGGCTTCTTGTTGCTTCTTATTAGTAAACAGCGTTTCCAGCTCAAGTATGGTACTTGCTGTTCAATTCGCTTTTTCATTAAAAATTACGTCATCATAAGATTGCCCTTTTTCCATTTCTTCCTTGATGTTCTATTCAACACAATACATCCATTTTTATTGTCTTACATTCACAATTAATTTCCAGGCAAATCCTCCACAACTGCATTCAAATTTGCTATACATTCAAAGGTATAGGCGTCAGTCTAGATTAGCAGGGGAAACTGCTTATTTTTTCACAAACATGCTGTCTGCTGAGTCCTTTATCTCAAGCATTGACGCAAAAGCCATATCAATGGATGAAGCTGAGTTTGAAAAGAGCATGGAATTCGCTCGATTTGTTCTTTCTGGACTTTCAACTGATGTTGACAGTCAATCAAATCAAAGTGACTTAAATTTGGGGACTGATCGGGGGTCTGAAGCTACCGAAACTAGTTATCAGGCTCTGAATGTTGCAGATAAAAACTCCACTCTACTACATAATTCATCTGAAGACAAATCCAAAGCAGAAGAAGCATCAAATGCTAGAGATGACTTATCAATGGTGAAAACTCCTTCCCTCTCGGATTTGGAGAATAAAGGGGCGAGTATGATTTTGAAGGAAAAATCAGCTGAGCAAATTTTTCGAGACTATCCATTTTTGTTTGCACGTGTTGGAGATTTAACTATCAGTGACGTCGATGAACTTCTCAATCGATATAAGCAGCTGGTTTTCCAGTACGTAAGTCTTTCTAAAGGATTGGGTGTTACTCCATCTACTTCTTTGTCAAATTTACATTTGAAAACACCAAACCATGGCGAGACCTTGACGAAAGATCGAGATTCCAGAGATGATGAGCCAGAAAACAACATTGACGGAAAAACCAATGGCTCAGACCAAGTCTCCCTACCAGGACAGGAAAACTTTGAACAGGGGAGGTAGGAAATGATGAAATCTCCGGTGGAAGTGTAAATTTCAACAGAGGTTGGTGATGATTGGAGAAAATTCATGATCAAATATCTCTTCGACTGCATTTACTGTGATTTATTATGACAAAGTCAAGAAAGGAGAGATCTTGGTCAGAGATTAAAAAGAAGATGAAAACTTATCAGGATGGGGTTAATAGGCACCAACCTGCTGAAAGCCTATCTCAGGTAACGCTTGAAAACTTGCTCATCAGATGGAAATGAAACAGTCAATCTCTTGTATAAATGTCAATTGATTTCTTCTTCTTTCATTGTGAGTTATGTTTTAGAGGCTTTTCTACTACTGTTTCTTTTTTTTTAATTGAAGTTATGTTTCTCTTTGTTTAGGGTTTGATTCATTAAGATTGGACGTATTTTCTGTGTCCTTCCAATGATTAATTGAAATTCAGTATCTCCATTTACCCAAATTCAAACTATAAACACTAGTCGAAAAAATAAATAAATGTGTCCATAGGAAAAGGTCAAAATACAAAAAAAAAAAAACCCAATCTCTATCATTTCCTTCTAGGCTGGCAAACAAGGACAATGCCTTCTATGATCATCTACATGGCCAAATCAATGGACATTGAGCTCTTTTGGGTGCAAAAGAAAAACCCATAAAAATCCAAGATAAAGGATTTTAGCAGAAATTTATAATAAAATATTGAAGAAATTGACTTGGAAAATTAATGGGGCTGACAAGATGGAGCCTTATAAATATATAAGAATTCCCTTTGTTAAGTGTACGACCATTTTGCCTCTACATTACAACAAGTACGACTGCCCAACCTTCTGTCCACTTCCAGGAAATTGTCAGAAACAAAGGTCGGTAATATTTGTGTCCTGCTATAGCTTGGTTTCTGTGTATAATTTATTTTGACTAGGAAAAGGCCGGCATCTCTTTAAGCCATGTTTTTAACATTTACAACTTCATCTACTGTTTGTTGTTTTTTGACTTCTTATGTTCACAGCTTCTCATTTCTTTGGCATTCAAGAATTATTATCCAAGTCCCCCACTTTGTCTCTAAGTAAAGGTAGCCGAGACTGTTTCTGCTACAGAAGACAATTTCAAGCATCATTTCGACTGATTCTTTTTTATTTTTTTCGTTGTTATCGATCAGAAATTGAGGGAAGACAGTAACAGGTGAACTGACCCGCAGAGTATGCCATCCCTAAAGTCGACACTTTTTTCAAACAGTCGTGTCTTTGACCAACTCTCTATCTTCTTTACCTCCCCCCGGGCCCAGCTCTGTCTACAGGATAAATCTCTCTGGAAGTAGGTTTTAAGGAAGAGAGTCAGGCGCAGAGAGCATGGGAAATCACTACGATCGTCTCTACACCCATAAAATCTCATTCTTGCCCATGCTCTGCTCGAGGCCCTCACTCAAAGACGTTATCCTACCCCAACCGGAACTCCGATCGGAATCCTTCGCCGGCGACCCTCTATCTCCGAGAATCACCTGCATCGGTCAGGTCAAGAAGCGCAATAAAAGCAACAGCTTCTTCAACCAAACAACTATTAACAACGTCAGATACCACAAGCTCAAGAAACTCTTCTCCGGCAAAAACCTCACAGCCGCCGCTTCATTTTCAGCAGCGGTCGAACCCAGAAGACAGAGAGTCCGAAAAGGCGTAGGTTTGCCGAGAAAAGGCCTCGGAAATGACAAATACGTTTGTCCCAACGTGGTGGACTTGGACATGGATCCTCCTCTGCCTGTAGTAAAGAAGGTGAAGAATGGAGAAGGAATGGAGAGCGAGAGCCTATGGAAGAGAAGGTCAGGAGGGGCTGCATTGAGAAGCTTGGAGCTTCAACAGATTCACCGTTCCAGACCTCATCTTCATCTACAAACTACATCCATTTGATCACACGAAATACACAGGGAACAACAGAAGTATCCAATATATGTATAGATTTTAGCAGAATGTTTCAATCATACAAATGGGTATCAGAATAGTGATGTCGGTGATATTGCAGCCTGCAAGCAATCTCTTCCCACCGTATGACATAGATTGTTTACGCTTTCAAGTGAGTAAACTAGGGAGAAAGAAGATGAACAAAAATCCAACCTAATGAAGCAAAACTAAACTAGATAAACTAACAAAACAAACAAGTGTGGATCGGGCTAATCAAATTGAGCGCAATTACCTTTTGATATTGAAGAACTGTGGAAAATATACAAAAGCTTTACAGAGCAGGAACAGCAGGGGTGCCATGGTTTTTCTCTGTTTCAGTAATAATTCTGATCCACTCATTTCATTCCTTTTTCCCTGGAAAAACACGCACAACCCAGATAAGGAAATCACATCAGTTCCCTTACAAACATCTCTCCCACTATACAATTAATCTCACAATGATATACAACATTTGATGCCAAAAATTTTCCCTGCTCAACCAATAATGCTCTGCTCGTATTCATTATCGTACTTATTTCGCTCTTCTTTTTTAAAACGATCAGGACTTGTTTTCGAGCAGAACATGGTTTTCCAGGCGATATAAGGGGGGCTCATGGCCTCCAACCCGCAAATCAAAGTCCCAGTAGATGCCTCGCATTATCCATCCCTTTCTGCTGGCTTTTGAGCAGCATCATCCTGGCCAATCTGCTTCTCCTTAGCAAGCATATCAGCAGGAACATATAGATACTGTTTTGGTAAGAGTGAGTTCTTCATTGATGCTTGATCTGAAGTCATCAACAACTCCTTTTGAAAAGTTTCGGACTGTTACATTCGCAGGGCTGAGTAAGAATTTTGAAAATTTAATAAAAACAGAATAGAACTACAAAATGCAAAGGTATATACCTTTCTAGATCTTAACCGATGTCCTCCATCTGCAGCTGAAGGTCTTCTGTTAGGAATCTGCTTACCTGAAAATTGAGGCCTCCCTAAATTTTTTCGAGCAAAAGGGTTTTTGGATGTGGAACTGTCGTCATCTGTCTTTTGGTCTGTGTCTACTGAGATAGGAACTTTTGTCCTCCGCTTGACTGAAACCGAGCTGTCCACAGTTGTATCATCTGATCTCTGGACAGCATCACTGCGGGATTTGAAATCATCTGTTTGTCCCCTCAGAGATGTTGTGGCCGATTCAGTGCTAACCTCATGATTGATACGAGGATTACGTCCAATTGCAGCCCCTGCTGCGTGGTCTCTTTTGAAAATAAAAATGTCATGTGAACAAAGAACCAAGTCGCGCTGCAAACATAAATATAGAGGCATGATCAAAAACCGACTTGAAAGGCAAAATTATTTTCATCAAAATAATAATGATGTGAAAGAAATGTAGTCAAAGAACCCGTCATGGAAATAAATAAGAAATAGAAGTCATCCTGTATCCTTAACCGCGCCGAAGTTTTTGTTCTCATTTCAAAATAGAACTTTCATGACCTTCAGTGGACAAAGTTAACAAATGATGAGGTATGGCATCGCATGATAACGATAGAAGACCAACATGGTTTAATTAAACAAGTATCCGAACACTGTTTCATAGGAAAATAAAAAGGTTTAGTTGGGGAAAAAAAACTACTGAAATTTTGAGGACTGACGGGAAGCCAAATGGTTTCCCCCGCCCTCTCTGAAAACATCTTTCGTATATTTAATTATCTGCCACCCACAGAAATATACATCCATCAACAACAAATTTGCTAGGGCAAACTAATAAAGTCTCCTTTTTGTGAAATAAGGCCTTAAAAATTGAGTTCATCACATACATTCAAATCAGAGAAAACTTGCATTGAGTTATTGCACAGAGAGCCGCAGTAGACGAAGAAAAAAAATACAGAGTGACATTTGAGTGACAAGACTAGACTAACCTTTATCTTTTCACGCTTGATGATCCTCTCACAAAGAAGGCGTAACCTTTCTAACTCAACCTGTACAAGAACAATCTAGAATTCAACATTGACTTGATAACCAATAAAAACTAAAACTAAAACATTAATATATTCTGATATTATAAAAAACAATAAATCAGTATTCAGGCCCATTAGTTGGCACATACTGATATTTGTGGCAACTTTTTGCAATACAATCCCAGGATCGTGATCATAATAAAAGGCAGGAATCTAATACTTGGAAAAGCCTAAAACTCAAAACCAAAGATGAGAGACGAAATCATTCGAAATCCCTCAATATACATTGACATGCTTAAGGTATGCCAATATAAATCTTCAAAAATTGATAGCATGTTAAATTAACATTTCTTCTGAGAAACAAAAGGATTCTTATAGTAACGATTATAATTGCGGTAGATTTCAGAAAGGCAAAATATTTAAGTTCCAGACAATATTTAGACTTAGAGTTTGATTATCCTTGCTTAAGTTTGCTAAATTTACACACGATGTGATATCACCATCCACAATTGTGACAAGCATAAAAAATAAAGTGATACTCTCCATTTCTATGTGAACATATCATTAAAAGGAACAATCTAATTTTCTTCAGCATCATCCTAGATTTCATATAAAGCTTTCACTGTCAATTTCTATTAGGCAAAAACTAGAACTAATCCAGAAAGACAATATTGCAACATAAATCTCGATCCAAAACGAAAATAACGGCGATCCTGCATCATAGATAAATTCAACAAGCAAGGAAACAACAAATGTAGAAATCATTATTAACTTAAAGCTGAAATATTTACCCTGATATGCTTGATTCTTTTCAACTCCTCAGTTCCATAAGTTTGGTTTCAGCCTGCACAAACCAAAAATTATATAGACAAGCCCTCAACTGTCAGCCAAAATTAAATAATCATCACAAATACCAAAAAAAAAGGAAAAAAAAAAAAACCTTTGCCCTCTGCTCTGAGCTATGCTTTTCACAGTAAGCTTTGTGCTGCACCTTGCCACCAGAAGTTTTTATATTCATGAAGAGACCCGCGGTCCTAGCACAGGAAGGATGGAAAGTAGACTGACAATGACCGTAGTTGCACTGCAGTTAACAAATAAACTTAGCTCACAGCACTTGAAATTAATTAATATTGTCTAAAGCTCAAAAGAAAATGATAAGGGTCAACAAAAATTTAATGACAACCCTCACCTTTATGCAGACGCCATGTTTGCGACAACAGACATAGCAAATATCAACTCCAGTTAAAACAGTCTCCTGAATAATAACCAAATTTTCAGTTTGATAGAAGTTTACCTTCAGAAAGAAACTTCTAATTCATTATTCTAACTTCATAATTCCCATACCATTCCTTCCACAGAATTTGTCTGTCCCCTTCTGAATGTTGACTCCAGGACCCACTGCAAGACAAAAAATATATTAAACAAATGCATTCTGATGATAACAATTCACTCAAAAATGACAAAATTACTTGGTTGCACGACTGTTTCTTAAAAAAAGCAGATTAAAAGAGAAGAAAAACGAAGCATGTACAATTATAACCACAAGGAAAAGTACCAATCACCTCAGCACAAAAGGCATGGACCCATTGTCCACCAGTTGATTTCCGGAAAGCACCAGTGGTGCCACCACATAAACCACACTCCGCAAGAAAATTTGATTTCTCCCAAAAATTAATAGTCGATCCTCCAGAACCTCTGGATGCCGATAAGTCCTCACATAATTCACAATTCCAAGGTCCTGAAGACTCTTTAACACTACAATAGCAGTCCAAGTGAACTGCAACCTGATGTAGAAGGACTTTGTCAACAAACGACAGTGGTTACACCAAGTAAAAAGGGATAAGCATAAAAATAAAACCTTGCAACTGGAACAGACTAAGATTGGCTTCAATATAGACTCAGGACGTCTACAGATATCGCATGATCGAGGATGATCTTTGGAAGATCCAGAGATGGATTGAACAAATTCTGATTGCTTGTCTGATGAAAGCTTAGGCAGAGCAACCGTTGAAAGTGCTTCTTTGGCTTGGGGCATCAGCTGAAATAAAAATGCCGCACATTAGATTAGAAGTTCAAAATTCTGGGACGGAAAAGGTAATCCCATAAACAATCTGCTAGATAAATAATTTTTCCCACCTCTTCATTTTTTAATCACATAACAAACATTCATGAAATAACAAAAAAGAATGTAGTTATAAAACCTCCAGATGAGCAGATTCTTCAAAAACATCTTTTCTCTGAGATGACCTCGAAGAATTTGCAGCAGCAGCAGTTGCAGCAGCCAAGACAGCCTGTGCCTCCTTATGTTTTCTCTCTTTCTTGCCTTGTTTCTTTGCCTCCCTAAGCTGAGAAAGATATCGGTTAACAAGAACCACCTCCCATATTCGACTTCTTGCAGTATCAATCTCCATTGGCAGACTCTTAGTTACATTAAAAGTTAAGCGTTCTGCAGAAACCATAAGAACAATTAAAAAGTAAGCAACCAACTTCTTCTTCCCTTTTCCCCATAGACTTCTCTTTTTCAATGACTTATTTCTCCCTTTCTCCCTCTCCCTTTTGGGTTGTATAGGGGGGAGAACGGAGGATAAGTCTAAGACATACCAAAATATGTGTTAAGAAGGATACCAGTTAACTTCTTTCTTGCTTCTGCGTTGCCAAGTAATCTATTCTGATAGTAAATGATTTCTCCTTCCAATTCATCTTTGGGCGAAAATTTTAGAACGTCCATTTCCCTAGCCTTTGCCAACTGGTCCACAATTGATCCATTAGATTTCAAGTCAAAGCCATTGCACGAGTGATGATTTTGGTGAATTAAACTGACACTTGATGATGATTCTGAAAGACACATTTTAGTGTCACCCACAGAACATACCTTTTAAAAAATATAACATCACACCCAGACAGCAGAAACAGAAACAAGAGACCTTACCAGCAGAATCTAGTACTGCATTCTTCAGATGTGACCCTCTCTGAACTTGCAACAATTTATGTTGTATATATGGGTGAATGTAAAAACTAGAAGATCCACCTGGTTTCCTGTATTAATATGCACAAACTTCAGAAAACACAGAATTTTTTCATGAATTTAAAGAGAGATAAATAGTAAAAACTAGAAGATCCACCTGGTTTTCTGTATTAATATCCACAAACTTTCACAATACACAGAAATTTTTTCATGAATTTAAAGAGATATAAATCCTTTTTACAGCTTTAAGTTATGTTGTATATATGGGTGAATGTAAAAACTAGAAGATCCACCTGGTTTCCTGTATTAATATGCACAAACTTCAGAAAAAAAACAACAAATAACTAATCATTTGATTGTTGTGATCTAATGGAAGAACCTACACCGTATCACTGATAGCAGGTTTCACTTCTCCAGGAATAACATTTTCCCAATCTGCACTCAATGAAAAATTGGGGGTTGTAACAACAAGCTCCCCAATTCGATCTCCTTCTGAAAGTTTCCCTGAGCTTCCTGTCATAAAAGTTTGTGTTAACTGAAAAGTCACAATGGATGATTATCCAAAACAGAGACTTAAATAAGAGCTAACCAAATAAAGAAAGTTATACCATTAAAACAAAACAGTAAGAATCGGAATAATGAGCTACATATCCAATTGCATGCCTTGAAAACATAAATCATGTATGAACAGCAATGTAAAAACAGATCAAGAACATCAAGGAAGCCTACACTTAATAGGCAAAAATGTGAAAACATTTCACTTAAACTCTCATATCTTCAAAGATATAAAGTATAACCAAAAAGATCAACCCTGAACTTGGTAAAAAAATGAACTCTTTTAAGATGGTGAGAATTTAACAAGTACTTGAAAACATGTTGATTACGGCCTTTGATCAATAGAGGGAAAAATATGATCTTAAATGTACAAAAGACTTGGAATAGTTTTTGAGAAAGAGTCATTGAATGTTGAGAAACTCAAGTTTTTGTCATACCTAGTTTAATGGAAAACAGTGTAGTTTTGAGTGGTATAACTTTTTAGATGGCTCCCTTTTATAAATATTTTATGGCAATACAATTTAATTACTCAATAAAGACAATCTTAAATTCACAATTCTGACTCTACAATGCAATACTTACTCAAATTTTCTGGTTCTTCACTTGCATGTTGATTCATGCAAACATCTTCTATCGCCAACTCATGATCACCTAAGAGTTCCTCCGACGAGCCAGTTACTTGCTCATCTTTCAAAACTCTCATGTCGCTTTTGGTTCTTCTCAGTGGCACAACCGACATAACATCGACTGGATCCGGAACATCAGACTCAGGCCCTTGTAATGCACTAGGCTTATCAACAGCTGCATCCGTTGCCTTGGATAAAGCAGCAGATTTCATTCTCAGTTTCCTATTTTTTTGCAAGGTACCCATAAAAGCATGATTTTGAAGCCAATTAACTATTTTGGACCCTAGGTCTGGAGACAAGTTTTTACCCTGCAGCATCAGTGCATGACACAATAAGATAAGGAGAAAAATATCATTTATTAATATGTTCAGGTTGTAAAACATTAAAACCAAAATTTATTGAAAGCAGTTACAGTAAGTTTTGAGATCAATGTATCGGGTGATACACCAATCTGCACCGCGACGTCGTTCACATCGACTTTTCCTCGGTCAATTAACTGCACAGTTTGTGATAAACGACTTTGGGTTAGCCAAAACATTGATCAATTAAAGGTGAACACACACACACACACACACACAACAGCCAGGGGTAGATAGAAATACCCTTTTCAATATATGTGCAAATTTAACCAATTTATGAGGGCTAAAATTCAGAACATCTTTCTCTGTTGCACCAATAGTAGTTAAGTCACTAAACTCAGATGCAAGTCCAGGAAGAAATTTGGAATCTGAAAATTCCATCTCTAGTGAATCACTATCAACAGATTTTTCAGAATTTTCATCCAAAGAATCCACACAGGCTGACATATTATCTCCATTTCTTCGACCAATCACCAACTTTTGAGGTCTGTTAATTGACAGAGTCACTGGAAGGTGTTTGACAACAAGAGAATCATTGAGAACGGGTTCTGAAGGATCTTCTACTTGTGGACTGTCAGCATTCTCCACTTTTGAGTGCTTAGAGCAAAATGCCCGGAGTTCAACCTAAGAATAGGCAAAACTATTAAATTATTATCAGTTACAAATCTTGTGAGAATGTTGGGAACAAAAAATTAAATTTGAGCAAAGGAAAGAAAAGGAGTTGAACTAATTATCTTTTCAGAAAACTGCAACGTTATGAAGCGCTTAAAATTCACGAATATGAAAAAACCAGCTTACATTGTCAGACCCATCTCTTCCCCATATTTCCATTCTGTGGCTAGCCTCCCTAGCACATATAGGATGGAAAGACGTTCGACAAGTTCCTGGTAGCAATAAAATCCATTGAATGCTCAATATTTGTTAGAGGAGAGAGGTATGAGAGAGAAACCCATCAAGAAAATTTAATTAGGTCTTTTTTTAATTAAATAACAAATTACTGAACTTTCCCAAAACTAATCAAGAAACAAAAATGCAATAAAGAAAATGACAGATAAGGATCATGTTTTCTTACTACAGAATTCAAAACCTCATAGGGGGCAGAGCAACAAATTTATGAGAATAGCACAGTGACTAAAATTATGTAAACATAAAACGTGTATCTCTAAAAGAAAGAAGGTAAAAAGTGTTCATAACAAGAAAGTGTAGCCGAATCAGATCAAATTACTTTTGCAGACCCTTCTTACTATAGTAAGGCAACAAAATAATAAGAGTGCTCAAGAAATAGACAAGCCAGAAAACAAAGGAACTTCCAAACATCAAAGTAAACAAAAACCCACAGAGAGACCGAAAGAGAAGAGAAAAATTTAAGCAACACACTGGAGATAAAATAAACCAGAAGAGAAGACAACACAGGAATATGCTCCTACAGCACAAACCAGGAAATTAAATGCATAATGGTATACACAAGATTGGACAAAACATACCACGACTGCACTGAAGACAAGCCCCGTGTTTTACTTTGCAAATGTTACAGACTAATCTTCCCCGGGTTTCTTTTATACCTCCCACGTTCATAATAGGTTCCATCTGTGTGACGTCCTCAATGTAAACTTCTGGCATCCACAGGCTACAAAACAAATGTGCAAACTTTGTAGGGCCTCCATTTTCACCGTTACTATGAACAGGTTTCAAAGCGCCATTCAACTTCGGACAAAGTACACAATGCATCGGATAATCACTGCTATTATCTTTTCGAGTACACCAAGAACATTGCCATGATCCATCAATATCTTGCACCCCATAGCACTTCTGGTGTATATTCAACTTGCAATTACTACAAACTATTAGTCGATTGAACTTCTTCCCTGTATCAGCTTTAGAGCAAAAGTGGCATAAAGATAAATTTCCTTCACATGGACAGACAACCAAAAGTTTCTCCAAGCCTGCATCTGTACCCAAAAGCTTCCGCTTCTTTGAAGGGCGTTCTGAAGTTAAAGATACCTTATTTCGACAACCTAAAAGCCACTCTAAGCCGTGGGACAAATCCGAATCAACACATTCAGCAACCTGTCGAAATAAATTACCAACTGTTACGGCATCACTTTCCACATCAAGCTGATTACCATTCGTAAGCTCCTCATTGACAAAAGACTCACTAGTATCTTCAACACTGGCATTCTCACCATTATCAGCGCCTGCCTGAGAAGAATTTGCAGAAACTGGAATCCAAAAACACTTCCTATTGGCGAAGTCTTTGGGAGAAGATATCTCAGACAACGTGGCTACATCATGCAATGTGACGTCCCTAAAGTAATCGTCACATTCAGTCCAAAAACTAGTACTACGAGACTTCTCAACAGCCGACTTTTTGACGTCTGCCGGATGAGACTTCTTATGCCGTTTTCTACTATCCGACTGCCTCGTTAAAAAGTTGGCTAATCCAATTGGTAAAGTGGGCACTGTGGAAGCTGAAGTTTCGTCAGCAACATCAAACGGCGAGCTCTCAGACAGAATCTTAGTCGCTTGCGAGAGTAAATCAATGCACACAGAAGCACCACCGTCGGCAATTCCCGGCTGAGACCCCGGAATTCTCGCCGGAACCCTAGAAACTGGGCAAGGCCGTTCCTCAGTGCCGCAACCTCCGTCCGCACCCCTACCCATCATTTTCTTCCGCCGGTGACATCGGCCACGAGTCATCACCCACAAGAACCACCCAAACAGCCACCACCAACGCATTCCATCACTGAAATCCTAAACTCCACTCCGCCACTTACCGTAACCCTAATTTCTATCTTCCTCCGTTCCAACTCCGCTGAAGTCGAAACAAAACCTAACCCTAACCCTAATTCCAATTGATCTAATTCCAGGACGACTGTTCCGCTCGTAAAAAGAAAACACAGAAAGAGAGAGAGAAGATGGATAAGTCGCAGCTACAATTAGGGTTTTCAGTTATTCTGGTTCTTCCGGATTCCCTTTTCTCGCCTAATTTTAATTTTCCTTTTTCCCAAAAAATGTTCGATTTCGAGAGAATCGCGTCTTTTGCAGGCAGTAAGAGCGGTTGGTTTTGGACGAATTTCTTTATACGTGGGAGTTTATACTGCCTACTGACGCACTCATTTGCATCCCTATATCGTTGCCACGTTCTACCATCTTATTGGTTGTCAATCCAAAGGTCGAATTTTCAGTTGCCGTATTATCAGCTCGCCTAATATTTTTATCCAAACCACAGTCACTGATTTTCCGAATAACCCCATAATTTTATTCTCTTAAAATATTATTATTATAATTAATTATCTACAATTTATTAAATTAATTACACTTTAATTACATCATTCATTATTTTAATTGTATCATTCATTGTTTGACACGTCAACAAATATTTTAAGACAATAAACATATCATCACTCTTAATTTCTTGTTCCTAAGCTTTTCAATGACACTGCACTTTCATTTTTATCTTATTTTAACCATTTATGATTTATCCTGACGTATGCAAAACTCGATATAAAGTTGCTTATTGATCAATATTGGGATAATGCTAAGTTATAAAAGCAATAGCTTAGAAAAAAGAAAAAAAAAGAAACTTTTGAATTTTCCTTTTTATAAAGCATAAGTAAACCTTTTAATTATCATGTAGAATAATAAAAACCTATTGAAAATGAAAGAGAAGACGACCAAAATTACACCAAAAAAGGGTGCAATTCCCAATTCCCATACCCATGAGATTCAGACGCCATCGACAATTTTGGCTGCATTCCTCGGCATGCTTTTAAAGAGGGCTTTAGTTTCATGTACTGCAACAAAATGGACAAACATAAGCCAAATGGCAGCATCAAACCCAATATAACTCATCAATTATCACTAAGATATAACAAGGTTTATCAAACATCTTTAGTAAAATTATGTCCCTAATTATTGGAACTTCCTTCTATAGATGCTATAACTTAACCACGATAAAAGCAGAGAAATCGGAAAGTTTAAAATATTGAATCCTCTCCTGAAATCAATTCTGTCCGAAGGAAAGAAAAATAAAGTAATGTTATTTACCTCCTGATAAAAAGAATTTATCTCCTCCTCGGTGAGACCTTCGTCCTCCCCAGAAGTTTCCTCCCATCCAAGAGAACGAAGGAAAGCAGCTTCTTCCTCATCCGGATATACGGCTGCACTGGGGATGACAATGTTCTTTTCGTTGTTAGAAAACCTGTTCACATCATTACCACAGTTGCTAGTCATCTCACCACCAATTCCATGGCTTCTTTCCACCCCACTGTCAAAAACTCAAAAATCCCTCTTCAGAACCACCTAGGATTTGGACAACTGTGACTTATTCCCACTATTTTCCAAACAACACCCCATCCTCCTCTTCTTCTAGCCCCTCCATTCATAAGCTTCTCTTTTCTTTTAAATCCGAAAAAAAAAAAAAAAACAAAAAACAAAACAAAACAAAGTACCTAAACAGACTGCCATGTGAAAAATTGGAATTTTTCGCATTCAGAATCGGAGATCGAATGAGTCAAGCTTCAGATTGTGAGCCAGATGATCTTATTTCAGAGCAATCCCAATTCCCAATTCCCAATTCCCAATTCCCAATTCCCAATTCCCAATTCCCAATTCCCAATTCCCAATTCCCAATTCCCAATTCCCAATTCCCAATTCCCAATTCCCAATTCCCAATTCCCAATTCCCAATTCCCAATTCCCAATTCCCAATTCCCAATTCCCAATTCCCAATTCCCAATTCCCAATTCCCAATTCCCAATTCCCAATTCCCAATTCCCAATTCCCAATTCCCAATTCCCAATTCCCAATTCCCAATTCCCAATTCCCAATTCCCAATTCCCAATTCCCAATTCCCAATTCCCAATTCCCAATTCCCAATTCCCAATTCCCAATTCCCAATTCCCAATTCCCAATTCCCAATTCCCAATTCCCAATTCCCAATTCCCAATTCCCAATTCCCAATTCCCAATTCCCAATTCCCAATTCCCAATTCCCAATTCCCAATTCCCAATTCCCAATTCCCAATTCCCAATTCCCAATTCCCAATTCCCAATTCCCTTCGTCCTCCCCAGAAGTTTCCTCCCATCCAAGAGAACGAAGGAAAGCAGCTTCTTCCTCATCCGGATATACGGCTGCACTGGGGATGACAATGTTCTTTTCGTTGTTAGAAAACCTGTTCACGTCATTACCACAGTTGCTAGTCATCTCACCACCATTTTCAATGAGAGGATTTGCAGGAGCACCAACCGCTACCCTAGTTACTTCATCAGATATCTCCAGTGTATTAGTGGGATCAACATTACTTGAATTAGTGGCGACACTTGTAGAAGTTTTCATCTTTATCAGATTAAAAAATTCATTCCGGCTCTGGACTTGAGACATGGATGGTCTTTTTTCCAATGTTGATCCGGGTTTCGGGTCTAAAAAGCTATCTTGCGCTCCATGGAAGATGAATTTTGATTATTTGAGCTCCTCGAAGGGGCAGGCAAAACCGAAGCAACAGCAACATGGCTACCTGCTGCCCCACTGTTTGCATTGCTAGTTGGACTAGAAGCATCCTTCTGAGTAGCCGAGACACCATTTTCCCGTACAGGTTTAAGAACGAGAAACTTGCCATGAGAAGCCTTGGGTACATCAGTTTTGACGTGTCCAGTACGAAAAGAGTGATTAGCCTGCTGCACCACTGAGGAACCCTGTTGTCCGCTTTTGGCGGCCACATTCAGCTCAGTGGTCCAGGGTAGTGTTTTGGGCTTTAATTTATCAGAAGTGAGAACCTGACAAAAACGCAAGTATCTAATCAACAATTTTTCCCAAATACTAAAACAATAATGATTACATGCAGTAATAGAAAGAATTGCTAGTTAGCTACAAAATAATAAGATAAAAATTTATCAAATGAAAAAATAACAAAGTCAAAACATTATCTATTACATTCTCAATTACCAGGGAATAGTGAGGATTCATTCATTGCCTAGTTTCCCAATATTAAGCTGAACAAATAGCACAATATATTCAATGCCAACAATCTGCAGACGATAATACATTTGAGGAACCAATGGCAACTTCTTTTCAGAAGTAATTAAATTCTTTTGCTTATAAAATCTTTAAACGAGGGTGCAGCAAAAAAACCTTGAGTCAACTACAAATAAGAACTATAGCCACTTTCAAATATAGATAATAAAGAATAACTTAATCAGTCTGTTTTATTGGATGGTAAGAAAAGTATAACACAAAAAAATTTGCACCTAGGGTCAACCATAACTCTTACTAGTAAATGTAGAAACCTTTCTTTAGTTTCTGAAGTTTGCTGCAACTGCTCAAGTAACTATTAATTTTCAACCTGTACAGTAAGTCCGTATTGCCTAAGAACTAGGTTCAAGCTATAAATGTTTGTTTCCCAATATATGGTACTTCTACATTTTTAAAAGTCCACTAAGATACTTCATAAACCTCATCAGTTTTCCCTCTTGGTCAGACTTACAAATTTATAATCTATCCTTTCTCTATATAATAAGACCTTTCTAGATCTAAGATGTTTTAAATTAATTCAAAATTTTTAAATTTGTGATGAGATAGAAAGGCGTGCCACTGACTGATCATACATCTTTGCACTATCCACGCATCCAAAATGATGCTCTGCTAAGTTTCAAACAACCAACACTTAACAACATGTCCCTCGTTCACAACATAACAGCACAAAAAAGTAAACTTCACAATAACAGCAAAATCTCTAAATCTATTCGTACACTTATCTAGGCATAAACTCTGCACCAAAAGCCAAAATAATCTTGGTGCTTAAATACAATAAAACAGCTATAACAAATACTAATTGAGTTTGAAATTTGCAGAAACACTTCGGGGGCAAATTTTCTTATTGAAATCCTTCAACAAAATAAATATGCAATCAAATAGGACAACCCTAATTAGAATACATCAATTTTTTTAGCTTTTCAGTCACAGGTGAAAGAATGGTTTGAGTAGATACTATTCTATCTGATCCAGAAAAAACCATAGCAGGGAAAGCTCCTTACTTCAGTAACAGGTAAATTTTCTAAAATCGTCCATATATCACCCTAAATCCCTAACATCATTTTTTTATTCATATAAATTAATCGACAAAATAAATTACACCATTAAATCTAGGTGAAGAAACCAAAAGGACAGTTTGTGAAATTTCATGATGTGAGAAGATTTTTGAAGCTACACGGTCTCAAAAGAATAAAATGTCCTACCGAAGCTTTTGGCATCGAAGGTGTCACAGGTATCAATTGTCTCGACTGCTTGATAGCTAATTCTTCAAGTCTTTGTGTCTTTACAGATACCTAAAACGAAAAATAACACCCTTGTCAGCTACCAGAACAATTATACCAAGGCAAGCATTGAAAGGTGTAAGTAACTACCTCAGTTACCTGTGGAGCAGTACGAGCGCGTGATGGGGCCTGTACCAATGCTTCAGCCATATTAAGACCAGTCATAGCACTGGAAGACCCAAGCACTGGATTAGTAGCACCAGTTTGTTGAACAACAGATGAGGATCCTCCACCAGTACTAATGCTACTGCTAGAGATAGTGGTACCACCTCCAATCATACTGGGAACCTCAGCCAGAGCTGATGTCCATCCCTCAGCACCAATCAAAGCTGAATTGCTGAAAGGTATATTTTGAGCAGCTGTGCTCAAACCAGGAGATGATACCCTTCCTATATCTTGAAACCCTTGCCTTTCTTCATTTCCAAGGGAAGGAAAAGCCTTATCAAACACAGCCTTTTGGATAGTACTACTGACGCTACTGGTAGGAAGCATTTCATTACCATTGCTATTTTGACTAACTTTTGCATCTGCAGCAACTCTAGGAGGAAATATTTCACCTTGCTTCCTAGACACCACTGAATGGGAACGCCGCAAAAGTTCCTTATCAACCCTGCTAGGGAAAATATTTCCCAGAGGGTCAGAACCATCACGGTCCCAATGGTCTCCAAAACTTAACTTCTCCTTTTCTTTCTCACGATCCTTCTCCCTATGACCCCTATTAAAACTACTGTATGCATGTTTTGCGGAACCATTACTAGAACCCCTCCTTGAATTTGAGGAAGAGGTCCGGTCAAGAAAAGCAGATCGGGGATTGTCAAAATCGCCACTATTCTTAGATGTTCTGTTCCTTGGGTAATGAGCTAGTGATGGAACATCTACGAGACAGCAATTAAGCAATCCATAAAATATATTTGAGAATCAAAACCAAACAAAGAAAGAGATAAACAAAAAAAGCAAAGAAAATCAGAGAGACTAGGGCCTGAAATAAGAATGTATATGAAGCATGAGTTTTAAATATAAGAAAATTCGAATTACCTGAATGAGAAGAAGATGATGGAAAATGGTGGGCTGAATTACCACCGCCAGAATTATTTCCAGTGCCTCTCAACCATTCTGGAACTAATGCTGGTTCACTTTTTCCCATGAGGAATGCTCAACGTCATCAAATAAAAAATAAAAAATTGCACTTTTCACCTTCTTCGCCACAACTAGCACCCCCACACCCAATCGAAGAAAAAAACTCCCACCAGAATATCTAATCCAATATTGACACCCTAATTAAGCAAGCCAATGCCACAAATTCACTGACTAGTTCTCGGATGAACTTATTAGTTTACTCGGTCACCATGGATATCTAACATGAACAATGTAGAGAAGCCTACAGAATGATAAAATCTAAACCTGTGTCAATATTTCCTCCCATGAACAATCATTATTCACGGTTCCAGCCAATTGTGAGAATAACTTCCAATTCCACTAAAGTTGACAAGTCCGTCAATTGCAAGGACAACAAGAAGTTTGTTCTCACCGGGACACAAAACAAGAGGTGGATATAAAATCAACGTCAGGCAATAAGTGCAGTCGAACACCTACACAATGGTGTAACAAAAGCCCACCCTCTGTGGTTCAATATTCGATTTCAACGGAATTGGGTTGAGAAAGACAGTCAGAAAAACATCGTCACTGCAAATTAAAAAATATATATATAGATTAAGATACGTGAATAAGAAGTTATGATTACGACGCTATCAAACAAGACCCAGTATTCAACTGAAGACTTCTCGACCATAGAACATTACAATCAGAAACAAAAACCCTAAACAAAAACAAAACAAAACAATCAGAGTACGAATGCCAATTTCGAGAGCAAATTAAAAACCCTAGAAGAAAAAACTTGGCCTTTCTGTAGCCTCCAAAGCCAAAAGTCCAACCAGCAAAGAAAAACAAGCAACAAAAAACCGAAGCAAATAAAAGATCAAAGAAAACCATAAAAGAACAATAAAACATAACGGAGAAAGAAGAAGAAAAAAAAAAAGACTTAACCCTAGCCGCAGTGATTGAGGAGACCAAGAAAACGTAACCCTTTCGGTAGCCGCCGAGTGTAATTACAATCTGTAAGGAAGGAGTATGAGATTGCAGATAAAGAGACGGATTGAGCAGCGAATGGAGAGTAAGTATCGGAATAAGCAATAGGGTTTGGGCCGGTCGGTCGGTCGGTTGGTTTGCTCGGTCGCGGGCAATGCGAGAGAGGAAGAGGCAGCGACAGAGAGACGGAAGCGAGAATGGGCGAGGATGGAAGGACTGAGAACGAACCGTACGAAGAATAATAACCTCTTCCAATTTCTAGTAAGGAAATATATTTTCATTTAATATTTTATTTTTTATAAATTCATATTAATTACGTCGCTTTCTTTTTTTATGACAACAAAATACATCGTCATTGATGATTTAAATAATAATAATAATAATATTTATCGATTTAAAATATAATAAATAATTCAACTTTGATAAAATAAAATTTAGATATTAATGTTTGATGTCTTACAGATTAGATTTTAAACCATTTTTCCAGACAAATGTTATGACCAATTTAGACTGTGTTATCAATTTATCAATTAAATCATATACATGTATTCTTTTTAAGCAGACGTTTTCATCTGATTGCTAACAATGTTTGGTGATTTTAACCTCATTTTGAATTTTATCGAACTCGTATCCAATGATTTCGAACTTTATCAACCGCGCGATAGAGTTTGAAATCAAGTTAAAAGTTGTCTCAAGGGTTAATCAAACTTGTTAAATTAAAACGTAGTATGCACGTGTTGGATTTAAAAAGATAAATTGACGACACGATTCAAGTTGTTAATAGTTGAAACAGATTAAATTTTAAACCATTTTTCCAGACAAATGTTATGACCAATTTAGACTGTGTTATCAATTTATCAATTAAATCATATACATGTATTCTTTTTAAGCAGGCGTTTTCATCTGACTGCTAACAATTTTGGTGATTTTAACCTCGTTTTGAATTTTATCGAACTCGTATCCAATGATTTCGAACTTTATCAACCGCGCGATAGAGTTTGAAATCAAGTTAAAAGTTGTCTCAAGGGTTAAATCAAACTTGTTAAATTAAAAACGTAGTATGCACGTGTTGGATTTAAAAGATAAATTGACGACACGATTCAAGTTGTTAATAGTTGAAACGTAGAAGTTCGATTTGTCCCGAAAAAATTGTTTCACATCTAATCTGTACATCAACTCAAATATTGAAATTTAAATTGCACTTTGCCTGTAAATAAATATCTAAAAATAACCACCCAAAATTGCAAGTCACTCAGTTTATTTCACCCACTAGGTTTTTGGTTTAATTGAGTTTGACATGAAATTTGCTATGGGAAACTTAATAATTAAGACTGAGTTGAGAGTCTAAAAACACGTCAACCCAAAAAACCAAGAAGGCAAGAGGGACCACTATATATATATATAAAGTGGAAAATTATTACTCAAACTACTTTTTTTTTTAATTATTAAACTTTGTGTTTTATCTTAATTTGATAAAAAAAAGAGAGATAAAATGTAAAATTTACTAATAATATACAACAATCACTTAGTATTTTTTTTTTCAAAAGAAAAAATTAAACCCGAGTTTAAGACATCTGATACCTAACATCGTGCAAACAACGTGGTGTTTCATTCATACATGAATTTCACGTTAGAACTATAACAACTTTGTACTCGGACTTATGATTGATTTTCGTAAAATTTGGAGATAATTTATATTTAATAGACTTTCGTGTGTTATTTACGTGACGACTTTAATAAATTTCATGACTTGATGGTTTATGAAAGTTGGGGTCTCAAATATTAAAAAAAAAAATCTCACACATTGGTTGTGAATTATTCCCGAGTTTAGAGGATAGATTGAATTACAAAATTTAGAGTAAAATTCAATTTAGCCCTCAAAGTTTGGGTTGAGTGTCAAACAGATCTAAAAACTTTGTTTTAACAACTTAACCCTTAAGATATGAAAAATATAACGCAGTAGCCCATGTTGACCCCCCGTTCTAGAATACAGGAGGGTCAATCAACGTAGCACGAGAAACGGGGCCCCGTTTTTCGTCCAGTGCTTAAACGCACTAGATTAACTGGACCGGAGCCCATTCTTTTAGACCATATCTGGCCTAGGGGGTCGTTTGAAAAAACCGGCCCCCATTATGTAACATCGAGGCTCTGTTACTCGACAGTATATATATAGAATAGGGCCCTCTGTTTCTTCGCCTCACCCCTGGCTCTTCAAAAATCGCAGCCCTCTCACGCCACCCTCCATTTGACGTCCTCCATTTGTCGTTGACGCCGCCCTCTCATGAAATTCCTCGTCGACGCCGTGCCTTAACCCTAAATCGTGCCTTATTCATCGATGGCTCCAAAATTGACGGTGAAATGGAAGTGCGGTCTGTCTGAAGGATCTCCGCCAACCTGCCCACACCATGGATGACCAAAAGGTGGTTCATCTCAAGCTTGCCCGTCAGATGGTGCTCCAACACAGCGGACATTTTCATAAGGTCCTCCAACACACCAAGCATCGGCTCCAACACAAGTTTCCTGTGATGGAATTGTCGAGTATACATTTCTGGAATTCAAAAATTGGAATAATCAAACGAGATATGAGATGGATATGACACACCGCTGGATTATACACTCTAAGAGCATTATATTTGGAAGTTTTTTGTCGTTGGGATTCCCTGCTTATTTGACCATATAGGATTACATGGTCTGTGTAAATTGAATGGTGACACTTATTAGTGGATTGTTCGGTTATTTTATGCAAATCTTAGCAGTAGAGGAGATTCCAGGGTTGCAAGGACATATAATCTCGGCAATGAGCTGTTTATCACCCATAGTATAGTCAATCAATTGATCGATTTTCCAATGGACGAAGAAGAGGTGATGATGACATTGAAAAATACTATCATGCTTCTCAAAATTACCCTTTTATCAAAGACAGGGAAAGAGTCGAGTTCCTCAAGAAGATTCTGAGAAATCCAAAAATTTATGAGTTCAAGAAACCCAAGTCAAAGGAATTAAATGTCGAAGCTCGGGTTATTTACAACTTAGTTAGACACACTGATTTATTTCAAGATGGACACATAAATATTGTGAGCTGCATGGATCTCTATATGATTGAGAAATTTTATAATATGAAGTGTTTCAACCCAGGGTTTGTGATTTTGAGTCACATGGTTGAGATTAGCCGAACATGCAATAAGAACATGTTATACAACACACTGATTCAGAAAATTGTATAACATTTTGGCATTTGACTGCCGACCAATGAACAGGTTAGAAAGGCAAAACATATGGATGTCAACGATCATACCCATTTACTTCGGATGAGCATAATTGAAATCGACGTACATGGGTGTTCGAGGCGAGACAGGAAACCTCCACCTCGGTAGCTCTTCCACTCTTATCTTCCTCTCATGATGTTCCTATGGAGAATCCTCCCCTTGCAGTCAATGTTGCCTCACACATCTGGTGTGTGTTAGTCATAATGAAGCATAAATTAGATTTTTTCACAGGCAAAGTTGAGGAGCTGTCAGTGGCACAAAAAGAGTTGGACAGTAGAGTTCAGAAGTGGATGACACACGAAGATGAAGATGAAGCTCCTCCAAACACCAATCTCAGATTGTGGCCTTAGTTTATGTTTTGTAATTTACTTTATGTAGTTGTGATGAAATTATGTTTTGTAATTTAGTGTGTGATTGTAGCTAGATCTGAACTTGATAACTTAGTGTGTGGTTATAGTTTATGTTTATGTTTTGTAGCTCATGATCGAAACTTGGTTATATATTATCATATGAATATGCAGAAACTGTTAAAAATAGCAGTGAGAGAGTTAAAAAATAAATAAAATTCTGTCCAATTTTTTAATTTTTAATTAATTATATTAACTACGAGAGAGAGAGAGAGAGATTACATGTAATACGAACTAATGTTTACATATAAACTACACATAAGTTCGGACATATCACGACAATCAATTACACATAAGTTCAAATATATCACGAACAATCCATTACTGCCTTGACTATGTGTTGAAACTCATGAATGTGTCTTGCAAAGCAGGCTAAGAAGCGTCTGAGGTAGAAGCGGAGGCAGCTTCTGACGTGGAAGGAAACTCTCGACAAGTGTGAATATTTTGCCCCTCACGCCGACTTCTTCCGCATGTCACTGTTGAGTTCTTCTTGGTAATTGACGAGGATCGTGACTCATACGCATCTTTCACTCATTTTTTTCTTCGGCCTCCCAAGTTGACGCTATGATACTGATGGAAAAAATTCACTTCATTCTACTTTGGGCCACATGTCTTGCCCATAAACCAGACGAAGAAGGTTTTTAAGCAAGAATGCACTTTTATTTCTTCGTGATCAAATGCCCGAAGCTCACCAAAAATAGGTGAATTCCATTCCATGTTGGGATCACACGTTATTGTCTTGTCTAACTCAAATGAACTACTAGATCGAGAATCCATAAAAAGTGTACCGGTGCTCACCACAAAACTTAGGGAACTAAATTAATGGAAGGAAGAGAGGTAAATGGAGAGTATTCGTGCTAGTTAGGGTCAAATGGAGAGCGAATCTAGGGTTCAACGAATGATTTTTTAAGAGCAGGGGAGGGAGGAAGGGGAGAATGAGGCCCTTTAATTATATAGGGTCTCAGACCGGGGCCCCAAACTTCAAGGATCCAGTGCTTTTTATGCACTTGACGGGGAACGAGACTATGTTTTTTCAAATGCCCCCTGGGCTAGAGAGGGTCTAAAAGAATGGGGCCCTGCTCTTTCAAACGACCCCACGTGCCAGGGAGGGTCTAAAAGAATGGGGCAGCGGGGCCTCGGTCCAGACAAACCAATGAGTTTAAGCACAGGACGAAGAACAAGGTCCCGTTCCTCGTGCCATGTTGATCGACCCTCTAATATTCTACAACGAGGGGTCAACAAGAGCTAATGTGTTACATTTTTCATTCTTTAAGAGTTAAGTTGTTAAAAATAAAATTTTGAGGTCTGTGTAGTGTGTGACACTAAAACTCAAACTTTGAGGACTAAAATGAATTTTACCCAAAAATTTACAATGAAGCCAAAGTTGAGATCTTTAAAAAGTCATATATTTTTTGTACCAAAAGTTATAATGTTGGAAGATTTTAAAACAAAAAATAAAGTAATAGTCAAATTATTACCTTCATTTGACAAAATAATAATACATTAACACAAGTTGACAATAAAATAAGTTGTTTATAGGGTAAAAATCAATTTAAACTCAAAAGTACGAGGTTTATTTAAATTACCTTATAAACTATAATTTTTAACAATTAAAATCTTAAAATATACAAAATTTAACAAATCAAACCCTAGCGGGGGGTCGTTATCCGTGTTCTAGGACCGTGGTGGCGGTCTTGGAGAACGGCCACAAAAGCACTAGATGACCACAAAATTGGGAACGCCCCTCATCTTCTTCACTTTATAAATTAATTTTTAAAAAATATGAAACGATATTGGATTTATTTGAAATTTTTAATACATGTTCACCACATTATGGGAAGATAATTAAAAAATTTTCGTGATTTTCTAACACTTGTACGATTTATTATAATTGTTTTACTTATGTTTTGTAAAATAATTTACTAAAATTACAATAAATCGTACAAGTGTTAGAAAATCATTAAAAGTCCAAGATGATTTTCCCATTATATGTTAATCACATGGTAAAAGTAAATTCAATGTCATTTAATATATTTTTTAAATTTAATTTATAAAATGAAGAGCAAACGGGGTCGTTCTCCCAGATCGGCCCCTCGATCTAGCTAGACACACGGAGAATGTCACGCCCCAATTTGCACTAAGCTCGGGGCTCGGGTCAAGGCCCGAAAGAGGAGGGGCGGGGCTTCTCCAAAATGGGCTAAGTGTTGGGTGAATACTTAGCTATGTAATGGGCTTGGCAAGAAGGCTGCTCATCATGGAAGGCAGCTCGTTGGATTGGGCCAAGGCGCTGTGAACCAAGGCCAAGCGCCATAAGATGGGCGCTGGGCCCGCGAGTAGCGACCAGATGCAGCGATCTGGAGCTGCGAACAGTCGCGGCAATCGGGGCGAACAAGGGGGCGCGACGGTTCACGGTGCGCAGCGCTCGCCTAGCAGACGCGATCGGAATCGCCTGGCGCGAAGGGGAGCGACTCTTGGCGCGAAGCGGTGCGAACCCGAAGCGCCAGATCGAGATTCGGCCCGCGCTGGGCGAACCAGGCAGCCGAGAGGTGCAGCGCGAAGGGGCGCGATGCACATACATGAACCAGAGGCATTCTTCTGTAATTAATTCTTTGCTTCGATTCATGAATGGTGGCCGAGCCACTTGTGTATAAATAGATGCCTCTAGGCACCAAGCCGAGACAAGTGAGGTTGTCTTGAGCATTGTGGTGTTCATTGAGCGATTTTGTTCCTAGTCTTTTATATTTGGAATATAATTGAGGGTTGGGAGTGTTTTCCCGTAAATATCTTGTCTTATTGCTCGCTTACTATTTCGTGTGTCTGGCGAAATTGAAGAGAAGGTTGGCTAAGTCGAGGACTTAGCACCGTGCATTCCATTAACAAATTTGGCGCGAATTTTGGGGGTGTAACATTTGGTATCAGAGCGTAGGCTCGTTCTACAACCATGAAGGAAAGCATTCAAAATCAATTGGCATCGATTTTTGATAGATTGACCCGGTTGGAGACTTTCACGGGTGTATCCATGGCGACTCAAGAAGACAATCCACTACTAGTTGATCTTCGCGGCTTAAGAAAGGAAATGGGAGATTTCCAAGCATCAACCGGGGCGGATAACCTAGCAATCGAGCAACATGTGGCGGACACAATCGATCAGATCGATAAGGAGTTGGCTCGGCTTGGCAAAGGTGCGGTTGGAGGATCATCAAGGAGGTTGCTATCTCCTTCATTTCCATGTAAGGTACCGGAACCCAAACCTTACAATGGTAATCGAGATGCCAAGGAATTGAAGAATTTCCTATGGGATATGAAGCAATATTTTGTGGCTTCTAGCGTTGAGGAGGAAAGCCAAGTCATGGTGGCTTCTATGTACTTGAGAGGAGACGCCAAACTTTGGTGGAGACAACACCAATCAAAGGGGCCGATCATCAATACTTTTGAGGCGTTAGAAAGGGAATTGAGGGAGCGGTTTCTTCCACAAAATTCTGCTTGGGCATCTAAGGAGGCCTTAAGAAAGTTGAGGCAAACGGGTTCCATTCGAGACTATGTACGTGATTTTAGTTCCTTATTACTCGACATCGACAACATGCACGAGGATGACAAACTATTTAACTTCATGACGGGCTTGCAACCTTGGGCTCAAGCCGAGCTTAGGAGGCATGGAGTTCGTGATGTGTTCTCGGCCATTTCAATAGTCGAGGGTCTTGTTGACTACAAAGCCACTTCTTTTTCGGAGAAGAAGAAGACTAAAGATGATAAGAAGGCCAATAAGCACAATGGTGGCAAAGACAAAGGTAAATCATTTGGTGGAGGGTTCAAATCTAAGGGGAGTGATCAACCTCAAAAGAAGAAGTCTTCCGGATGCTTTATTTGTGATGGCAACCATTATGCAAGAGATTGTCCAAACAAAGGATCGGTTTCATCGGTTCGAGTCAAGGAGGATGCTTTCGAGGAGGAGAGCAAACCGAGGGTTAATCCTATCCAACTTATCAATGCTTTGTCAAGCAAGGAGGGAGTAGTTCCTAAATTGGGACTAATGTATGTGGAGGTCTCAATCCGTGGCAAGAAGATCTGTGCTATGCTAGACACGGGTGCCACAAACAATTTTCTTTCAAGCAAGAAGGCCGAGGAGCTTGGCTTGGAAATTAGCAAGAGTGCTAGCATGATAAAAGCCGTTAATTCGGGAGTTCAACCAATCAAGGGCACAACCGAGCCTTTGATGAAAGTTGGAGAGTGGCAAGGGGCTTGTCCACTCATGGTGGTACCATTGGATGATTTTGAACTTATACTTGGGCTCGAGTTCTTTAGGCTAGCCAAAGCTACGGTTATGCCACACCTTGGAGCCATGTTAATTCAAGATGACTCATGTCCATGCTTAGTGAAGAGTGAGACTCGAGGAGGAGGCCGCTCTATGTTATTTTCGCTACAAGTGAAGACGGGTCTTAAGAAGGGAGAAACAACCTTTCTAGCAACACTAAGGGAGGTCAAAGAAGACAACATGAAAAAGGTACCAAATTCGGTTCTTGATGTATTGGAGGAATATGTCGATGTGATGCCAACCGAATTGCCTAGGAGGCTTCCACCTAGGAGAAATGTGGATCACAAAATCGAACTTGTTCTGGGTGCGGTTCCACCGGCACAAGCACCTTATAGAATGGCACCGCCGGAGTTAGCGGAGCTAAGGAAGCAACTTGATGACTTACTTGATTCGGGTTTCATCCAACCTTCTAAAGCACCATATGGAGCACCGGTTCTTTTTCAAAGGAAAAAGGATGGCACGTTGAGAATGTGTGTGGACTATCGTGCTCTTAACAAGGTGACCGTGAAAAACAAGTATCCTATACCGAATGCAAGCGATCTTTTTGACCGATTGACACAAGCTTCTTACTTCACAAAACTTGATCTTCGATCGGGCTATTAGCAAGTTCGGGTTGCCAAGGGTGATGAGGCCAAGACCGCTATGGTTTCGAGGTATGGTTCATTTGAATTCTTAGTTATGCCATTCGGCTTAACTAACGCACCGGCGACTTTTTGCAATTTGATGACCGAGGTGCTCTATGATTATTTGGACCGATTTGTGGTAGTATACTTGGATGACATCGTAGTGTATAGCAAGACACTAGATGAGCATGTGCGGCACTTGAGGGAGGTACTTGAAAAATTGAGGCAATATTCCTTGTGTGTGAAGAAGGAGAAGTGTGAATTTGCATCGGAAGAGATAAACTTTCTTGGTCACTACATCAAGAAAGGGACAATTCGCATGGATGGAAGAAAAGTTGAAGCCATCAATACTTGGGAGACACCAACCAAAGTGGCCGAGCTTAGGTCATTTTTGGGGCTAGCCAACTACTATAGAAGGTTCATTGAAGAGTACTCAAGAATAGTAAGTCCACTCACGGATTTGCTAAGGAAGAATCACTCTTGGTTATGGACGGATGCATGCCAAGAAGCATTTGAGAAGCTTAAAGAAAAGGTGACTTCCGAACCGGTTCTTAGATTGCCAATCTTTGAGGCACCTTTTGAGGTATTCACGGATGCCTCGGATCGAGCCATTGGAGGGGTTCTTACGCAAGAGGGCCACCCTATAGCCTATGAGAGCCGAAAGCTTAAAGGAGCGGAGGAGCGCTACTCGGCACATGAGAAGGAAATGGTTGCGGTGATACATTGCTTGTTGACATGGCGGCATTATCTTTTGGGTGCAAAGTTTGTGGTGGTCACCGATAATGTGGCTAACACATACTTTCGTTCTCAAAAGAAACTATCTTCTAAGCAAGCAAGGTGGCAAGAGTTTCTAGCCGAGTTTGACTTTACATGGGTTCATAAGGCGGGCACCGAGAATAAGGTGGCCGATGCACTTAGTAGGAAGACATGCATGGAGCTCGTCTCATCTATTACGGAGGTACACTCTAATTTCTTGGAAGAGATCAAAGAGGGGGCACAGGAGGATCAAGAGTATATTCGGATGGTCAAGTGTAACACCCGGCATTTTCGATCGGAAAATTATCCCTCGAATTGTCGAACGAGGTTAGGTTTATATTAATATGACGTATGTGTTGGCGAAATTGTTGGCATGTTTAGTGGAAAACTAAACCATGATTCATTTAGTTAGAAATGCATGGAAGGGCAAATTAGGAAGAAATTAAGGTTGGTGGAAGAAATCAAATGGATGATTGACACTTGGCAAACTTGTTGAAGAAGCCATACTCTTTTCTCTCCCCTCCTACGTGAAACCCTCACTTTCTCTTCTCTGCTCTTTCCATTTCCTTCTCTGTTTCTTCTCTTTCTGGCGATTCAAACCTTTCTAGAAGACTTCATCTCTCCTCTTTTCTTCTATTTTCTTCAGCAAAGGTAAACATCTATTTATGCTAATGAAGTTGGACAAGTTAAAATGTGAGTTTGTTGAAGTTTAGGGTTAAGACATTTCGGAGAAAACTCACTGTCCTTGGATGAAAACATGTTGGATTGTTTTCTAAAAGTCTGAATGGAGTCAGGAGTGTATGTAGTAAACATTTTTCAGCTTGTTTATTTTCTGAATGTGCATGTACAGGTTCAGGCATTACCGAGACGATCAGAACATCAACTCCGTAGCAAACAGGTAAGCTCATAACCGTAGGCTGGCCCTTAAGGCCCTACATCACAGAGGTACTAGGTTTTCAGTTCTGTCGGGTAGTTTTGGGTAGAAATGTTATAACTTCTGTTTGGATCATGTTCTGAGTTGTCTGTTCAGTTTATGTCCTAAGTTGTCTGTGTTCTGCTTTACGGTATGTTCTGTTATTTCTGATGTCTGCTGTTATAGGTTTAGGCACTGAGAATGTCATGCATACACAATTTTCCTGAAAATTCATGCAAAACCGATTTCTGTACACTGTTTGAAATAAATAAGATAAAAATCCGACTGAAATGTACCAGGTTAAGTGTGGGACGGGAACTGGCCCCTCTGGTTTTATCCCTCCCTGGGAATCTGAAAATATTGTCCCTGGCAAGGACCCTCTGGTTTTATCCCTCCCTGGGAATCTGAAAACTGCTGTACCTGATAGTGCACCCCCCCCTTCTGTGCCTGATAGTGCACCCCCCCCACTGAACTCACTGATATTACTGTACTGTATCCCTGAATGTGCCTGATAGTGCACCCTCCCCCTTCCCCACTGAACTCACTGATTACTGTACTGTTATATATATGTATATTGTATTACTGTATGTGCCTATGTGCACTCACTGATATTACCGTACTGATTACCGATTATGTGCCTGATAGTGCACCTACTGAACCAGTTTCCCTATAAGCCCCACTTAATTCTTCTGCCACTGAAATGTAAAGTTCTGTACTGTCACCGTATTTCTGAAACCGCATGCATAGCATTTTGCATCACTGCATATCTATTATGTTCTTACTGAGTTTTAGACTCATAGGTGAACTCTCTGATGGAGGTACTGAACTTGAAACTGAGGATCTTGTTCCTCAAAGTGATGATCTAATGTAGAGGGTGGATCGAGCTCATGGGGTGGTTGCTGCAGCCAGACATATCTGCTCTGAGGTTTAAGTTTTTGAAAGAGAAAATATTGTCTGTGAATTTTACTTAGATTCTGATGTTTGGTTTTAGGAAAACTCTGTTGAAATTCTGTGGTATTCTGGTAATGTATGGGATTTGTCTTGATGTCTAAAACCTCTGTATTTGACAGTTGAATTTATGTTCTGAAGTATTCTGGAATTGTTTGGAATATTTTTCTGTTGGCCTGTGCATGGATGGTTTCTGGTTTTAGAGCTATCCATGTAATTTGATTTTTCCTTAAGTTTCTGCCGTGGTTTACTGTTATGTTTGAAAAATCATATTTTGAATCGGTTTTGAAGGTCTGAAACGTTTATGTTTTTATGCTCTCTGTTTGTTTGTCTTTCTGTTAAATGTTGACAAATTCTGTCTTTAAAACTATGTCTTCCGATTGCATCTTCCGTTGCTTTAAAATCGCATCTACCGTTGTTGTTCTTATTGCATCTTCCGATCACTGTTCACACTTTGCATCTTCTGGTTATTGTTCACAACTTCATCTTCCGGTTACTGTTCACAACTTCATCTTCCGGTTACTGTTCACAACTTCATCTTCCGTCACAGTTCACAACTTCATCTTCCGTCACTGTTCACAATTCATCTTCCGGTTACTGTTCACACTTCATCTTCCGTCACTGTTCACAACTCATCTTCCGGTCACTGTTCACAACTTCATCTTCCGGTCACTGTTCACAACTTCATCTTCCGGTCACTGTTCACAACTCCATCTTCCGGTTACTGTTCACAACTCCATCTTCCGGTCACTGTTCACAACTCCATCTTCCGGTCACTGTTCACACTTCATCTTCCGTCACTGTTCACAACTCCATCTTCCGGTTACTGTTCACAACTCATCTTCCGGTCACTGTTCACAACTTCATCTTCCGGTGACTGTTCACAACTTCATCTTCCGGTCACTGTTCACAACTTCATCTTCCGGTCACTGTTCACACTTCATCTTCCGGTTACTGTTCACACTTCATCTTCCGGTACTGTTCACAACTTCATCTTCCGTCACTGTTCACACTTCATCTTCCGGTTACTGTTCACACTTCATCTTCCGTCACTGTTCACAACTCATCTTCCGGTTACTGTTCACAACTTCATCTTCCGGTTACTGTTCACACTTCATCTTCCGTCACTGTTCACACTTCATCTTCCGTCACTGTTCACACTTCATCTTCCGGTCACTGTTCACAACTCATCTTCCGGTCACTGTTCACACTTCATCTTCCGGTTACTGTTCACACTTCATCTTCCGGTTACTGTTCACACTTCATCTTCCGGTTACTGTTCACACTTCATCTTCCGGTACTGTTCACAACTCATCTTCCGTCACTGTTCACACTTCATCTTCCGTCACTGTTCACAACTTCATCTTCCGGTTACTGTTCACAACTCATCTTCCGTCACTGTTCACAACTTCATCTTCGGTCACTGTTCACACTTCATCTTCCGGTTACTGTTCACAACTCATCTTCCGTCACTGTTCACACTTCATCTTCCGGTTACTGTTCACAACTCCATCTTCCGGTCACTGTTCACAACTCCATCTTCCGGTCACTGTTCACAACTTCATCTTCCGGTCACTGTTCACAACTTCATCTTCCGGTCACTGTTCACAACTTCATCTTCCGGTCACTGTTCACAACTTCATCTTCCGGTCACTGTTCACAACTTCATCTTCCGGTCACTGTTCACAACTTCATCTTCCGGTCACTGTTCACAACTTCATCTTCCGGTCACTGTTCACAACTCCATCTTCCGGTTACTGTTCACAACTTCATCTTCCGGTCACTGTTCACAACTTCATCTTCCGGTCACTGTTCACAACTTCATCTTCCGGTCACTGTTCACAACTTCATCTTCCGGTCACTGTTCACACTTCATCTTCCGGTCACTGTTCACAACTCCATCTTCCGGTCACTGTTCACAACTCCATCTTCCGGTCACTGTTCACACTTCATCTTCCGGTCACTGTTCACAACTTCATCTTCCGGTCACTGTTCACAACTTCATCTTCCGGTCACTGTTCACAACTTCATCTTCCGGTCACTGTTCACACTTCATCTTCCGGTCACTGTTCACAACTCCATCTTCCGGTTACTGTTCACAACTTCATCTTCCGGTCACTGTTCACAACTTCATCTTCCGGTCACTGTTCACAACTTCATCTTCCGGTCACTGTTCACAACTTCATCTTCCGGTCACTGTTCACAACTTCATCTTCCGGTCACTGTTCACAACTTCATCTTCCGGTCACTGTTCACAACTTCATCTTCCGGTCACTGTTCACAACTTCATCTTCCGGTCACTGTTCACAACTTCATCTTCCGGTCACTGTTCACAACTTCATCTTCCGGTCACTGTTCACAACTCCATCTTCCGGTCACTGTTCACACTTCATCTTCCGGTCACTGTTCACAACTTCATCTTCCGGTCACTGTTCACACTTCATCTTCCGGTCACTGTTCACACTTCATCTTCCGGTCACTGTTCACAACTTCATCTTCCGGTCACTGTTCACAACTTCATCTTCCGGTCACTGTTCACAACTTCATCTTCCGGTCACTGTTCACAACTTCATCTTCCGGTCACTGTTCACAACTTCATCTTCCGGTCACTGTTCACAACTTCATCTTCCGGTCACTGTTCACAACTTCATCTTCCGGTCACTGTTCACAACTTCATCTTCCGGTCACTGTTCACAACTTCATCTTCCGGTCACTGTTCACAACTCCATCTTCCGGTCACTGTTCACAACTTCATCTTCCGGTCACTGTTCACAACTTCATCTTCCGGTCACTGTTCACACTTCATCTTCCGGTCACTGTTCACAACTTCATCTTCCGGTCACTGTTCACACTTCATCTTCCGGTCACTGTTCACAACTCCATCTTCCGGTCACTGTTCACAACTTCATCTTCCGGTCACTGTTCACAACTTCATCTTCCGGTCACTGTTCACAACTCCATCTTCCGGTCACTGTTCACAACTTCATCTTCCGGTCACTGTTCACAACTTCATCTTCCGGTCACTGTTCACAACTCCATCTTCCGGTCACTGTTCACACTTCATCTTCCGGTCACTGTTCACAACTTCATCTTCCGGTCACTGTTCACAACTTCATCTTCCGGTCACTGTTCACAACTCCATCTTCCGGTCACTGTTCACAACTTCATCTTCCGGTCACTGTTCACACTTCATCTTCCGGTCACTGTTCACACTTCATCTTCCGGTCACTGTTCACAACTTCATCTTCCGGTCACTGTTCACAACTTCATCTTCCGGTCACTGTTCACAACTTCATCTTCCGGTCACTGTTCACAACTTCATCTTCCGGTCACTGTTCACAACTTCATCTTCCGGTCACTGTTCACAACTTCATCTTCCGGTCACTGTTCACAACTTCATCTTCCGGTCACTGTTCACACTTCATCTTCCGGTCACTGTTCACAACTTCATCTTCCGGTCACTGTTCACAACTCCAGATGAGTGAAGTTGGCGGGGCATCGGGGGTTGAAAGGATGATTGCACTTTTGAGCCGTAACTATACTTGGCCGAGAATGAAAGATGATGTGGAACTCTATGTGAAGACTTGTCATGTGTGCCAAGTTGACAAGACCGAGAGGAGAAAAGAGGCGGGGCCTCTTCAACCACTTCCCATACCGGAGAAACCATGGGATTCGGTGTCAATGGACTTCATCACGGGGTTTCCACCTATTGGGGGAATCGGCACTATCATGGTGGTAGTGGACCGATTATCTAAATATGCAATCTTTATGGGTGTGCCAAAGAATTGCTCGGCATTGGATGCGGCGGAACACTTTCTCAAGGGAGTTGTCAAAGTTTTTGGACTTCCTAAGGAGATCATAAGTGATCGGGATCCCCGATTCACCGGCAAATTTTGGACAAGCTTGTTCAAACATTTGGGCACGGAACTCAAATTTTCAACCGCCAATCATCCACAAACCGATGGCCAAACGGAGAGGGTCAATGCATTGCTTGAGGAGTATCTTAGACCCTATGTCACGGCTACTCAAAGGAATTGGCTTGAGTTGTTGGATTCGGCACAATTCTCATACAACATTCACAAGACTTCTACAACCGAAAGGAGTCCATCCGAGATAGCACTTGGTTTTCAACCAACCACACCAATGGAGATGGCTCGGGGGCAAGAGCAAGGGTCTTGCCCGGCGGCATTTCAATATGGGATGGATCGGGCCGAGCTTTTGGAGCAAGCAAAAGATAGCCTAACCAAAGCTCAAAACCGAATGAAGAAGTATGTGGATGGCAAGAGGAGATCGGTAGAGTTCAAGGAGGGGGACATGGTTCTTCTCAAACTTACACCGCAATTGTGGAAGAAGGTCAAGGACCATCACTTCCAAAAGGGTCTTCTACCGAGGTATGATGGACCATTTGAGGTCATCAAGAGGATAGGCAAGGTGGCATACCGTTTGAACTTACCCGAGAGGTTGAAGTTGCATCCAACCTTTCATGTAAGTTTTCTAAAGCCATTTCATCAAGGGGAAAGGATCCAACCACGAAGGGCACCACCCGGCGTGAGGATGGAATTTTCTAAAAAAATTGCCAAGATTCTTGACCATCGTACAATGAAGGGAATGAAGAGGGACTCGAGAAGAGAGTTCTTAGTGAAATGGGAGCTTGAGGATGAAGCAACTTGGGAGCAAGACATAAACTTGTGGCAATTTGAGGAGCAAATTGAAGAGTATCTTGCTTGGGTATCGACGAGGCCGTCGACTTCTTCAAGTGGGGGTGGATTGTCACGCCCCAATTTGCACTAAGCTCGGGGCTCGGGTCAAGGCCCGAAAGAGGAGGGGCGGGGCTTCTCCAAAATGGGCTAAGTGTTGGGTGAATACTTAGCTATGTAATGGGCTTGGCAAGAAGGCTGCTCATCATGGAAGGCAGCTTGTTGGATTGGGCCAAGGCGCTGTGAACCAAGGCCAAGCGATATAAGATGGGCGCTGGGCCCGCGAGCAGCGACCAGATGCAGCGATCTGGAGCTGCGAACAGACGCGGCGATCGGGGCGAACAAGGGGGCGCGACGGTTCACGGTGCGCGGCGCTCGCCTGGCAGACGCGATCGGAATCGCCTGGCGCGAAGGGGAGCGACGCTTGGCGCGAAGCGGTGCGAACCCGAAGCGCCAAATCGAGATTCGGCCCGCGCTGGGCGAACCAGGCAGCCGAGAGGTGCAGCGCGAAGGGGCGCGATGCACATACATGAACCAGAGGCATTCTTCTGTAATTAATTCTTTGCTTCGATTCATGAATGGTGGCCGAGCCACTTGTGTAACACCCGGCATTTTTTATCGGAAAATTATCCCTCGAATTGTCGAACGAGGTTAGGTTTATATTAATATGACGTATGTGTTGGCGAAATTGTTGGGATGTTTAGTGGAAAACTAAACCATGATTCATTTAGTTAGAAATGCATGGAAGTAGGGGTGTGCAAAACCGGTTTCGGTTCGGTTTTGGGGAAAACCGAAACCGAACCGATCACTTTCGGTTTTGGATTTACCGAACCGAAACCGGTATTTTAACTTACCGAAACCGAACCGAAACCAAACCGAAAATTCCGGTTCCGGTTCCGGTTCGGTTTCGGTTCTACAGCCTATTTGCTTGCTGTCAAAGGCAATTTAAAGTAAAAAATTTGAATTGACTTTCAACAAATTTCAAAGCCTTACTGTCACAATTAAAACCTTACCAACACGAGCGACTGATTGCTACAGTTTCTGCTGAATTGTGTTGCTTTAACATCGTCAGTATCCCAAGAAATAACAAAACATTTATTGTGAATTGTGATAATTCGTGGATGATAGAAAAAGAGACGTCTTCAAAAGCATTGTAAAACTGTTCTGAACAAGTTGTTTGAGAAGGACCTTCCTTTTTTCCTAAACCAGAATCTTCAGTCAAGTAGAATTCTTCTGTATGTAAAAGTGCATTTCTGGTCTCTAGATTCATAAGAAAACAACCTGCAACTTTAGATTCTTGACTGCATTCTGAAAAGTCTTCAGCTTCAGTTGCCTTTCGACCACTATCTTCTCCAATAGATTGCACATGTGAAGATGAGGGCAGAGATCGATCTGATTCACCTACCTGAGGCAAGACCTGGAGCTGCTCCAGTAGACCTGAGGCCAAGTAAGAATCCAGTTTCTGTTTTACAGAACTGTTCCAATGATTCTTTATAGCATTGTTTGTCCTGTTGTCACTCAAAATTCAACTGTCACAAGTACAACTAATGGAAATTTCAAAATCAACCTAAAATACAGAACCGAACCAACACAAAAAAAGACAATAAATCCAGTTTTTTTAACTAGTTGTAGCAAATAAACAAGTTTTGATGCAATTCAATTCACGGATAAGGACATGAAAATTATTGCTTCCATATTCCTCACATCACTCCTAACATTATAATCCAAAGTAAGAACACAAAAGTAATATCATAACAAAATATTATCTCCAAGCCTTCAATTATTCCACCAATATTGGAAGAATATCTTCATCTTCATTAGTTGAGGTGAAATCTACAAAATATAATTGATAAACTAATTAGATAAAATGAATTAGAACTATGAAACGAAAAGATAATAAAGATATAAAACAGTATATACCTTGTTCAATTTCATCAATATTTGCCACTGAAGAATTAAATTGATGTTTTGCCGTCCGAATCCAACTTTGAGTGCAAATAAGCGCCTCGACAGTCTTTGGAGACAAAGAACTACGAAATGAATCAAGCACACGTCCTCCGTTACTAAAGGCTGATTCCGAAGCAACTGTTGAAATGGGGATAACCAATACATCCCTTGCTATTTTACTCAATAGTGGAAATTTCAAGGAATTCACTTTCCACCACGCTAGAATATCAATTTTATCTGAAAACTTTTCTAATTTTTCAGATAAATATTGATGAACTTCAGTCTGATTAATTGAATCGTCATCCTCATCTTGATCATTAAAAAACATCTCATGCACCTTATTACGGATCAAAGTACTACTTTGTTGCGTTACGGTAGAAGTCGTTACAACCATCATACTAGAATTGTCTTCTGAAGTATCCAAATTCAAACCAGATTTATAATGGAGATATAATCTTTCCATCACATTTTCTACTTGTCTCACTAAATCATTTGCTTTGTCACTATCAAACAACATGGTGAGACAATGTTTCAAAAACTTCATTTTATATCTAGGGTCTAGTACAATTGCCACACACATCAACATATTGAATTTATCCCAACTCCCCCAATATTTGTCAAACTTTCTTTGCATGTCAATAGCCATTCTTCTCAACAATGGATTATCACACCGAGAGTGCTCATGGATAATCATTTTCAAATTACACACTTCACTAATATAAATATTGGAAGTGACATGTGAGGAGGCCGAAACAGAAACAGTTGTATCGTAAAAGATCTTCAAAAACTTGACAAGCTCTCTAATATTAGCCCAGTCTTCTATTGTGGGTGGTCTTTCACTTTCCCCGCCCAAATCAAGAAAATAATGACCATCACTTTCAATTAACTTTGCAAAAGCTCTTTCATACTTTTCGGCGCTTTCTAACATTAAATATGTAGAATTCCATCTAGTAGATACGTCAAGACAAACATTACTTTTGCAAGTTATCTTTACATTCTCAACACAATTTCTAAATTGTTGTAGTCTTGCAGGAGAAGATCGAACATATTTCACCATTCTACGAACTCTTGCAATAGACTCTTGATGATCTTTTAAACCATCACACACAATCAAATTCAAAATATGTGCAAAACATCTCACATGCATGTGTTCCCCATTCAAAACTAACCCATTCCAATTTCTAATACTTTTGACCAAATACGAAATTGCAACATCATTCGAAGAAGCATTGTCAACTGTAATCGTCAAAACATTTTCAATTCCCCATTCAAGCAAGCATCTTTCTATTTCTTTACCAATCGTTTCGCCTTTATGATTCGAAATTAAGCAAAAATTGATAATTCTCTTACACAATATCCAATCACTATCAATGTAATGAGCAGTTAATACCATGTAATTCAAATTTTGAACAGAAGTCCATGTATCTGTAGTCAAGCATACTCGTTGAGATGAATTTCTAAAATAATCGTTCAATTTCAATTTTTCTTTCTCATAAATACTCATAATATCTCGTCCAATTGTAGTTCTAGAAGGTATGGAAAACTTAGGTTGAACATATTGCGAATATGTTCTAAAACCCTCTCCTTCAACGAATTTCAAAGGCAATTCATCAATAATAATCATCTTTGCAAGCAATTCTCGACAAGTTGCAAGGCTAAAACAAGTTACACTAGATCCCCCTCCCATATTCTGAAAGCTTAATGTCTTTTGCTTCCTATCGACATTTGCCAATAATTTGTTGCAATTAAGGATGTGTTTTTTCAAGTTTGATGTCCCATTTTTTGATGGATGACATGCATATGACTGTGAACAATGATTACATTTTGCTCTAGGATTGCTACTATCAGAACTGTCAATCTTCGTAAAATGATTCCAAACTTCTGATTTTTTCCTTTTCGTTTGACTAAATGCAACTGCAGGACCCTCTACACTATCATTAATGCTTTCCATCCTAAAACAAATTTAATCAATAAAAATCAACAACAAAATCAAATGCTACACATGTTACTCTAATGCTATCAATCATGATAAAACATAACAAAACAAACAATTAAAACATATAAATTGCTCTCGGTCACGCCCGAAGAGTCTCCCAAAACAGAAACATTATGTAACAGCACATAACAAAACAAACAATTAAAACATATAAATTGCTCTCGGTCACGTCCGAAGAGTCTCCCAAACAGAAACATTATGTAACTATACAGGTGTACAACACATATATTAATGACAAAACTAAACAAGGAACAATGGAACATGCTAAAAAGTAAAGATTGCTCTCGGTCAAAAACAGTACATACCAAGAATTGATACCAACAAAACAAACATGCTAAACATAGTTGTCGGTCAAAAACAGGAGAGCAAAATTGATTTTGCTCTCGGTCAAAAACTTGTTCACAGAGAGCAAAATCGATTTTGCTCTCTGTAAAAACACGACAGAGAGCACAATCGATTTTGCTCTCTGTAAAAACACGACAGAGAGCAAAATCAATGATTTGCTCTCTGTCAAACACAAAAACGAACAACGAATAAAAGAATAGAACATACCTGGTTATTCGGTTGCCTGATCGTGTTTCGTCGTCGGTGCTGCTGTCGACTGTTGTCGTCGATACTAGAATCTCGATAGCCCGTAGCAGAGAGTCGTCGGCTAGTCGCCGGTCGTGTGTCGTCGTGTGTCATCGATAGCCCTCGCCTGTCGTCGATAGCCCTCGCCTGTCGTCGTCTCTGGAGTCTGGAGGAGGAGTGGTCGAGTGGAGCCTGCCTGGAGGATCGAATTTTAGGTTGAAAACTGAAGAAAACCGGTGATAATTTAGGTTAAAATACAGAAACGGTTCGGTTCGGTTTTGATCGGTTTTGACCGATCCGAACCGAAAACCGAACCTAAAAAATCGGTTTCTACAAAAATCAAACCGAAGTTCGGTTTTCAAACGCTCAAAACCGATCCGAACCGAACCGATTTCACCGGTTTCGGTTCGGTTCACCGGTTCCGGTTCGGTTTTGCACACCCCTACATGGAAGGACAAATTAGGAAGAAATTAAGGTTGGTGGAAGAAATCAAATGGATGATTGACACTTGGCAAACTTGTTGAAGAAGCCATACTCTTTTCTCTCTCCACCTACGTGAAACCCTCACTTTCTCTTCTCTGCTCTTTCCATTTCCTTCTCTGTTTCTTCTCTTTCTGGCGATTCAAACCTTTCTAGAAGACTTCATCTCTCCTCTTTTCTTCTATTTTCTTCAGCAAAGGTAAACATCTATTTATGCTAATGAAGTTGGACAAGTTAAAATGTGAGTTTGTTGAAGTTTAGGGTTAAGACATTTCAGAGAAAACTCACTGTCCTTGGATGAAAACATGTTGGATTGTCTTCTAAAAGTCTGAATGAAGTCAGGAGTGTATGTAGTAAACATTTTTCAGCTTGTTTATTTTCTGAATGTGCATGTACAGGTTCGTGCATTACCGAGACGATCAGAATATCAACTCCGCAGCAAACAGGTAAGTTCATAACTGAGAGTTGGCCCTTAAGGCCCTACATCACGGAGGTACTAGGTTTTCAGTCTCAGTCGGGTGGTTCTGGGTAGAAAAAGTATAGTTTATGTTCTGAGATGTCATAGTTTTGCTTCACAGTATAGTCTGTTATTTCTGTTGTCTGCTATATTAACTGTAAGCACTGTGAATGTTCATGCATACACGATTTTCTGAAAGCTCATGCAAAACTGTTTTCTGTACACTGTTTCAAACTAAACAAGATAAAATCTGACTGTCTGTAATGTACCAGGTTAAGTGTGGGACGGGAACTGGCCCCTCTGGTTTTATCCCTCCCTGGGAATCTGAAAATATTGTCCCTGGCAAGGACCCTCTGGTTTTATCCCTCCCTGGGAACCTGAAAACTGCTGTGCCTGATAGTGCACCCCCCCTTCTGTGCCTGATAGTGCACCCCCCCCCCCCCCACTGAACTCACTGATATTACTGTACTGTATCCCTGAATGTGCCTGATAGTGCACCCTCCCCCTTCCCCACTGAACTCACTGATTACTGTACTGTTATATATATGTATATTGTATTACTGTATGTGCCTATGTGCACTCATTGATATTACCGTACTGATTACCGATTATGTGCCTGATAGTGCACCTACTGAACCAGTTTCCCTATAAGCCCCACTTAATTCTTCTGCCACTGAAATGTAAAGTTCTGTACTGTCACCGTATTTCTGAAACCGCATGCATAGCATTTTGCATCACTGCATATCTATTATGTTCTTACTGAGTTTTAGACTCATAGGTGAACTCTCTGATGTAGGTACTGAACCTGAAACTGAGGATCTTGTTCCTCAAAGTGATGATCTAATGTAGAGGGTGGATCGAGCTCATGGGGTGGTTGCTGCAGCCAGACATATATCTGCTCTGAGGTTTAAGTTTTTGAAAGAGAAAATATTGTCTGTGAATTTTACTTAGATTCTGATGTTTTGGTTTTAGGAAAACTCTGTTGAAATTCTGTAGTATTCTGGTAATGTATGGGATTTGTCTTGATGTCTAAAACCTCTGTATTTGACAGTTGAATTTATGTTCTGAAGTATTCTGGAATTGTTTGGAATATTTTTCTGTTGGCCTGTGCATGGATGGTTTCTGGTTTTAGAGCTATCCATGTAATTTGATTTTTTCTTAAGTTTCTGCCGTGGTTTATTGTTATGTTTGAAAAATCATATTTTGAATCGGTTTTGAAGGTCTGAAACGTTTATGTTTTTATGCTCTCTGTTTGTTTGTCTTTCTGTTAAATGTTGACAAATTCTGTCTTTAAAACTATGTCTTCCGATTGCATCTTCCGTTGCTTTAAAATCGCATCTACCGTTGTTGTTTTTATTGCATCTTCCGGTCACTGTTCACAACTTCATCTTCCGGTTACTGTTCACAACTTCATCTTCCGGTCACTGTTCACAACTTCATCTTCCGGTCACTGTTCACAGCTTCATCTTCCGGTCACTGTTCACAGCTTCATCTTCCGGTCACTGTTCACAGCTTCATCTTCCGGTCACTGTTCACAGCTTCATCTTCCGGTCACTGTTCACAGCTTCATCTTCCGGTCACTGTTCACAGCTTCATCTTCCGGTCACTGTTCACAACTTCATCTTCCGGTCACTGTTCACAACTTCATCTTCCGGTGACTGTTCACAACTTCATCTTCCGGTTACTGTTCACAACTTCATCTTCCGGTTACTGTTCACAACTTCATCTTCCGGTACTGTTCACAACTTCATCTTCCGGTCACTGTTCACAACTTCATCTTCCGGTCACTGTTCACAACTTCATCTTCCGGTCACTGTTCACAACTTCATCTTCCGGTCACTGTTCACAACTTCATCTTCCGGTCACTGTTCACAACTTCATCTTCCGGTCACTGTTCACAACTTCATCTTCCGGTCACTGTTCACAACTTCATCTTCCGATCACTGTTCATTTCTGTCTTATTATATTCCGAAGACTGTTTTCATTCCTTCCCGCTTCCAACCTTCTGGCTTTTGTTCTGTTATTCTTCTGTCATCTAATCTGAACTCCGATTTTAAGTATGTCTTCAAATTTAAATGCTTAAAGTGCTCTGCTTCCTGTATTCATCTGTCGTTCATTTCTGTGGTCCAACAATTAATATATTTTTCTGATTTTGTTCCAAGGATTCTGATCTCCTTCTGTTGTTTACCCTGTAGTTCGGTGTTAACTGTTTTTTTTTCCCTGTTTGATTTCGACACCAGAGAACTCTCTCTCTGCGAAGTTTTAAAGTTTGTAAATATTCTGCTCACTGTTTCTTCTGACTGTTCTGTTTTAAAAAAAAAAAAAAAAAAATATAGTCACCGTTTCCTGTTATCTGTCCCGGAGTGATGGCTCCGATCCCGGACTCCGATCGGGTTCCGGTTTCGGGCTGTCACAGTTGTGGTATCAGAGAGACAAGGTTTTAAAATCGATTCTGTGAAATGTCTGACTGCACAACCCGCCACATGAGATCGCTCCACCAACTGTAAGTGTTTAAGTTCTTGTAAAAGTTATGTTTATTAAATTTAGATATTATGTTTATAGGATTTTCCTAGTATGGATTGAGGACGGTACAGAGAAGCCGAAGAGAGAGATTTTAGTATCCGACAATTAACGGAGCTTGCCATCCCGGCAGTTTGAAATGTTCATGATCGGGAGAGAGTTTTGGAATTCGAGCTCGATTACTTCGGAAGACCATAGTGGTGAGAGTTTTAGGCGACTTCGACCTCCCACATTCGACGGACGACTTACGGATCCGATCCATGCCGAGGAGTGGGTTCGAACGATGGAGGACTTGTTTGACCTTGCTAAGGTGAAGGACATGGAGAAGGTCTCTTATGCCGCGTTATATCTCGAGCTTGACGCGAAACTTTGGTGGGACACCATACAGGCCACGACTAATATGGAGGAAATATTGTGGGGACCATTCAAGAAATTATTTTGTGATGAATACTTCTACAACGCCGTGTGGGCAAGTAAGATGTCAGAATTCACCCAGCTAAGACAGACGGGATCGGTAACAAAATATGTTAGAGAGTTTGAAGCGTTAACCCGTTTTGTCAGCCACCTAGTAAGGGAGAACGAAACCAAGGTCTTTCATTTTATGCAAGGGTTAGAGGGAGAGATATATAGAGGTGTGAAGATATCCGGAGATCACAACGTATCATACTCGAAAGTGGTTGCCAAAGCTTTTGAGGTGGAAGAGATGCAGCAACGGAGCAGGGGCGTCAAGAGACTCAATGTGGCAACTGCCAACCAAGTCAAGGGGAAAAGATCAATGGGAGCCTCTCAACTTCCTGTATGCCCACGTTGCCAGAGAAGTCATATGGGGAAATGCAGGCTCTTTACTGACCGATGCTTTCGTTGCGGCAAGGAGGGCCACCAAGTCCGGGGTTGTCCGATGCCTGACACGAGACCGAATCGTGCCACCCAGAGAGTATTCGCTTTGATGGAGAACGATGATGACGCCCAGCACACGGCGATCGCAGGTACCATATTGTTATGTAATGCACCTGTACATACCTTGTTAGACACGTAGCCGCACACTTGTTGTGGCTATGGACTTTGTGGTTAGGGAGATGTTCTGTTTAGTACCGTCTAATCAACCCTACAGTGTCATGCTATCGTCCGAAAAGTTTATGCACCCCGAGCAGGTAGTGCAGGGTGATATGGTGTTAGTAGGGGACCAGAAATTGTATGCCAATTACATATCGTTATCGGTATGAGAGGATACGAGGTGAATTCTGGATATGGATTGGCTGTTTAGACAACATGCCACCATTAATTGTTGGTCTGGGCTAGTGCCTCTAAGCGCCCGAATGTGGAGGAGTTCTCCGATCGGGCTATGCTAGTGACGCGCAATATGCCTGTGGTATCCGCCTTAGTGATGACACCACGATGTTCTAGAATTCTAGCCTATGTAGTGGATGCTCAAGGGCAAGATGAGGTGGAGCTCCAGGATATTCCGGCAGTCTGAAAATTCTCGTGAGGGTCACAACAGAAGGTACGAGTCTCCCTTGCGCTGGGTCAAGGTTGGAGAAGCCAGACTGGAAGTATCACTGAAGGCGATGAAGTAGTCCTGAAGGTGTCACCTCTCAAGGGCGTGATGAGGATTGAAAGCACAACTTACAGACTGCGGCTGCTAGTGTCTACGAGTCGAGTCCACAACGTTTTTCAAGTCTTGATGCTGGAAAAGATGCGTGCATGACCCTACTCAGATCGTGGAACTGGTGGACTTAGATATCCAGCTGATACTGACGCACGAAGGAAGGCCCGTGAAGATTTTTGATTCTTCGATCAAAGTATTGCGCGACAAAGTGATCCCATTGGTGAAGGTCTTGTGGCACAACCGTAACGTGGAGAAGGCCACTTGGGAAGAACGACATGATGTAAAAGACAGATGCCCTTATCTAGTTGTTTAAGCAAATTTTGGGGACCAAAATTCTTTTAAGGTGGGTGGAATGTAACACCCGGCATTTTTGATCGGAAAATTATCCCTCGAATTGTCGAACGAGGTTAGGTTTATATTAATATGACGTATGTGTTGGCGAAATTGTTGGGATGTTTAGTGGAAAACTAAACCATGATTCATTTAGTTAGAAATGCATGGAAGGACAAATTAGGAAGAAATTAAGGTTGGTGGAAGAAATCAAATGGATGATTGACACTTGGCAAACTTGTTGAAGAAGCCATACTCTTTTCTCTCCCCACCTACGTGAAACCCTCACTTTCTCTTCTCTGCTCTTTCCATTTCCTTCTCTGTTTCTTCTCTTTCTGGCGATTCAAACCTTTCTAGAAGACTTCATCTCTCCTCTTTTCTTCTATTTTCTTCAGCAAAGGTAAACATCTATTTATGCTAATGAAGTTGGACAAGTTAAAATGTGAGTTTGTTGAAGTTTAGGGTTAAGACATTTCAGAGAAAACTCACTGTCCTTGGATGAAAACATGTTGGATTGTCTTCTAAAAGTCTGAATGAAGTCAGGAGTGTATGTAGTAAACATTTTTCAGCTTGTTTATTTTCTGAATGTGCATGTACAGGTTCGTGCATTACCGAGACGATCAGAACATCAACTCCGCAGCAAACAGGTAAGTTCATAACTGAGAGTTGGCCCTTAAGGCCCTACATCACGGAGGTACTAGGTTTTCAGTCTCAGTCGGGTGGTTCTGGGTAGAAAAAGTATAGTTTATGTTCTGAGATGTCATAGTTTTGCTTCACAGTATAGTCTGTTATTTCTGTTGTCTGCTATATTAACTGTAAGCACTGTGAATGTTCATGCATACACGATTTTCTGAAAGCTCATGCAAAACTGTTTTCTGTACACTGTTTCAAACTAAACAAGATAAAATCTAACTGTCTGTAATGTACCAGGTTAAGTGTGGGACGGGAACTGGCCCCTCTGGTTTTATCCCTCCCTGGGAATCTGAAAATATTGTCCCTGGCAAGGACCCTCTGGTTTTATCCCTCCCTGGGAACCTGAAAACTGCTGTGCCTGATAGTGCACCCCCCCTTCTGTGCCTGATAGTGCACCCCCCCCCCCACTGAACTCACTGATATTACTGTACTGTATCCCTGAATGTGCCTGATAGTGCACCCTCCCCCTTCCCCACTGAACTCACTGATTACTGTACTGTTATATATATGTATATTGTATTACTGTATGTGCCTATGTGCACTCATTGATATTACCGTACTGATTACCGATTATGTGCCTGATAGTGCACCTACTGAACCAGTTTCCCTATAAGCCCCACTTAATTCTTCTGCCACTGAAATGTAAAGTTCTGTACTGTCACCGTATTTCTGAAACCGCATGCATAGCATTTTGCATCACTGCATATCTATTATGTTCTTACTGAGTTTTAGACTCATAGGTGAACTCTCTGATGTAGGTACTGAACCTGAAACTGAGGATCTTGTTCCTCAAAGTGATGATCTAATGTAGAGGGTGGATCGAGCTCATGGGGTGGTTGCTGCAGCCAGACATATATCTGCTCTGAGGTTTAAGTTTTTGAAAGAGAAAATATTGTCTGTGAATTTTACTTAGATTCTGATGTTTTGGTTTTAGGAAAACTCTGTTGAAATTCTGTGGTATTCTGGTAATGTATGGGATTTGTCTTGATGTCTAAAACCTCTGTATTTGACAGTTGAATTTATGTTCTGAAGTATTCTGGAATTGTTTGGAATATTTTTCTGTTGGCCTGTGCATGGATGGTTTCTGGTTTTAGAGCTATCCATGTAATTTGATTTTTTCTTAAGTTTCTGCCGTGGTTTATTGTTATGTTTGAAAAATCATATTTTGAATCGGTTTTGAAGGTCTGAAACGTTTATGTTTTTATGCTCTCTGTTTGTTTGTCTTTCTGTTAAATGTTGACAAATTCTGTCTTTAAAACTATGTCTTCCGATTGCATCTTCCGTTGCTTTAAAATCGCATCTACCGTTGTTGTTTTTATTGCATCTTCCGGTCACTGTTCACAACTTCATCTTCCGGTCAGTGTTCACAACTTCATCTTCCGGTCACTGTTCACAACTTCATCTTCCGGTCACTGTTCACAACTCATCTTCCGGTCACTGTTCACAGCTTCATCTTCCGGTCACTGTTCACAGCTTCATCTTCCGGTCACTGTTCCAGCTTCATCTTCCGGTCACTGTTCACAGCTTCATCTTCCGTCACTGTTCACAACTTCATCTTCCGTCACTGTTCACACTTCATCTTCCGGTCACTGTTCACAACTCATCTTCCGGTCACTGTTCACAACTTCATCTTCGGTCACTGTTCACAACTTCATCTTCCGTCACTGTTCCAACTTCATCTTCCGGTCACTGTTCACAACTTCATCTTCCGTCACTGTTCACAACTTCATCTTCCGTCACTGTTCACAACTTCATCTTCCTGTCACTGTTCACAACTTCATCTTCCGGTCACTGTTCACAACTTCATCTTCCGGTCACTGTTCACAACTTCATCTTCCGGTCACTGTTCACAACTCATCTTCCGGTCACTGTTCACAACTTCATCTTCCGGTCACTGTTCACAACTTCATCTTCCGGTCACTGTCACAACTTCATCTTCGGTCACTGTTCACAACTTCATCTTCCGGTCACTGTTCACAACTTCATCTTCCGGTCACTGTTCACAACTCATCTTCCGGTCACTGTTCACAGCTTCATCTTCCGGTCACTGTTCACACTTCATCTTCCGGTCACTGTTCACAGCTTCATCTTCCGGTCACTGTTCACAACTTCATCTTCCGGTCACTGTTCACAACTCATCTTCCGGTCACTGTTCACAACTTCATCTTCCGTCACTGTTCACAACTTCATCTTCCGGTCACTGTCACAACTCATCTTCCGGTCACTGTTCACAACTTCATCTTCCGTCACTGTTCACAACTTCATCTTCCGGTCACTGTCACAACTTCATCTTCCGGTCACTGTTCACAACTTCATCTTCGGTCACTGTTCACAACTTCATCTTCCGGTCACTGTTCACACTTCATCTTCCGTCACTGTTCACAACTTCATCTTCCGTCACTGTTCACACTTCATCTTCCGTCACTGTTCACAGCTTCATCTTCCGGTTACTGTTCACAACTTCATCTTCGGTCACTGTTCACAACTCATCTTCCGGTCACTGTTCACAACTTCATCTTCCGGTTACTGTTCACAACTTCATCTTCCGTCACTGTTCACAGCTTCATCTTCCGGTCACTGTTCCAACTTCATCTTCCGGTTACTGTTCACAACTCATCTTCCGGTCACTGTTCACAACTTCATCTTCCGGTTACTGTTCACAACTTCATCTTCCGTCACTGTTCACACTTCATCTTCCGGTCACTGTTCACAGCTTCATCTTCCGTTCACTGTTCACAACTTCATCTTCCGTCACTGTTCACACTTCATCTTCCGTCACTGTTCACAACTCATCTTCCGGTCACTGTTCCAACTTCATCTTCCGGTTACTGTTCACAACTCATCTTCCGGTCACTGTTCACACTTCATCTTCCGTCACTGTTCACACTTCATCTTCCGGTTACTGTTCACAACTTCATCTTCGGTCACTGTTCACACTTCATCTTCCGGTTACTGTTCACAACTCATCTTCCGGTCACTGTTCACAGCTTCATCTTCCGGTCACTGTTCACAGCTTCATCTTCCGGTTACTGTTCACAACTTCATCTTCGGTCACTGTTCACAACTCATCTTCCGGTCACTGTTCACAACTTCATCTTCGGTCACTGTTCACAACTTCATCTTCCGTCACTGTTCACACTTCATCTTCCGTCACTGTTCACAACTCATCTTCCGGTCACTGTTCACAGCTTCATCTTCCGGTCACTGTTCACAACTCATCTTCCGGTCACTGTTCACACTTCATCTTCCGTCACTGTTCACACTTCATCTTCCGTCACTGTTCACAACTTCATCTTCGGTCACTGTTCACACTTCATCTTCCGTCACTGTTCACAACTTCATCTTCCGGTCACTGTTCACAGCTTCATCTTCCGGTCACTGTTCACAGCTTCATCTTCCGGTCACTGTTCACAACTTCATCTTCGGTCACTGTTCACAACTTCATCTTCGGTCACTGTTCACAACTTCATCTTCGGTCACTGTTCACAACTTCATCTTCCGTCACTGTTCACAACTTCATCTTCCGTCACTGTTCACAACTCATCTTCCGGTCACTGTTCACACTTCATCTTCCGGTCACTGTTCACAACTTCATCTTCGGTCACTGTTCACACTTCATCTTCCGTCACTGTTCACACTTCATCTTCCGGTCACTGTTCACAACTTCATCTTCGGTCACTGTTCACACTTCATCTTCCGGTCACTGTTCACACTTCATCTTCCGTCACTGTTCACAGCTTCATCTTCCGTCACTGTTCACAGCTTCATCTTCCGGTCACTGTTCACAACTTCATCTTCGGTCACTGTTCACAGCTTCATCTTCCGGTCACTGTTCACAGCTTCATCTTCCGGTCACTGTTCACAACTTCATCTTCGGTCACTGTTCACAACTTCATCTTCGGTCACTGTTCACAGCTTCATCTTCCGGTCACTGTTCACACTTCATCTTCCGGTCACTGTTCACAACTTCATCTTCGGTCACTGTTCACAACTTCATCTTCGGTCACTGTTCACAGCTTCATCTTCCGGTCACTGTTCACAACTTCATCTTCCGGTCACTGTTCACAGCTTCATCTTCCGTCACTGTTCACAACTTCATCTTCGGTCACTGTTCACAACTCATCTTCCGGTCACTGTTCACAACTTCATCTTCCGTCACTGTTCACAGCTTCATCTTCCGGTCACTGTTCACAGCTTCATCTTCCGTCACTGTTCACAACTTCATCTTCCGTCACTGTTCACACTTCATCTTCCGTCACTGTTCACAGCTTCATCTTCCGGTCACTGTTCACAACTTCATCTTCGGTCACTGTTCACAACTTCATCTTCGGTCACTGTTCACACTTCATCTTCCGTCACTGTTCACAACTTCATCTTCGGTCACTGTTCACAACTTCATCTTCGGTCACTGTTCACACTTCATCTTCCGTCACTGTTCACAACTTCATCTTCGGTCACTGTTCACAACTTCATCTTCGGTCACTGTTCACACTTCATCTTCCGTCACTGTTCACATTGAACTCCGATTTTAAGTAGTCTTCAAATTTAAATGCTTAAAGTGCTATGCTTCCTGTATCATCTGTCGTTCATTTCTGGGTCCAACAATTAATATATTTTTTCGATTTTTGTTCCAAGGATTCTGATCTCCTTCTGTTGTTTACCCTGTAGTTCGGTGTAACTGTTTTTTGTTTCCTGTTTGATTTCGACACCAGAGAACTCTCTCTCTGCGAAGTTTTAAAGTTTGTAAATATTCTGCTCACTGTTTCTTCTGACTGTTCTGTTTTAAAAAAAAAATATAGTCACCGTTTCCTGTTATCTGTCCCGGAGTGATGGCTCCGATCCCGGACTCCGATCGGGTTCCGGTTTCGGGCTGTCACAACTTGTGTATAAATAGATGCCTCTAGGCACCAAGCCGAGACAAGTGAGGTTGTCTTGAGCATTGTGGTGTTCATTGAGCGATTTTGTTCCTAGTCTTTTATATTTGGAATATAATTGAGGGTTGGGAGTGTTTTCCCGTAAATATCTTGTCTTATTGCTCGCTTACTATTTCGTGTGTCTGGCGAAATTGAAGAGAAGGTTGGCTAAGTCGAGGACTTAGCACCGTGCATTCCATTAACAAATTTGGCGCGAATTTTGGGGGTGTAACAGAGAACGACCCCCCGTTCTTCAGGACCGACTCTCAACAAATGTTTGATTTGTTACATTTTAGTTGTTATGAATTATAGTTTATGAGGTAATTTAAATAAATTAATACTTTGAGGTTTATATTAATTTTAACTATTATTTATATTTAAAAAAAAATAAGTTATAAATTATTGACCTCATTTGAGTTTATTTGCTAAAATGTTATGCTACATTAACAATACACTATCAACTAGGAGTACAAACTAAAGATAAGTTATTCATTTACAATAAACTTTCAATAATTCGTTTGTTACGTGTCCTGTGGGTAGGTTTGGAACTCAATGGTTTGATTTGAATTTTGAGAAAATCGATTTTGGAACCGAATCGAAAGAAACCGAATATTTCAATTCGGTTCTCAGTTTATTCTTTCAAAAATCAATCAAAACCGAATTAAATCGAATTTCTAATATTTATGTATATTTTGTAAAAGTCTTTATATTAAAAATGACAAATTACTGAACTAAACAGGTCAAAACTTGCCAAAACCGAGTTTAAACAGAATAAAACGGAGTTTAAACCCAAAAAATAAAAAAATCGAAGCCGAACCGAGTAAAACCGAAAAAATCAGTTCGATTTAGATTCGATTCTGAAGGCATATTAGTTTCGTTTCAATTGGGGTGAAACCAAACCGAACAGCACCAATTCCACCATTACACAAGGGCATTTGTGTTTTCTCAATTAGTTTTCTAAAATAATAACCCCCCTCCATTTCTTTCAATCACTTTCACAATTGGGAATATGGTGGAAAGTGTACATATCTTAGGATTTAAGCTATATTATAATTAACTGTAATTAATTAATGGATAAAAACTCTCTAAATTAGTGGATTAATAAAAAGAATAAATTTTTGATCTTCTGTATTCGGTCACACCTGACGAGGAGTACACCTTCAGAATGACAAAGGTCGCATTCTACGCGGGAACCGTGTTTTGCCTCTCTATTTCGGCGGCGCACCGGTTGCTTCTTTCTGCTTCAGCCATCTCTCTCCTTCTCTTTTCTGGTTAGCGTTCAGACTGAATTTCACCATTTTCTCTTGTAAAGTGATCGTCGTGGAACAAGCACGCATGCTTCTTTCCTTTTTGAAGGTTTTCAAGTTTCTTACTAAAGGGAGAGAAAGAGCAGGTTTCGCCTTTATCCGCGTTGAGTTCCATGGATTGTGGTTTTTTTGCATTACATTCCTCGAATTTTCTATTCTAGCCGTCTGACCGGAGGGATGGATTGGAAGAATAGGAGGAGCAGTCCGAGGTTGGAGCGCTGTAATGCCGCCAAACGCATTGAGTACGATGCGCTGGCTGCATCTTCGTCGCTGGATGGTTCGTATGGATCGATGCATACCCGCTGGCTGAAGTTTCCGGACCGAACGAGCTTCAGAATTGAGGGGATTGATGGCGAAGTTGATCGGATATGTCTGAGTTTGGGGCTTTCCGGGCCTGACGACTTTGCGATTCCGGAGGCGGCGTATGAATCTAAGAAGGTCCGCTCGTCTTCTGATCGTCTACCATGTTCCAGGCTGCTTAGGTTGGCTATCCCCAGGGTGGAGGAAGTGAAGGAGGACGAAGACAGTGAAGCTGAGGCTGAGCTGTGTGAGAGAGTTAGGACTGAGTTATCTCGTAATAAAATAGCTGAGCCTAGTGGGAACGGGATTTTCAGTGGTAGTAATGGGGGAGGAGGTGGTGGAATTAAGGGTGTTCTTCCTCCAGTGCTAAAGCCGCCACCTTCTATGCGCTTGCCTGTTCACGAACATACCTGCTCAACATGGGATATTTTGAGCGATTACACTCCTTATGAAGAAGTGAGATCTTCAAAATTTGTTGAAGAAAGGACTGGTTCACCTTCTGAAGGCGATAATGACGATGCAGATGAATCCGAAGTGGATGAAGCAGTAGTCGAGCAAGAAGAGGAGGGGATCACAGGTAGACTTGACGATAGTCTTCTTGAACAGTCAAATTCACCTTCATTTTCAACTTCGAATGATGATGATTCTTCAGGCACAATCTCGGAGCCTTTTATATCTCCAAATAGGAAGCTGAAGCGCACTATTTCGAACTGGGACAAGGGTGAGCTTCTAGGGCGAGGATCATTTGGATCCGTGTATGAAGGAATTTCCGGGTATGCACTCAAATACTCATTAATATATCTCGGAGGCATACAAGTTTTTAGCCAGTTTCTTGGACCTGTTTTTTTCATGACCCTCCATGGTCAACTTTTCTCTTTCCCCTTCCAATGCAGAGTGTTGGCTTTTAGTTTTACTTTTTCCAGACGATAGAGTGCTTTGTTCAATTATATTCCATAATTATGTCATGGTTACGTTTTTCACTTTTCTTATGCATCAACTAGTGCGGTCAATTTTGATGATTCCTGGTGGTCTTTCTGCATTGTTTCTCATAAAAGCTTTCTATGTTAATAGTTAAGGACAAATCGGGTCTTATCATCCAGTCTCGATAGTTTGTACTTCATCAGAAAATTTTAATATATCAAGTAACGAACTATACTATCACTGAACTCTAAAGTTTTCCCTGTTTTTATGTCAATGTTAATTTTGATTATTCAAGTGATTTTTGATACTCTCTCGCTTGTGTAGTCTTAGATATCGATGATTGTTGGTGTTTACTTCATAAGAAAATTTTGATATATCAAGAAAAGATCTACATTATTACTGATCAGAAACTTGCGATGTTGGGCCAATCTTAATTTTCAGTCATTCAAATGCTATTTAGTATTCTCTCTCCTATGTAGTCTTAGATTCATAATTGTTATTTGTGGAATTCTAGGCATGAGTATGAGCATAGTATCTTCTCGTATTATATGTCAACCTCGCACTTATCTAAAAACTTAAGTTTTTCGGTTGAATTTAGTTTAAATCATGTACATTATTTTTAACACTTTCTTTAGCTAGCTCTTGTTCTTGTTTATTTAACATGCACAGTGAATTATTTTGAAAAATGAGGTAAAAAAGGCTAAAAAAACTGTAGTTTTAGACAAATGACTAGCTTAATTTAGGGGTTGAATGATGATAGGAATTTTTGGATATTACTTAGCTCATGGAAAGATAGATATTCTTGAATGGAATATCTATGTTGTGTAGTACATGTAAACCTCATGGAAAGATTTGTTAATTTTTTGTGAATAGTTTTTGCAAGTAATGGGCAGGGTAGCAGATTTTTGACTGTCCTTGGAATTGGAACGAGAATTTCCAATATCCTAGCTTACATAATTTTTTAATGGCATAAGTAGTACATTTTTCTTCCGCTTGAAATGAGGATTTTCACTCCTAACTTTTTTAAAGCCTTCAAACAAGTCCAAAGATTAGGCTGTTAATTTTTTTTACTAGCATACATTACCATTCACTTGCTTTTGCCTTTTTTTTTTTAAAAGAAAGAGTTGCATTTTAACATTTATAGCCAAATCAATTTCTGATTGGAAAACTCTCCAATAAAGATTTGGATATTCAGGCAAGTAGCTCACGAACATGGTCAATACTGTAACTTGCTCAAGAATTGAATTCTACATGCATGATTGTCCTCACCCTTTCTACTCTATGACTTCGATGAAACGTCACATAACTACATTATTTTTTCATTTATAGTTGAATAGCAGTACATGTTCAAAGAGGTTTCGTCGATTGGTGAATACATTATGTGACTCTTGAAGGAGCACTTTGCAAGTGTGATCAAGAACTCAGAATTCCTTGGAAATGAAAAATTAGAGACTGGAAGAGTTAGGCAGTCCACTTTCTTTTTTACTAAAAAGTTCTGAGTTGAAAATATATTCTCATTATTCATTGCCCGAAAGAAAACGAAAGTGTGATCTTGAAACTTAGATCACCTGACACCTATTTCCCACTTGGTCTGTCTGCAAACTAATAGATACCCAACACCAAACTAAGAAAAAATACATTTTTCCTGAATCAGGAAATTCCACACCCCACTTACTTTTTATAGAATAAACATCTATCCTATATGGGTCCTACTTATAAACCGTCCATCAGCCAAAACCACCTATTTACAACTGAATTAAAACACAAATCAATGAAAACATAGACAAGTGCAGTCACTTCATTCGGGCGCTCCTGCGACACCAACATCTGCTTCCTCATTTTCTTCTCGTCTTTCTTCAGCAATTGAGTTCTTCTTTTCCTTGCATATGTCCATCTAATTAGAGGTCTATCAGAAACAAACAATTCTCTTCTCAAAGTAAATGAAAGCTTTAGGCTTTTTTTTTTATGTAATCTTTTTATCTTTATGTGGTTGTGGACATAGAAACTGTAATCTTGATTGCTTTAAGTCATTTACTTTTTATTATAGAGACTGAAGATTACTATTCTATTTCTACTTCTCGCAGTGATGGAACTTTTTTTGCTATCAAGGAAGTTTCACTGCTTGATCATGACAATCAGGGAAGGCAAAGTATCATTCAGCTTCAGCAGGTGAGACAGTCTCTTCATGGTGAAATAATTTAGTTTTGGTGTTTATCATTACTAATAATCTCTGCTGTTTATATGATCCATGAAGTTTTTTTAGTTACATGTCCTTCAATTATGATTTTTTTTTTCTCTAGGAGATTGCGCTGCTAAGTCACTTTGAGCACAAGAATATAGTGCAATATTATGGTACCGAGAAGGTAACAATTCACTTATTTTTATGTATGTTCTTTGAGTTTGAGTCTAGACAGCCTAATAAAGAAGTTTATAATTCCTTTATACAGCTCTTGAAAGTTTTAATATACATACATTTAATGAGAGAATTAAAAAGTTTCTAGTACAATTCTGACTTTGTTTATATCATCCCAACATAAGGTAGCGGTACCTTGGAAAGTAATTTATCAACTATTAGGGAGTGTTTAAATTTTTCTTCAATGTTATTCATCTACAACTTGTTGCGCAACTTTATGATGATGTGCTTAATTTTATTTATACCTTTAATACTTATATTTCTTTGAATTTTCTCTCACTAATTTAGGGCTCTTAAACTTTGTCATCTGACTCATTGCTCTATGTATGTTTTTTTTTCCTCATGATATTATGCAACTTTTTATTTATTTATAAGTATAATTTTCAATATAGGCAATCGGTATATGTAGTGGATTCCTTTTAAGGTTTTTTCTAGGCGACAGGCCACATTTACAGAATGAATTAGATCAATGGAATGGATTGTCTTCTCTCGTTGTGAGAGTTCTCATTATAAAAAAGTTTAAGGGACTTTATAAGGAAATTTAACATTCAACAATTACATCAAATTGATCCAGCTAAATTAAGAATCTGTATATGCCTCACCAATGACAAAATATTTGCGGTGCATTAAGTGATGCTCGCTAGCATTATGTCACCGGCACGTATGTAAATGTGACATCATGCGGTGAAGTCCATCATGTCAATATGCTCAGACACAAGCTAAATTTTCGAATTTATATTGATTTTCATGAATGTGTATTCACATTGTTTTAGTCTGTAGCAGCAGTAAGCTGTATTTCAGTTCCTATATACTTTCATCATTTTATTCATGTTTCTTTTTGGCTATGAAGCATGGACATACATTCAACATGCCTAGACACTTGTCCGACACTGAAATATGTGTCCCCTTAGTTATTTATTCAATTTTTAATTTTTTATTTATATTTTTGACACACCGCCAATACAACTAGGACATACCTCCAACACGCCTCCGACTAGGAGAGACACTTTGGTTAGTTGTGAAAGTTACAACTCTAATAAAGTTGAATGAAAATAAAATAGGTCTAATATTGACATAGAATGATATTAAATGGTGGAATTGTTTTAAAAAATAAAGATCTGTATATATATGTGTGTGTGGTGTGTATTAATGATAAATTTCTTAAACATGTCTATGCCGTGTCCTTGTCCTGAATTTGTTTAATTGGTGTCCTCTTCCTAAATTTATTGAAATTAGTGACTCGCCATGTCAGGGTCAATTTATGTAATTCTTAGCTTGTTACTACTGGACTGAAACCTGTTTCATACTTTGCATTTCATTTAATTTTGGTTTTTGGCAAAATGAATTACAGTTAGCGAAATTTGTTTCAAATTTTGTATTTCATTTGGTTTTGATTTTGGCAGAATGAATCACAACTATTCATTTTTCTTGAGCTTATGGAGAAGGGATCTCTTGTGAAGCTCTATCAGAGGTATAATCTGAAAGATTCCCAAGTTTCTGCTTATACAAGACAAATTTTGTGTGGTTTGAAGTATCTTCATGATCAAAACGTGGTTCACAGGTAAACATAAAAGGGCTTCTTATGTCATTTTTACCAATTTATGTCTTCGTTTATTTTTATTTTTTTGCATATTCTCCAAAGATTAGTTCCTTTTGAAAAATGATAATTTTTTATTTCTATGTACTTTGTTTTTATGTTCTTGTTGTTAAACCCTTCCATTATTTTATTCTTTGGTTTGTTTGAATTTATTATTTAAACTTGATTAGCGATGTAGAAACTACTGTTTTTCAATTACCATGAGCTGATTATATATGTTTCGTTTTGTGTTGTAATTAGTGTTTCTTTTTGTTATCAAAGGGATATTAAATGTTCGAATATATTAGTGGATGCCAGTGGAGCAGTGAAGCTTGCGGATTTTGGGTTGGCAAAGGTTTCTTCCTCTCCCTTTTGTTCTTAATTTCCATATATGATTTTGAATTTCTTTCCCCGAATTGAACCTGTACATTTTCAGGCAACAAAAATGAATGATATTAAATCCTGCAAGGGAACAGCATTTTGGATGGCACCCGAGGTATGCCTCTCCTATCCAGTCTTTCTCTGATATTTATTACTCTGTTCCCATCAATATGGATATGAAGAAGAAAGAAATATTTTCTCCAGAAAAAGTACAGCAAATGTATTTGATAATGCCTAGTTGTTTAATCGTGTTTAAAACCTCAATAGAATCCGTATTCCATGGATTATTCATGCAATTTTTTATTATTTCTAAGCCCCAAGATATCTGCTGAAATATTCCTTTTTTAGATTTCAAGAAATTTATAATTTTCCCACCTCATTTTGTGATTCTTTCGTATGGGAAAATAGAGATGTCAGGCAAGTAAGAGTATAGAGTGATGATAAATCAAGGAGGTCTTTGTGAATAATGCATACTTCTACTTGATAAAAATTAAATAGGGAATGCCAAAGTTTCTAAATTACATCACTAGATTATAGGGCACTATAATGGGACCGTGTTTGTTGGACTACCAAAAGCAAAGTGAGAATGAATTGTCAATTTGAATGGGATATGATATCCATAACAGAAAATGTATTTTTCAAATTTTAATTCGGAGCTTAACGTACTGATTTTAATAATTAACTTGAATTTGCAAGTTTTTTGTGATACAGATCACATATATTGTTATTTGGTCTGGACTAGTTATTAACAAATGTTTCTATTATGCCATGCCAGGTTGTTAATGGGAAGAACCAAGGATATGGTCATCCAGCTGATATTTGGAGTCTTGGGTGCACAGTATTGGAGATGTTGACAAGGAAATTTCCGTACTCTGAGTTTGGATGTGTATGTACCACCTCCTACTGCTTCAACTGTTTATCGTAAATATTTTTAATATTCTTCTATTCTTGTGCTTTGAATTGTTAGTGTTACTTTCTCAATGTTGTTGAGGAACAAATGTTTTTTGACTTTTGTGCATATGAAACTCTTTTATTTTAAACTTGTTTTTCATATAAATTACGTGTTAGCCTTAGACTCAAAATTTAAGATCATTTTTTTATTTTTGTTACGCAGCATATGGCAGCATTGTATAGGATTGGAAATGGTCAACGGCCATCGGTTCAGGATTCTCTATCAACAGATGCACATGATTTTATAATTCAGTGCTTACAAGCTAACCCACATGACCGTCCAACAGCTGCTCAACTCTTAGAGCATCCATTTGTGAAGAGAGCTCTTCCCACTTCCTCTTGGCCTCCATCAACTTACTCTTCTGGCCGAAGGACATAAAACTCAGGTGATGGAATTGTGACGGAGAAGTTAGTTAAGAACATCGCATCTTTTTTCAGGTTTCAGTCAAAGTTCCCCGTGTTTTAGCTATAAGATTCACTATGAAGCCCGATGAAAATGCAGAGCGAAATGTCGAACACAGATCTGTCTCTGACTATAACAAGTTTATATATAAGTCACTTGAAACTCCACTCAGCTCTCGAGAAGATTTTATGAAATTAAACTTATTTGGTCCTTTTAGATTCTGCTTCAACTAGTTTGATGAAAAATACAATGTTTTTTGGACTCCGTTCAAAACTTCAGTACCTGAGATATTACTAGTTGATAGAATGTTCTTCGTTACTGATATTGATCATAAATACCTTCATAGTCATTCCTAGCAATTATTGTTATTACCATATGAATTTATGTGATTCGAATAGTTGTATAATTATTGTGATATTTTCCCCATCTTTGTTGAAGTTCTTATTTTCTGAAAACAGCTAGACGCATTATCATGCAAGTGGGATCGATTCTTCTCCTGACATTCTCCAGTTTGAAGGTCTTCTCAACAATCTGTTTCAAGCTTGAAGTTGTTAATTTTTGTGAAGATGGGTAACATTTGTTAAAACTTGAAGGTTTCGAGGTCATGCTCGGCCTGACGATGGGAGGAAGTCCTAAGAAAAACTCGACCTGCAGGGTTGGAGAATTTGCAGTGTAAGGTTAGCTGCTCATAGAAAATTCTTTGTATTGTTATGATAGAGGTGTAGCATGTGTATCCTATTAGAATTAAAATGAGTAGTTGTCCATTTGGAATTTTCAAAATATATAATTGTTGTATTATTGCTTGATGACGGTAGAATTAGCAGAGGCACAGTAGAAAAATGTACATAAACAATATATTATTGGATAATTATGTAAATATTTAATCTCATTTTGCACAGCTCTTTAATATTTCGTTGTTTCAAGGGAGTCGTTTTGTCTACAATTTAGTTAAACAAGGCCTAATGTTAGGGCCGTCTCTAGCCTTTGGCTCTCAATCACATGTCGTTCGACTCAACGTTTCTATTAAGTCTGTTTCTAGGGTCGTGACAACTAATCTACCAAAGATAATAGTAGAAATTAAAAACATTTGAAACCAATAAACGAAGAATGAATTAATGTTAAATAATGTATGATAAAATGTAATTTGGACCATAAACGGTTGAGGTTATTCACGTTTTAGATATTTTAATTATTTTTTAAACAAATTAAACTTATATCTTTTAATTGTTAGCAATTTATATATTGTTATCAATTTATCTGTTTAAATCTAGTACATGTATACCATGTAGTCTAATTAATCAGTCGTTTTTTTCGCCTCTAGCAATATCTAACCCAATTTTTAATTTTGCAGTGCGAGTTTGAAATTGTCAGATACAAGAAAAATTATAGTTTTTGTTAAAATACATGATTAAATGAAATACATAGTATATGCTAGTTGTATTTAAGGAATAACTTGAGGGAAATATTTAAATTATTTATAGATGTGAATGTTTTATTTTAAAAAAAAAAAAGTTTAGTAATTGATTTTTTTTTTTTATAGCATTTTTAATTTTATTTTCCTAAGCAATCAAAATTGTCTTCATGGGCCGGAAGCCCATTATTAATTCAAACCAGCCCACTAAATACCTATTTGTTCTATCGTCATCGTCACGGTGCCGCAAAATGACGGCGCGAGTCTCGTGAGCTGAATCGTTTCCCTCGAGGTGGCGGTTCCACCCGTCTGCGGGGAAGAAATTGAGCGCCCAGATCGGCTGCCTTTCTTCTTCTTTTGTTTTTCCTATCTCCGACGGTTCTGACCAACTACATTTCTGATTTGCAGACTTTGTCTTTTTAGGTACGGCCTTCTCGTTTGAATTTCTGTTTCGGTTGCTTACCATAACTTTTGGATTTCTCTGAATCTATTTATATCTTCTTTTGGGGCGGTGAAGTCTTTGGACTTGTGTCGCGTGACTGTTTTGAACTATGTTTCATGGCATTTGCGATCCTTTAGGTGTTCTGTTTATTCGTTTTTGTTTACAAATGGGGAACTCAATTTTAGTAAAAATTTCAACTAGAAGCAACTATGGCTGCAGTCTTCTTAAAATACCTATATTGGATTTGTTTTCATCCTATGTAGTTAACATAGAAATCATGTAAAGCAATTTCTTCATTTTCTTGAAGCAAAATGTGAAAATGAAAAAAGTAATCATATCTACTGGTTACTCAGTGCCATGGAAAGCTTATTGTTTCCTTCGTACCAAAAACAGACACAATGTAGCCCATTTCTCCATTTATGTTTAGTTTTTAATTTATGCAGTGAATTTATGACCTCGGTCACAGTAATTGTCATGGTAGGGGACACAATCGCCATATATATATTTTTTGATTTGGGTGCGGAAAAATGGAGGCGAGGGAATCAACTGATAGAGTGTTACGGGTAAAAAATTTTTGTCATGGCAGATCCTAAAAACAAAGAAATAGATGGTCCATTTTACATTTATTTGAAGTAATTATATAGCGACTACATCTGTGTTCCTGCCTTCAGTTCGTGGTTTCTTTTGAAATTTTCTTCAACATTGTTTTTAAGTTTTCTATTGCATTAAGGCACTTCTATTTTTCTTCTAAACTCATGACATCAAACTGCCAGACTTTGTATGTAAAAGTTTTGTAACTTCTTATCCAAAATTTATATGCTTTGGTTCAAAAATAGTACTCAATAGTTCTTCCTTTGACCAATAAGTTTTTTAGATTCTCTTTCAACAATGGTACGCTTTTTATTTTGATGGCTTAGTTGTATTGCCCATTGGGTGGAATTCTATGATAATATTCTGCTTTCTGATTTTATGAAAGTGGGGTCATGAAGGATGGTCAAGTCGTTTAGATACATCTCTAATGTTAGAATGCGGAGAGGACATATGTTTAAAAATTTTAATGGATAAAAAAAATTAAAGGGCCGGCGTAAATAATGGTTTTGGGTGGATTTTTTTTTTTTGTTTTTTTTCTTCTGCATATTAAAAGTGTGGAACATATGGAATACAATGGATAAGTGCTACTCTAGATATTATAAGCATGTTTATGTGTATCTGTTTGTACCTTTTAAGGATAGCTGATTTGTTTCCTCCATACCATGATCTTTTTATTTTCCTCTTTCTCCTAAAGGTTTGATTTATTTCATCTCATGAATAGGTTTCAGGTCATGTACTAAATGACAAAAGCTAGAAAGGTGAAGCGTAAATCTTATTGGCAGCATTTTAGCCTTAACCCATATCAGTGTTCATCATATTCACGGAAGGTACGTAAACATGTTTTTTCAGAGAAGCAATGTTCCAAAATACCTGAAAAGAAAGATTGGGAAGATGCAAAATGTTCAGTCTGTATGGAGTTTCCTCACAATGCAGTTCTTCTTCTCTGTTCCTCTTACAACAAAGGTTGCCGCCCTTATATGTGTGCTACTAGTTGTCGATATTCCAATTGTCTTGAGCAATACAAGAAAGCATACACAAAATTTAGTTCACTTCAAAGTTCACACCATCTGAATGGATTTATGGACAATTTAAGATTTGACTTGGGTTCAGGGTCGCAGAGTGAAGCAATGGAAGTGCCAGAACTTTTATGCCCCCTTTGTCGGGGACAGGTAAAGGGGTGGACTGTGGTAGAAACTGCACGAGAATATCTTAATTCTAAGAAGAGAACTTGCATGCAGGATAAATGCTCATATTGTGGTACTTATAAAGAACTTAGGAGGCACGTTAAAGCAAATCACCCGTTGGCACGTCCAAGAGCCATTGACCCTATAGATGAAGAAAAATGGAAGAGGTTTGAGTGTGAGAGAGAAAGAAATGATGTGCTTAGCACTATAATATCATCAATGCCAGGTTCTGCTGTTCTTGGTGATTATGTGTTGGAGCCAAACCAAACTGCGTTTTACAGTGATTTTGATCCTGAATTGGATGATCTATTGGATGAGGATCATTTTGATCCTGAATTGGATGATCTGTTGGGTGAGGATGATGATTTATTCTCGTTTGACTCTTTCAATCTTAGACGAAGTAGTGGTGTTTACTCATACAGTAGTTATAGGGGGGACTATGACGCATTTGATGAAGATGATTTTGGATTTCATCGCGCTCCAGGTGCTGGTTCTGCTACCACTGCTGCAATGGGAAGGGGTTTCCGTAGAATGATATTTGCGAGGCCGAGAAGGCAGAGGTTTAGGAGAGGGAGTAGAGATAGGTAATGATTTTTTCAAAAAATGCAGAGGAAGAATTGTGGAGGAGATCTTACCTTTTGTCCACTCGACAATGTAACTTTTTGTAGAACCGTTTTCATAGCCCAATGGTCGTTTGGTAGAGCATTATCATCATGCATCAGGAAATTTAATCTGATTATCCTTTTCTTATTAAGTGTTCTATTCTTGTTCTTGAGCTATATATGGCAAGCATTATGATTGGCTTAGAGAAATTTGAATTGAATAGATTTAAGAAAAAGCAATATTAGTTGGCTCTTCCCCTTTATTTGTGGATTTCCAGTTACTTAGCTTCTAACGAAAATTTTTCTGGTGTACTCACTGACAATAGTTTGTGCATTTAAATAATTTGAATAAATCACGATTGTGAGCAAAAAAGGTTGTCTGCAGGAGTTGTTTTTTGTAATTTGTGGTGTCTGTCTGTGGTGACAATAATTTGTGTTATGGTCAGTGGTCACAGTTGTGAGGTGAAATTGTTGGGATCGTTCTAGTACCAATGTCGAGGTAACGGCAACATCCTTCTCTAAATTTCCATTTCCTTTTTCCATTAAGAATTGTGTGGGTTGTTTGAATATTATTTTAACACGACTGGCCCAAGCTTTTATGGTAGTGGTCCTGTATTTATATATTGCATAAATCAATACTGAGATGGGTCATTCTTCTTTTGGTGATACTAATAAAAGCACTTGTTCACTGTTGAATTTCTCCTTGGCAAATTTTAACGACTCTGTTTGGGTTTTGTTGTGAATATTCTAAGTTGTCTGGTTTTCCTGCTTATATGTGTGAATTTATTTAGCATATGTTGCTGAAAGACTAATTGCATTGCATCTTTCCTTGTATCCTGGTTGATTGGCGATCCTTTCTTCCTTGATATTGTATTGTTTTTCTTAATGTTTAAAACTATTTTATGGATGAGTGACAATTGTATGAGATAATGCGTTTGTTAGACTAACTTGTAACTAATACTGAATGTTTTTCTTTTCTTATCTATTATTGATTTGTTTTTTTTCATAAGTTAGTGAAGTATATTCAAATTATCCAGTACTAAATACGATATGCCACTAGTTGATTGCAGTAAAGTTTTAAACTAGTTTTATTATATGAAAACTTAACATTGTAGCTTGAAATGGTAAATTGGAGTATGTTTTCAATATCAGTCTGCTTCAAAAGTAGATAAATGATTCTGCCTGTGGATTTCAAGTCTGTATGTTGAATGAAAATATCTTGCCATTGATTGGAATCTTGGATAGCTTCTGGGGAAGTGATGGTCAAGAAAACAGCATTGTCTGAGCTCTCTATCATAGTTTGATTCATCATCTATCTTGACAAAACTCCGTTTATGTTTATGAAAATTTGGATTTTTTGGCAGTCCAAGTCCTAATCAGACTTTGGCCTTACACTCGTTTGTGGTCTGTATTAGATTGCTCTTCTTTTTCTTACCTGTAAATCTACAGAATTGGACATCAAATGTAAGAAACTGTTGGTCTTGCGGCTTAACTTCTTTGGGTTTTTCCTGCAAGAAAATCTCAGCAGATCGGTGGGGAGAGTGCTGGAAGACAGCTACTTTTTTTGTTGGTAGTTTTAATATTGCATGTAATTTAGTTCCACTTCCATTGTTCTTAAAAATTATACACAACAAAAGGAGAGTCTTCCTTGGATTTTTTCCGATTAAATGTGTATTTTTTAATTGCTAATATAAAATATAGTATTATCTGCCTTTATGGATGGATTGGTGATGCAGGGTGGACCAATTTGGAGACTGTCTCTCCTGCACCCACAGAGTGGACAGACGTTGTTTTGGTCAAGGTAATTTTCCTCGTTTAGACGTTTACAGTATTAATTTAAGTGTTTAATTAAGTTTAGTTAATGGCTTAATCAATGACAGTGACAAAGATTCAACTCCACAATCAAATGGGGTAGAGCTGGTTAACATGTGGGTGACAATCTCTTGTAACTTTGCTCCCATTGTCTTTTCATTACCTCCATACTTTTTCTCTCTAAAATCATACACTTCTCTCTCTCTCATCTTAACATTTCACATTCATCATAACAAAAGCACACAAGAATTAATGAAGTAGGCAAATGATATATGTATTTATAGTGCATAACTTTCTACACAAGACGTGTTGATTTTGATTTTTGACTATTAATCTATTCGAGTTTCATAAAACTTTGTGGAATTGTGTTTCGTTTGGACTCTTCTCGTGTCTTAATTTGATGGACCCTCTTCATCATCTTTGACATTCTTGTGTTTGCTAGAGAGATGTAGGGAGATCTTAGGAGAGAGAGAGTAGGCATAGGAAGATGACTTTAGGCTTCTCCCAAAGGCCAATGTCCCAATTAAAGAACGCCCCCATAGTCGTCCGTTGGGACCTGTCTCTCTCTCTCTCGCTCTCATCTTTCCTACAGTTTTGGTGCAATGAAACTGAAATCTGTGCCCATTGTTTTTCATGGGTAATGGCTGCTGATGTCCCCATCCGCCATTTCTCAACCCAACCTCTGGGTTACCCAAACTCTGTACATTCTTCTTTCCTCTTGGCCGGCTTGACTCTTTCAGCTCCTTCACATAACCAACAGCTGAATACCCTTTTTAATACTATACCATTGTAATGCAATTACGCATCAATTAAAAGTATTATTTTGTAGATTTGTTTTTACGCATACGTAACGTAAACTAAACTCTCTTTTTGAAAATATCTGGTTTGTTGTTCGTTCTCTATCTCGCTACGATGAAAATTTTGATTTGGTTTCTTCATCAATGACTTGTTGTTTGGTACCATACGTTGAAATTTTTACTCGAACAATGAATTAAAGAACAATTTTATGAGATATTGATTCAAAAAGAAAACGATTATGGACGCCATAAAGACGTTTTGGGATAAAACTTGATAACAAAACTATACGAGTTTTGGCTCACAACAAAGATAATGTTATATTCGTTTCAATCAATTTGTCTCGTTTCAGTTGACATTTATTTATTGGTATAATTCAACTGAATATAGTAAATGAACACGAATCCATCCCAATCCTCTTGTCTTCCAAATGTAAATTCATTGACCAATCCCAAACACAAACTTTTCTAGAGTTATAAAATGAGACAAGGTGATTTACTTGAATGCTATCGTAAATTTTTTTCATCTCCAAGTCGAAGTTAATTGTTGTGTCTCCAAATCTAGACAGATTTAACAAATTCCAATAAAAAATATCATTTCAGGCCATTCGACAATGCACATCGATCGACCCCATCACATTCCCAAATCCTCGATCATTCAACTATATTGTGAAGCTTTATTCGATTTTAATAAAAAAAAAAAAACTCGAATTATTCGTTGTCTTTTATGATTATTTAGACTACCTTCAACAACTATACTGCATGTTCATTGTTGTAGTCTGTAAAGTCATTCTAAAAGCTAGTTATTATAAATAATCCACAAGAATTTGTTCCTCTGTCGTCTACTTGATTTTTGAGTCATTGATTCTTTTCTTTATCTAAATTTTTTACATAAAGAATATAAAGGCAATAAATAAATAAAGGGTACACACTTTAACAAAAAATTTAACCGACGTTAATAACAATGTGTCGGGTGTTAACACTTTAAACTATGAGGTGTCAATTGAAAATATGTCCCAACTTTAGGATCTATTTTGATAATTACTTGTAACTAAATAAACTTGAAAATATGTCCCGACTTTAGGATCTATTTTGATAATTACTATATTTTGATAATTACTTGTAACTAAATAAACTTGAAAATATGTCCCGACTTTAGGATCTATTTTGATAATTACTTGTAACTAAATAAACTTGAAAATATGTCCCGACTTTAGGATCTATTTTGATAATTACTTGTAACTAAATAAACTTGAAAATATGTCCCGACTTTAGGATCTATTTTGATAATTACTTGTAACTAAATAAACTTGAAAATATGTCCCGACTTTAGGATCTATTTTGATAATTACTTGTAACTAAATAAACTTGAAAATATGTCCCGACTTTAGGATCTATTTTGATAATTACTTGTAACTAAATAAACTTGAAAATATGTCCCGACTTTAGGATCTATTTTGATAATTACTTGTAACTAAATAAACTTGAAAATATGTCCCGACTTTAGGATCTATTTTGATAATTACTTGTAACTAAATAAACTTGAAAATATGTCCCGACTTTAGGATCTATTTTGATAATTACTTGTAACTAAATAAACTAGTTGCATCAAAATATCTCTCCAATAGCTTTGCTGCTTAAAACTAGTGGTGTTAAACCTCGCACGACCCCGACACTGTAGCGGGCCGAGCTTGGCTGGACTCGATACATTGTTGAGTCGGGTCTGGGCCTAGGCTGACCCGAGCTCAGTGATCTGTGCTCGCGAGCCCATCGAGGACCAAGTCAGACGAGCCTGCTCCCACTCTTCTCACGCGAGTCGACCCGCCCACTTTCTCGAGGGCCGGCCATATTTCTCTCTATTCAATTTTTTTCATCAAATTTTCTCTCAATCTCTCATTCTCGTACCTCTGAATTTTAGTGCTCAATCGATCTCTCTTGTTCTTACCCATTTTCACCTTTTTTTCCATTCATTCAACAATGTATATATTACAATTTATTTATTTAATAAATTTTTATATTGTTAATTTTAGGTGTATAATTTAACCTTTTTGTGTGAATATTTATAGGTTTCGTATACGTGTAGGTGATCACAAATTCACATCATCAACAAACTATTGTTGATCAATTGGATTTGTGGTATCAATTTCTTATTTGAAATTTATTTTAAGTATTTATTTTTAATAATTATGAATTCACGCAATTATAATATTGAAAATATTGATGATGATATCGAGGAAATTAGAGAATTAAACTTTGTATTTTCAATAGAAAAATCATATGCACAATCATCCACTTCTTCACCTAAAAAAAAAAAGAACAAAACGTCTGAAGTATGAAAATATTTTGTAATAAAAGAAATTAAAATTTGTGAAAAAGTAGAATCTACAGCTCAATACAGCTATTGTATTAAAAATTATGCATATATTTCTGGTAGTTCAACTAGTACACTTAGTAGACATTATAAAAAATGTCACTTAAACGAGCAAAAAAAAAAAAAAAAAAAAAAAAAAAAAAAAAAAAAAAAAAAAAAAAAAAAAAAAAAAAAAAAAAAAAAAAAAAAAAAAAAAAAAAAAAAAAAAAAAAAAAAAAAAAAAAAAAAAAAAAAAAAAAAAAAAAAAAAAAAAAAAAAAAAAAAAAAAAAAAAAAAAAAAAAAAAAAAAAAAAAAAAAAAAAAAAAAAAAAAAAAAAAAAAAAAAAAAAAAAAAAAAAAAAAAAAAAAAAAAAAAAAAAAAAAAAAAAAAAAAAAAAAAAAAAAAAAAAAAAAAAAAAAAAAAAAAAAAAAAAAAAAAAAAAAAAAAAAAAAAAAAAAAAAAAAAAAAAAAAAAAAAAAAAAAAAAAAAAAAAAAAAAAAAAAAAAAAAAAAAAAAAAAAAAAAAAAAAAAAAAAAAAAAAAAAAAAAAAAAAAAAAAAAAAAAAAAAAAAAAAAAAAAAAAAAAAAAAAAAAAAAAAAAAAAAAAAAAAAAAAAAAAAAAAAAAAAAAAAAACCCTTCCACAAAGTTATTTGAATGCTAGTGGTACTGATATTTTTTTATATTCACAAATTATAAATGAGAGAAGAATATCAAACCTGTCGCACAATGCGAGTTTGCCTTTAACGTTCGCCACTAGTGATGAATCTTCGAAAAATTATTGAACGAATATTGCTTACTTTCTATATTTTAAACGTTGTTCTCGAAGTACAAACTCGAACATTATTATTATTAAAATATTTAATGCTATAAGAAATGAACTAATTTCATTTTTTTCGAGCGTTTTTTCAATGTCTATTTCTGTTAACTCTAATTGATGAAGTGCACGAAATTCTATAAATTATGTTATAACTTCTCTTTTTTTTTTTTCGTATGTATTGTTATTTATAGATACATTGTAATAACGTCTCAGTGTAAAACTCCCTCCAGTAGGCAGTATATATTTACATGACTGCGGCTAGCCGAACAAACCACGGCTCTGCTCTGGACCAAAGGCTTCCAGCCGAGCCGAATGGCTAAGACTCTGAGGGGGGAGGGCCATCTCTATCGGCTCCCATGATCACCATAAAAACTGCCACGCTCTCTCCACCCTCTTCCACCCCCTCTGCATTTTCAAATTTATACTGGGCAGAGTGAAAGAGAAGAAGACGATCTCCATTTTTTCTTTCTTCGGTTTCTCATGGCGGCAGTTTCGCGGCAGATTGGTCATTTGGAACCAGCTTTGAATGTCCGCATCGTTCGTACTTTCAAATCTGGGACGAACCACCGCCCGGATTCTCCGGTGCGGGGATGTAACTTTCCGGTGAGTACTGAATTTTCTGTCTCCAAGAAAGCTTCTGGGAGGGAGGAGGATGGCTACTCCAGCGATGAAGAGAATGAGAATGAATTTCGCGATCTGATTCTGAAGGGAAACAGAGAATTAGAGCCGTCGATCTTGGACGGGAGAGACGAGGGAACAGCTGATAATTGGATTGAGCGAAACTCTACCATGGTCCGCCTCACAGGGAAACACCCCTTCAATTCGGAGGCTCCATTAACCCGATTAATGAACCACGGCTTTATCACTCCGGTGCCTCTCCACTACGTCAGAAACCACGGCGCCGTTCCGAAGGCCAACTGGGAAACCTGGACCGTCGAGGTCTCCGGCCTCGTCAAACGGCCGACCAAATTCACGATGGATCAGCTGGTCAACGAGTTCCCTTCCAGAGAATTCCCGGTGACCCTCGTCTGCGCCGGAAACCGACGGAAGGAGCAGAACATGGTCAAGCAAACCATCGGTTTCAACTGGGGGGCGGCAGGCGTCTCCACCTCCGTGTGGCGCGGGGTTCCGTTGCTTTACGTCCTCAAAAAATGTGGCATCTTCAGCAGAAAAAACGGCGGTCTCAATGTCTGCTTCGAAGGCGCCGAGGACTTACCCGGCGGCGGTGGGTCAAAGTACGGTACGAGCATCAAAACAGAATTCGCTATGGATCCGTCTAGAGACATCATTTTAGCTTACATGCAAAACGGCGAGAGATTGGCGCCGGACCACGGCTTCCCAGTAAGAATGATAATCCCAGGATTCATCGGCGGCCGGATGGTTAAATGGCTCAAACGAATCATCGTCACTACCAAAGAATCGGAAAACCATTACCACTACAAAGATAATCGAGTTCTTCCTTCCAACGTCGACGCAGAGCTAGCGAACGCACAAGGTAAAATTCAAATCTTAACAAAATATTACTCCATGCATTAGAACAAAATAACTATATATTAAACTGTATTTTCTACGTAGGTTGGTGGTTCAAGCCAGAGTATATAATAAACGAGTTGAACATAAACTCAGTCATAACGACGCCATGCCATGAAGAGATCTTGCCCTTAAATTCATGGACGACTCAGAGACCTTACACTTTGAGGGGATATGCTTATTCCGGTAAGCATTTAATTCAAAACTATATATTATACACGTATAAAGATGAATCTGGAGCAGTGTATTATCGATAAAAACAAAAATGGTCAGGTTCAGCTCACATACGTCACGTATTACTTAGCGTTGGTTGGTTTCCGATGAAAAAAGTTACTTTTGTTTGATGGGTTTTGACTTTTATAATCAATTCTTCCCCCCAACTTAATACTCCCAAGTGGATCTAACCCTCCACTGTAAAGTTCTATTGTTTAGGATGATAATTAAGTGCTAATTATTGTCATAGGTGGAGGGAAGAAAGTGACACGTGTGGAGGTGACAATGGACGGTGGAGAGACGTGGCGCGTGTGCACGTTGGACCATCCGGAGAAGGGGAACAAGTACGGGAAGTTCTGGTGCTGGTGTTTCTGGTCTCTGGAGGTTGAAGTGCTTGACGTTCTTGCAGCCAAGGAGATAGCGGTTCGAGCTTGGGACGAAACCCACAACACTCAGCCTGAGAAGCTCAACTGGAACGTCATGGTATGCGTATGACTAACTCTCTCTCTCTCTCTCTCTAAAACACTCTTTAATGGCGGTGGAAGAAAAAGTTGAGGAGATTTATGAAAAACGTGACGTATAATATCGTAGTATAAGAGACCGACATAGGAGTGAAATGGCTGTATAATACCCAATCATTAAAAACTGTGGGAAACGTGAAAGCAATTTGTTTGTCCTAGTTATAGATTCTTTGTACTGTTCGGAGCCGACTGTCTTCACGTCCACTGGTTCTAGTCTAGCTTTCTAAGTTCGGCTAGGGTCGAATAATCTACTCTTTAGCTGTTTCCTACTCATTATACGTGACGTGTGTTTGTCATGAAACTCTTCGAATTACACGTAAAAAGATTAGCTTATCGACCAAATAGAATGTTATTAGAGTATTATATTATGCTGTAATGAGGGATTTGACGATCGTTAATGAATGCAGGGAATGATGAACAACTGCTGGTTCAGAGTGAAGACAAATGTTTGTAGACCACACAAGGGAGAGATCGGAATCGTGTTTGAGCATCCGACTTTGCCCGGAAACCAGTCCGGCGGATGGATGGCCAGAGAAAAACTCCTCGAGATTTCATCGGAAACTAACCAGACCTTGAAGAAGAGCCTCTCCTCCCCCTTTATGAAGACTGCCTCCAAGACTTACTCCATGTCGGAGGTCAAGAAACATAATAACGCTCAGTCGGCTTGGATCATCGTCCACGGCCATATCTATGACTGCACGCGCTTCCTCAAAGACCATCCCGGAGGTTCCGATAGTATTCTCATTAATGCTGGAACCGACTGTACTGAAGAATTCGACGCTATTCATTCCGACAAAGCCAAGAAGCTGCTCGAAGATTACAGAATCGGCGAACTCATCTCCACTGGTTACACCTCCGACTCCTCGCCTTCTTCTCCCAATAATTCAGTCCACGGTGCTTCCAACATGCCCATCCACTTAGCTCCGATCACTGAAATAGCTCCCACCAAACGGGTCGCCCTTGTTCCGCAAGAAAAAATCCCATGTAAGCTCATTGCCAAGACTTCGCTCTCTCATGACGTTAGGGTTTTCCGATTCGCTTTACCCTCCGATGATCAGCTTCTTGGATTGCCCGTCGGCAAACACATATTTCTCTGTGCCGTCATTGAAGGGAAGCTCTGCATGAGAGCTTACACTCCGACTAGCTCCATTGACGAAGTCGGTTTCTTCGATCTAGTGGTTAAAATCTACTACAAGAACGTTCATCCAAAGTTCCCCAATGGAGGTGTCATGTCTCAGTATCTAGACTCTCTGCAACTCGGTTCGACCCTTGAAATAAAGGGTCCATTAGGCCACATAGAATACACCGGAAGAGGTAACTTCCTCGTCCATAAAAAACCGAAGTTCGCCAAAAAACTCGCCATGCTCGCCGGCGGAACAGGAATCACGCCGATCTATCAGGTAGTTAAAGCCATTTTGAAGGATCCGGAAGACGAAACAGAAATGTTCATCGTCTACGCTAACAGAACGGAAGACGATATTCTCTTAAAAGACGAGCTTGATTCGTGGGCCAAGAAGCACGAGAGATTGAAGGTTTGGTACGTTATTCAAGAGAGCATAAAAGAAGGATGGCAATACGATCTTGGCTTCATCACCGAGGCAATCTTGCGGGAGCATATTCCCGATGGATCAGACGGGGCACTAGCGCTCGCGTGTGGGCCGCCGCCGATGATTCAGTTTGCAGTGCAGCCAAACCTGGAGAAAATGAACTATGATATCAAGAATTCGTTGCTTGTGTTCTAGCCAATCGAAAGAGATGGAGAAAAAAGTTTGAAAAAGTCCACTCATATAATAAGAGATGAAATGGTTTAAATGGGTTGAAAAATCACTATTAACGTGTATATACAAATACATATGTTGTTTCTAGTATGGACCAAATTAACTATCATATTTAGATAAACATAATTTTGTCACGTACATTCATCAAAGTCAAATGTTCCTTTAATATACGTTGGCTCTCGACCATCTCTTTCAGCATGCATGCAAGTTTCAGTGTTTTGCAGAGTGTTTTTAGAGAAATAAATCATAGTATAAGTAATATTTGTCACATCCAACCACCCCCTTAGACTCCACCAATGAATCTATGTGCCAGCTTTTGTACTCAATAATGCCATTTTCAAAGTTGTGGTGAAGAAAATGGAAAGCTTAAAGACATATCATAAATTTTTTCATGTTTTGGATAACTTTGGATGAGGTCGTGTGCGATATAGTCTATAATTTTTGAGTGGAAAATTGTTCATTTGTTACGCGATTGCCTCTGTTAGAAAATAGATATACAAATATTAAGAGTAATACTATGTTTACTTTCTTAAAATACTCGTTGACGTGTCGAAGATTTATTGGTATAATTAATATAAAAAATTAAGTATTTATAATTGCATAAATCATTGATTGACGTGTCAACGAGTATTTTAAGAGAGTAGAATAATAGAGTAAATATAACATTATTCATATATTAGTTAGATCATGAAGAGTACTGTAATTCCAATTTTGGAGTTGGTCAAAAGAGAACCTAAGTATTAAAAATAAAAATAAAAAATTTGATAACCATACAAAAAATAAGATGATCAGGTCTGAATAAGCGGATGGAAATGACGAATCACACAAAGTGGACGAGGTCAAGGTGGATTATTGAGAAGCCACTGCCGCGTCTCGAGTGACCTTGGCCTCGCCTCCGTTGCAGAGACAACGCCATAGCAGTCGCGAACGCTTCTATCTTCTCTTCTTCTTAACCATTATTCAAATGCGGGTCCTTCAATATCCCTTTCTTTCAATTATACGACTATTTTCTTGCACATTATTAGAACGTTGATGAAATTCATTAATATGTTTACCAAAAATTAACGTATAAATTATAAAATAATTGGACGAGGTCAAGGTGGATTATTGAGAAGCCACTGCCGCGTCTCGAGTGACCTTGGCCTCGCCTCCGTTGCAGAGACAACGCCATAGCAGTCGGCGAACGCTTCTATCTTCTCTTCTTCTTAACCATTATTCAAATGCGGGTCCTTTCAATATCCCTTTTCTTTTCAATTATACGACTATTTTCTTGCACATTATTAGAACGTTGATGAAATTCCATTAATATTTTTATCAGGGTGATGTCAAATTTATCATATAATGTTCCGCTTTAATCACACTTCTTGGTATGTAGTTCATTAGTCACTGCAATTAGGTTCACCACGGAATTTCACAATTTAATCTTTAACTTATTAAGTGACGTTTATTAATTTATATAATAATTAAATTAAATTATAAATAATTAAAATAATATATTAATTGTTCTGATTATTGAGTGCAGAGAATTAAGATCAAAGCTCTATTATTTAAATAAAACTTTAGCTTATCTAAGCAATAATAATCGACAATTATTTGGTGACTTTGGTCTTTTTTCATGTGGATGGGAATATTCTTGCCAGCAAAATTAAAGTTTGCAAACTAGAGTTCATAGAAAGAATCTTCGACCTACAAACGCACAAAATAAAGAGTACTCAACAACAAATAAAGAAATTCAAAGACAATTGGCTCAAGGGCCCACCATAATCAAAATTCTATGGTGGTGGCTAGGCTTCGTTGGAATAGCCTTAGCCAGTCGTATATTTGTTTGGCTTACCTAATTTCTTCCATAAATAATTTTAGAATTGACGAATTTATTCGGTCAGTATAACATTGTCTGTTTTGAGTCAAAATCTGCATAAATTTATTATTATGCCTAACCCAAAATGCGTTTTTCAATGTAAAAATGATAATTATATTTACAATTTATTCATTTTTTATTTTCTCAAACGATATGAGATTGTCCACTGTTTTATAATTATTTATAAATTTAATTATGTGTAAAGTTGATTATAACTTAATATTAAAACTAGCTTAAAATGTTTGATTTTTCTTGTGACTTGACATAGGTGACCGTTAGACTTGACTATGAACCAAATGAAAAGAAATAGTTCTTAAAAAATCAAATTGAAAGAAAAATTTCTATCCAATTGAAAATAATTGTGGGGATGGACACATGAAACTTCGAACACAGGACCCATGTTACTGTTACTATACCACATGCTGTCGTTTGATGTTACATCTTCTTTTTTTTTTTTTTAATTTGTAAATATGGTCGAAATTATATTTGCTGACGAGAGAGAGAAATAGCTAAATTTGCAAACCAGTACAACTTATTTACGTATTAAGTTACGTTATATTTTCTGTTAATTTTCATTTTAACAAAAGTCGTAGTGTCACGTTATATGTGGGTATGGATATAATAATTAGGGAGGTATCTTCATAAATACTTTATCTGTCATCCTCCCACCTAAAATTATAATTGCTATTTGACAAACAAAATTACGACACATTTTTAAGTGCTCTGGCTTCCTTCAATTCTCTACTCCCATGGCAAATCAAGGAAGAAGGGCAGAAGGTGGCGGTGGAGGTTCTAGACGAACCGGAGGGTGGGACTTTCGGTTCGGTGGTGAGTCATCCCCCGATGGAAGTTGGAGTTACAGTTGGGCTACGGGCTCGGGCTTTAGGCCAAATTCGGGTCATGGAGAAGCTAATTTTGGTTTCGGATCGGGTTGGGGCCAAAGTCGGGAAGGCGGTGGGTATGGATTTGGATATTATGGCTCTTTCTCTGGCGGTAGCGGTATCGGAAGTGGATTCGGCATGGGTTTCGGGTCGAACGGATTTGGGGGAGGCTTTTGGTGGCCGACAACTGATTAAACGATGGAAATGGAAAATGGTTGGAGAGGAAGAAGATAGATAGTTTGGTGAAAAAGCTTTGTAAAATATTCAATGTTACTTGCTTAGTTATGTTAAAGAAAAAGGCTATAATTTTATTTTTCAATTCTCCCCAATTATATTAATATAATTTATATTTCATCTTTATTTAAAGGGTTTTTTTAAATTTAAACCCGAAAGTTTGAGTTTTTTTTTTTTTAATTTTAAAATTTACTATTCATCGAAAAAAGATTCAAAGTATCGAAAATAGGTAATTTGAACTTTTTAGTCCGGACTGGAGGCCGGCCTACACGGAGGGGCCGGACCGGCCGGCCGAATTCCCCTTTTTTTTCTGCTAAATGATAAATTAATTGTAAAAAATATAAAAAAATATTCAATTTACTTGAAATTGTTACCACATGTTCATCACATCATAGGAAAATAATGTGAAAATTTTTGTGATTTTATAACACTTGTATGATTTACTATAATTTTAGATAATTATTTTATAAAATAATTATAATAAATCGTACAATTGTTAGACAATCACGAAAATTCTCAGATTATCTTCCCATGATGTTATGACTATGTGATAAAATTTTCAAGTAAATTGAATAACGTTTGGTATATTTTTAAAATTTATAAATTAATTTTAAAAAAATACCAAATGATATTCAATTTACTTGAATTAATTTTAAACAAATACCAAACGTTATTCAATTTATTTCAAATGTTTACCACATATTTACCACATCATGGGAAGATAATGTGAGAATTTTCGTGACTTTCTAACACTTGTACGATTTATTATAATTGTTTTATAAAATAATTAACTAAAATTATAATAAATTGTACAAGTGTTAGAAAATCACGACAAGTTTCACATTATCTTCCCATGATGTGGTGAACATGTGGTAAAAATTTCAAGTAAATTAAATATCGTTTGATATTTTTTTAAAATTAATTTATCATTTAGTGGAAAAAAAGGGGGAGGCTGACCCGTCAGGCCTCTCCGCACAGGCCGGCCTCCAGTCCAGACTAAAAGGTTCAAATTGACTATTTTCGATGCTTTGATAGTTTTTTCCATGAATAATAAATTTTGAGATTTTTAAAAATAAAAATCCAAATTTTGATATTTAAATTAAAAAAAAACCTTTATTTAAAAGACAATTTATTAAGAAGTGACACTTAATAAATATAAAGTATAATATTGTTAGTGGAAAAAGTTAAGTTTTTACCTTGTAAATTCTGGACTTTAATCTTTCATTTAATTTTATGTCTTGGAAAATTTATTCCAATAAAATATTGAAAAAATAGCTTTTTTAAATAAAAAGAGGCCCATTAACGTGGAGGAAGGGATAAGCTCAGCGGGTGATTCTCAATCTGCGCTCAGAAATCGGAATTGCAGGTAGAAAATGGCACAAGCCTTGGGGATGCCTCTTGCGCCTTCCGTCTCTGTAATCTGCAATGGCAGAAACATTGCTCAACTATCTACTGGCCTCTCCTTTCCTTTGGCTTCTCCTCCTTTGGTATTCTTTTCCTCTTCGATTGTGCGCTTTTATTCTCTACTTTTCTGTCTAGTTTATTTCGAATCTTCGAGGTTGTGTTGAATTGTTTTCTCCTTCTCATTGTTTGCATCTTACTTTTCTGTTTGGATTCGGTGTGCTTAATTCGTTACTGCTCTCGTGCTTTTTCTTGTCTCATTTATTCAGTCGACGATGTATTTTTGGCTCAAAATTTGGTACTAATCGTTGCTACTTTTAGATGGCGAAGAATGTTGTGTTTCTTCTTGTGTATATTATGTCTTCTAGCTTAGTCTCTTACAATTCATCTTTGTTTTCTGGATGTGTTCATTTCCATTGTATTATGCAACTAAGGGGGCTGGAGACACTATGTTGGATGAATAGAAGAAGTAGTTGTGCATTCCATTTTTAATGGTTTATATGCTTTAAGATAGTGGAAATATAAGGGGGTATGTTCCCAGTTAGCTATTCAATATTGTCTCTTCTAGCTTAAGTCATCGGCTTTCTTTTGTTGATGAATTCATTTGAATTCTGTTAAACAATTATGTGGAGCTTACACATTAAGTATGAGATTGGTGTACAAAAGAATCCTCCAAAGTCTCCTCGTCGTCGTCTTTATATTTTCCCTTCGATTTTCTTGATGTGTTATGTGGTGTTATGCAGTGTCATTAACTTTATATCATTATGGGTTTGTTTGCCTACGAATTTGCAAAAACTAAGGGTTGATTTTCTATGTCTAGCTTTCATTCTTCATATTTTATCTGTCTTTTCCTCATGGATTATATCTAATTATTTACTTAGCTGAGACAGAAAATTTAGCTAGAAGTGACTTAATTTCAATGATTCTGCGTCCAAGAATAATGAAGTGTGATGGGTTAGAAATTTCAAGAAACAACTTTTCATAATTCCACTTCTACTTGACTATTTCAACAGAATAACTTTATCTCGTGAACGTCATCAAAACATACATGCACATTTTATCTGAGAAACTATATTGACATTTTATTTGTCTGAGCAGTTCTTATGACTGATTTTCAGTCTTAAGCTAGTAAGTTATCTTTCTAGTGTCTATGATATTCAGGTGCGTGGTTTACAAATCAAGTGTGTTCGCGTTGGAGGGGTCGAGATTCCCAATAATAAGAGAATTGAGTTCTCCCTTCAGTACATTCACGGAGTTGGCCGGAGCATCTCTCGAAAAATACTGTGTGATCTCAGCATGGAGAACAAAATCACCAAGGACTTATCTCCGGAGGAACTCATTTCCGTCAGAGATGAAGTATCTAAATACATGATTGAAGGGGACTTGGTAAGTCTCTCTCGCACTCTCTCTCTCACAGCAAAAGAAACAAATCTTAAGTTTTGTTTTTCTGCAGAGGAGATTCAATGCACTTACCATCAGAAGGTTGAAGGAGATTCAATGCTATAGAGGGATCAGGCACATTCAAGGGCTGCCATGCCGAGGGCAACGCACGAAAAACAATTGCCGGACATTAAAGGGGAAGAGAGTGGCCATTGCAGGGAAGAAGAAAGCTTCTCGTTGAAACTACTTACAATTTCTCAAAATTTTCAAGCCTGCGTGCAAGCCTGTAAGTTCATCTAGTTGGGAAATCTATCTCAGAGAATTCTCTTAAGTGTCAATTTATTTTCAATTAGATGTTTAATTTAGTAGTCGCATTAAAAGTTATTCTCATTCAAACAGCCAAGCACATTGATTAACACTAAAGAACAGTACATTACTACACTAATTTAGCGTTAAACCTGTATTTCCAGCTCAACTAATGGAGAAAATGGAAACACAGGCTTCTGGTTACATGAAAACAGCCAAGTGGTCGGTAATTTTTAAACTCTTAGAACATGTATATGTCCCTAACTTAACATTGGTAGTATCCCAAATATAGGACGACAGCCCAAAAACCAAGTTAAAGGAAGATGTCAATGTCCTCCGACATCTTTTACGCACTATCACAACTTTTAAGGGCGCTCTCGTTTGCCAAGGGAGGCCCTTTGGTTGAGAAAGACGATCTTTTGATGGGCTTGGGAGGGACAGTGGCCACACGTTTACCGACAGTCATGGGTATGTAGCTCCGGTTGCCATCGCTCGCCGGGGATAAAATAACGGGTAAGAACTGGTCGGAGTGGCACCAGAAAATCTTGTTCTTGAAAGCACCTTCCAACGCCGCCTTTCCCTGAAAGTTTTCGAATGTAAATCATTACGAGAAAGTTTTGAACGGATCGGATCTAAGTTTCTCTAACCTGTAGCTTTGCAACGGAAATTTCGCAGACTTTTTTGTTGACCGAAACCTCCCAGGGGAAATTATGGTAGGCTTCTGAAAACTTGGAAGCCGCATGTGTGGTCGTAAAGTTGACAAAAGCATAGCCAAGATTTGAAATCTTCCTTTGAAACCAAAACCTCCTGATAGAATCCAGCATAAATACAAACACTTAAAGCGGAAACCTCCTTTTCACTCAAAGACTGACTAGTCTATGCCATGGGCAAGGACTTGATACCTGAAATCCATCGGCAAGTAAACAAAATCGTACTCCGACCGAACTGGGTCGGACAACGACTGAGCGTTGCTGTTCTCCGAGCAGCAATGTCCGTCCAAAATGTGCAGGATGTCACGCCTCCTGCTCGTCAAACACAAACTAGAGTGTCATCATTAAAAGGCTAGTTTTAGTGGGGACCTAATACTTATAGCGACGGATTATGGGCTCATGCATTTCCATGCAGTAATAGATGATTAGAGGCGACGAGTTTACTGGTAAAATAACCAGGAAAAACAAATAAAAAAGGAGTGGAGAATTCAAAAGTGTAGATGCGATAGCGGGATAAATGAAAAACCAGATTAGAGAAGGAGATTACTTGAACTGATTAGGAATGTTTTTAATCATGATCGTAGTAGAGCCAGAGTTGTCGCCGTCGGAAGGAGAAAGAGGCAGCGAAACGATATCTCTGCATTCACCGCCATTGATATCAACCTTCGTTGGTCTCTTCTTCTCCCACGTTCCTTGGTGTTTTCTTCTAGGCTTTCTCGGTAAAAGACCAGAAAAGCCTTCCCACTTCACTTCCTCAAAACCCTCGAGACTTTTCACTCTCTCCTCCTCTTTCTCAGCCTTAAAAATTCTTCTCTCGTAACTCACAGAGTACTGCAACCCTAAGTCACAATATCTAGTGAACGGCGAATTATGGCAACGCCAATATGGTTCCGATTGAGGTTGGAAAGAACATCCGTATACCCAAGGGCAGACGATCACCGGCTGCAATGCTGGAGTACTCACAGGAAAAATACTAAGCGCTGTTCTACAGTGAAACAGTTGACGAGGGAGGTTATAATTAGTACAGACGATGGTTTGCTGGATGAAAGGTTCGGCGTGTGGATTGAGGGGCTTAGAATCGAAGTAGGTCGCCGGCGGTGGAGAAGTAGGCGCCATTAGAGGGGTGATTACAAAGAAGAGCGAGAGTGAAGCTTAGAGTGAAGTTTGAGAACTTCGACAATGGCGAAGGTACTTGAGAGATAGGTTGTACACTTGTTTTGGGTATAAAATCCGAGCAATGATGATATTGGAAACGGAGATATCCGATTGTATCTTTCAATTTAATGTTCTGCCTTCGCTACAAGACAACCTCCTCCTCTTAGCTTTGCGGCGTTCTTAGAGAGAGAGAGAGAGAGAGAGAGAGAGAGAGACCTGCTACTACTTAAGTGACTGTTTTCGTTCCTCCATTCTCGCCGAAAATATGTATCTTATTCTATATTCTTCATTACTTTCGACAGTTGGGAGGTGATCAGACTTGAGATTGACGTGAGATTGTATGGATTAGTTTTTTTGACAAACAACAAAATCTCGCTCTAACATAGACTTTCCTTATTCGACCCATCAAAAACAAAACCCTAATTAGAATACCCAGACCCTACAAAATGTATCAGAAATCAACTCGTCTCTGGTCTGCTTGACCTCACCTGTGATCCCTTTTGAGATATTCTAATTTCATGAAAAATCTAACCTAATAATAATACTCCCAGCCGGCCATCTGGAGTTCTAAACTGTTAATAAAAATGGAAACTATTGTTATGCTGGGTGGCTGTGGAAATGCCAAAGGAAAGGAATAGTCGTGGAAATGATGAGATTGGAAAGATAAAGCAGCAATAATAATAATGACTACTTTTTCTTGAAAATCTGAGGAGTCAATCCTCTCGCACCCAGTGTTTAAATGACTGTCTTTTCACCTTTCATTTCCTTCTCTGTCTTTTCAAACCCTCCACCTTCCTTTTCCTCTCTCTCGCTTCCTAAGAACAATTTTTCAAAAAGAAAAATGCAAAAAAAGGAAAAACGTTTAGGAAATAGGCAAAAAAAAAAGACAAAAGTTTGGTTTTAGGTAAAAGAGGGAAAACTGTTTGAGAAATAGGCAAAATAAGGAAAATCGGGTGTTTTTTTGTTTTAGGCACGGCGAGAGGCCGGCTGGTCCATCGGACCAGCCGGCCTCTAATTTTTTTTATTAAAATACAAAGGACGACCAGCCGGCCTCTCCCATTTTTTTTTATTAAAAAACAAAGGAGAGGCCGGCTAGTCGTCAAACCAGCCGGCCTCTCCATTTTTCTTTTATTAAGAAAGTTTTAATACATATTTTTTATTTTAATATAGCGAATTAATTTTAAAAAAATAGTAAACGATATTCTATTTACTTGATATTTTTACCACATATTCACCACAATAGGAGACGATAATCTGGAAAGTTTCGTGATTTTTTGACCCACGTACGATTTATTGTAATTTAATTTATTTATTTAATAAAACAATTATAATAAATCGTACAAGCGTTAAAAAATCACGAAATTTTTCATATAACCTTCCCATAATGTGATGAACATGTTGTAAATATTTCAAGTATATTAAATATCGTTTGCTATTTTTCCCTAAAATTAATTTTAGTATCTTCTTTATTTTATAAACTAATTTTAAAACAAATAGCAAACGATATTTAATATACTTGAAATATTTACCACATATTCATCACATTATGGAAAGATTATTTGAAAAGTTTCGTGATTGTTTAACGCTTGTACGATTTATTATAATTGTTTTATCAAATAAATAAATAAAATTATAATAAATCGTACGATGATCAAAAAATCACGAAACTTTCCAGATTATCGTCTCCTACTGTGGTGAACATGTGGTAAAATATTAAGTAAATTGAATATCGTTTGCTATTTTTTTAAAATTAATCCGCTATATTAAAATAAAAAATATTTGTTAGAATTTTTTTAATAAAAGAAAAATGGAGAGGCCGGCTGGTCTGACGACCAGCCGGCCTCTCCTTTGTTTTTTAATAAAAAAAAATGGGAGAGGCCGGCTGGTTTGCGACCAGCTGGCCTCTCCTTTGTATTTTAATAAAAAAAATTAGAGGCTGGCTGGTCCGATGGACCAGCCGGCCTCTCGCCGTGCCTAAATCAAAAAACCGCCGGATTTTCCTTTTTTTGCCTATTTCTCAAACAACTTTCCTTATTTTGCCTAAAACCAAATCTTTGTCCCTTTTTTGCCTATTTCCGAAACCTCTTTCCTTTTTTTGCATTTTTCCCTTTTTCAAAACAGATGATAAACAACCTGCTTCACCTAGTGTACGTACTTCAATCAGCGGAGCTTAACGAGTCCGAAATAAACAAGTTACACAGTAAATTTGAAAACTATAATATCTATTTATGTATTGATATTATTATAAATATTTGACAGTTGTTTCGTCGACATACTTATTAAGTTGTAACATATTTAATTGTCAAACATTTGTAATTAGAGGTAACAAACGAATAGAGTCAGGTCGAGCCAACTCTAAAAAAGTTTAGCTCACCAAAAACTAACAAATAAAACGAACTGAGGCTATCGAGCTTACTGAATCTAACAAGTTCGTCTAAATAAAATTCAATCAGAACCGGCTCACAAACCGACCTAGCCTGCTCTCGTTTGGCACCTCTACTCCCAAGCAAATGCATACAACCCTTATGTGATATTATAAATGTTTTTTAAAGGCAGGCCAAAATCACGGAAGATAAGATTCCCTCTATTTTCACTTTGATCCTCTAGAGATTACTGTTTTTTTTTTCTTTTTTTAAATAGGGTAAAGTGTAATTTGACCCCTACAACTAGGTGAAATTGGCAATTTACACCGTAATTTTGGGTAAAGTGCAATTTGGCCCTTACAACTAGGTGAAATGAGCAATTTACACCGTAAACTTGAATAATAGGCAAGAACAACCTTAGTATATTGATAATGGGCAATATAGCCCCTACCGTCATATTTTCCATCAAAAAGTAATATTTTTTCACTTGTTCATTTTTTTCCTGAAATGCCCCTCACTGGACCGAATCGAACCGGACCGGTTCGACTAATTGTACTTTGATTTTTTATTTTTTTTTTAATTATATTCATCTGTCTTCTCTTTTCCGAGAAATAGGATTTAAAAAAACTAAATAAATAAGAGTGGAATTAGCTGAACCGGTCTGGTCCGGTTCGGTCTAGTGAGGGGCATTTCGGAAAAAAAAAAATGAATAAGTGAAAAAATATTATTTTTTGATAGAAAATATGACGGTATGGGCCATATTGCCTATTATCAATACATTAAGGTTGTTATTGCCTATTATTCAAGTTTACGGTGTAAATTGCTCATTTCACCTAGTTGTAGGGGTCAAATTACACTTTATCATAAAATTAATAATACATCAAACATATAAATTTTAAAGAAGAAAACTAGTTTTAACTTTACTAATGAACGTGGATATTTTGTAAACACGAATATTTTAATGTTTTAGGAAAAATAATGGGTTCTTGTTACATTCTCTTTTGGTTTTGATAAGAACAAATTTTTAATATTTATTAATCGTCAGTAATCTGTTCACTGAGAAAATTGAGGCTGCATTTACACCCTGTGGATAAAAAATTCAACGCTATTGAGAATATGATAAGCTAACATCATACTTTAAAAAACAAAAAAAAAAATATAATTAACTATTAACGATGGTTTACAAATTAGAGTAAGACTGTTATAAGGTAATTATCGATTTGAACCTTGTACTATATATTTTTTTTTTAATTCGCCCCATGTACTAAAAAAATCGACAAATTGAACCCTGTACTTTAATTCTGTTATCATTTTTGACATTTTATCAATAATTTTATTAAACCCTCATTTAAAAAATTACCAAACAATTTTAGATTCAGTTGAAATTTTTACCACATGTTCACTACTTAATTAAAAGATAATCTGAAAATTTTTGTAATTTTTTAACACATGTACGATTTATTGTAATTTTATTTTATTATTTTATGAAACTATTATAATAAATCATACCAATTTTAAAAAATCACGAAAAATTTTCTATTATCTACCCATGATAGGTTAAACATGTGAAAAATGTTTCAAATAAATCAAATATCGTTTTGTATTTTTAAAAAAATTAATTTATAAAGTAAAGAAGAAACTGAGATTAATTTAAACAAATACCAAAAGATATTCGATTTATTTGAAATTTTTTCGACTTGTTCACCACATTATGGGTATATAATAAAAACTTTTTCGTAATTTTTTAAAACTTGTATGATTTATTATAATATTTTTATAAAATACTAAAATAAAATTACAATAAATTGTACATGCGTTAAAAAATAACAAACAATTTCATATTATCTTCTTATTAAGTAGTGAACATGTGGTAAAAATTACAACTGAATTTAAGATTGTTTGGTAATTTTTTAAATAAGGGTTTAATGAAATGGTTGATAAAAGGTCAAAAATGATAATAGAATCAAAGTACAGGATTCAGTTTGTCGATTTTTTTAGTACAGGGGGCGAATTGTAAAAAAGTTTGTAGTACAGAGTTCAAATCGATAAAATTATCCTTAATTTAAATTGAAAGAAAAGGATGCTTTCATGGGCAGATTGATTGGCCAGTGGATTTTGAAAGTGGACCGAGTCCCGATGTAGGCCCAATTACTTATTTTAGATTGTTAAATGGGCCAAATGGGCCTGCTTGTTTTCCTCTCTCTCAACTAAATATTAATTTAAATTTTGCAAAAATATTTATAAAAAAATAGTTACATTTAATATTAATAAATGATTTGTTTATTAAAGTCAATATTATTTTATTTATATTTTCAACAAAACTACTATTTTGAGAAAATAGGAACCATAAATATACCAAATAAATAAATAAATAATTGATAAAAAGATGTTGTATGAAAGGGAAGAATCAGATGAAGTGGGACAAACGAAGCTTCTCCGAATAAACCTAGGTGGTTAAGTGTACATCAGTTTGGTTGAGGACATTCGTCGAACACGTGGTGTGCTATTCTCTCCTTGGTTCTTCGGATCGTCTCAGAGCTCAAGGCATTAACTTGTTGAGCTTTTGATCGATCATATCGTAGGCGAAGGATGGTGTCAAATGCCAAAACGACACCGAACCGGAGCCCACCATTGTTGAAGCTCCATCTTTTCGAAAACGGTGGTTGATTTGAGGTGGGGTTCTTCAGTTCCATCTGACAATCGTCGTCCATATGATGCCCATTTGAGTTGTCTCCTTCATCTGTAAAGACCATTTAATGTTTGCAAATTCTAAATCTCGTTATTCATGATTGGTTTGTAATAGTTTTTTCAGAGCTCGTAGCAGAGAGGCCATTAATCTTGGATATGCCAGTCGTATGGTTGAAGTGAATGATGGCGATTAACGAGCAGGACTCCTCCTGCTCTTAGACAGTCGAACGACATGAAGCTACCCTCCTGATGATGTCGTCTCACATGCAGATATATATATATATAATAAGTTTATATTAACTGTTTTTATAAATAGTAAATTTTAAAATTAGAATAATACTATAATTTATACTCAAATCTCACAATTTAACGTTATATTGCTCATGTAATTTATTATTTTAAATATTATCTATATATATAAATGAATAAATAATAAGTTTATATTAACTGTTTTTATAAATAGTAAATTTTAAAATTAGAATAATACTATAATTTATACTCAAATCTCACAATTTAACGTTATATTGCTCATGTAATTTATTATTTTAAATATTTATTAAAAAAGTAAATCATACGTAAGCGTCACGTTAGAATTTTAAATTAAAAAATCAAAAATAGAATGAAAAATATTCAAATAATTAAACATTCTACATGTGATTAAATTACATGGTCTCTACCTTATAATATTTGTCTACGAAAATACGAAATCAATGTTACAGATCAATTAACACGACACTACCATAACACTTAGTCGCGGTACATTTGTTTCAATTATCTATCGTACATGAAAAACTAATAATACGTCTCGTTACAACATAATTTCTTAGTCTTACACGAGTGGAAAACGATCAATTTAATCATAGCCCAATAAACGTAAATAATAATAATAATTTAAACGTGAGAGATCTTAATCTCTACAGATAGTGGCAAAAGTAGAAACATAAAATATTTGTGTGGGGGTGTTATTTTGCCATTTTTAAAAGGTTCCCAAGAAAATGAGCCAAAATAAAGATCCATGGTGGAAACGCCATTACCAACAATAGCCTCCACTCTCTCTCTCTCTCTCTCTCTCTCAAATTGATTTAAGTCCACAAAACCCACCACTTAGACTTCAATCCTTTTCAGATCTTAATAGAGAATCGTCAACTACTGTTTGTCCCCAATGAGATGCTACTCATTGAAGTCCAAGAACAGCTCTAGCATTGCCCCAATTTCAAAAAACAAAACCCACCCATCAAAAATAATAGTTAATAAATGGAAAATTCAAAAAAAAAAAAATGATAATTATAACCTTCTCATTGAAGGAAGAGAAGAATTCAAATAATCAAAGAAATACCACTCACTATTTCATCTTTTGGGATGTGAAGACACCATCATATACACCATGTTTCTTTGTCTTAAATTTAATTCAATAGTTTTTTTTTTTTTTTTGTTAGAATTCGATTACCTCAATTCTATTCAGCTCGATCAAAAAAGTCGCACTAACACAAACGCAGTGGTATCATTGAGCTTCTGTAGCAACCGGCTCACGGACTGGGTCTAAAAATATTTTATCTTTATAAAAAACCTAATCATGGTTAGTTTCGTGTGGACGAGCCAAATAGCCGACCCGGAGCCAATTGATTTGACCTCGGACCCACTTTTCGAGGTTGAGATAGTGAACTAGTAGAGGGTTCCGGATGAAACTGATTTGGTACTAGTGAATTTTACCTCTGTCCGTGTTATTGTTGGATATTTCTACATATTTTCTAAAAGTAAGCATAATTTAAAACTTAAAAATGGTAGAAAAATGAAGGGAGAAAGTGAAGAGTTGGGTAAATGTTCCCTCCCCAAGAACCTCATGCTGGCAACTATAGCAACCCTTTGGTAGACCAATTGCTGCTCCTCAATCTTTTCAAACTAGGACATTTTCCAGCTTCCAAAAATATTAAAACCTGCCTATTTATCTCTATTTTACTATCTATTTATTATTATTATTAATAAAAATAAATAGGGTTTGGTAGAAAAATGAATAATTAATGCGAAGACAGGGAAATTGTCTGCCTCTAAACAAACCTAATGGTCTAGGATGATATGATGATGCCCTTCGGCACGACATGTGGTCTCTCTCAATCGACACTCATTTTGATTTATGTCAAACCATTGATGGCTCTTCTTATCTTTATGTCTTATTATTATCTCCTTAATTACTCTATAATTGCTCTCTAATGACATTTTTTTAAAACTAATCAGTTCTTAATCACGTTTAGGTGTTTCTAATCATATTTAAATCAAGTAGAAGATTTACCACTAATCAAATATTTTTTCTTCAATATTAATTAATTTCAAATTATTAAAATCGTAATATCATTTTATTATTTATTAATTAAATCAATCGACGTGTCAGTATATAAAATTAGAAAGTAAACATAATTGATTGGAGAAAGGTAGTTGTGTGATAATAGTTTGAATAAAGATTGGACATTTAAGTCCATTAATTACACATGAATTGTCTCCTTCCTTCGTAGACAATCATTTTCATGTTATTTAAAATTATAATTATTATGTTAATTTAATCATTAAAAATATATTTTTGGAATTAAGTGGATGAATTAAATATTCCTCAAAAAGTCCAATCCACAAACCCACGATACAGGAGGGCCCCATCTCCTCCTCTTCCTATGTTTGGCTGCTGACGAGAAAGTTAAATCCATTATTTATTCAGGTTGAAGAAGATGGTTTAAATTCAATATTAATAAAAGAAGTTGTAAATGAACCTAAAAAAGACAAGTAGGTTAAGGATAAGCAAAATAGGTGGAGAGACTTTTTTTTACAGACAAGACAAGCTTGTCGTGTGAAGAACAAGGCAAATGGAAGGAAAGATAGGATGATTACCAAAACACATAGATGGATCCTAAGTGGTTGGTTGGGCTTTAAATGATGAAATTTGATGATTTTAATGTTTTTTTTTTTTTTAAAAAGAATACTTTGAAAGATTCACCCTTACTTTTCTTTGAATTTTCAAAAATCCTTGAATTTATTACCTTCTTTAATCTTTCAACCAAATAAGCTCTTGAACTTCAAAAACATTAACAAGTCCAATAGTTAGAACTTTCATCGATGCCGTCACAATTTTTTTTATTTTTTGGGTGACGTCTTCTATTTTCTTTTCTGGGCGTTTTTAGAGAACTTGTAATTTTGGCGAAGAGGGTACTTCCAAAAGAAAACGGGAGAGTCTGCAAGTATCTTCCTTGCAACTTCTTCTCTATGAAAATCACTTAAAAAAAAAAAAAGAACGCAACACCCTAACAATGACTTAATTGCTAATTCGGCCGAGTTCAAGAACTTATTTGTATGAAAGAAAAGTTCAAGGACTAATTTGCTTTTTTATCCTTGACTTTAAGAGTTACCCTGCAGTCTTACATATAAACGCTTTTATTTGAATTTTGCGAGTGGTTGTAACGGATGAAGACGAAAGCAGGAAAGCGAGGGAATGGCAGTAGCATGTGAAGGTATGGCCTGAAATTAATTAATGGGGGGGACAGTTTGAACACTAATTTGCCTTCAAATTATTGAGCATACAACCATAATACAAGAAGGGTTGGGAGGCCAATCAAATCAAATAAATTTGAAACACAGAATCTTGCCCAGGAGTTTCATCTCTCCACTCTTTAACTTCATCCTCCATTAAAGGTTCATTTTTTGGACAGAAAGGTAGGGTTGATATGTTATTTGAGGAAGACCCTTTAATGGGTTAAACTTAGAGAGAGAAGAACAATAGTTGATTGAATAAAATGACCAATGACAAGCGAGTAGGGTGAATCAGACAATAGAAGCTCGGGGAAAAAGAGAACAAGGTCAAAAAGAGAAAGCAAACTCTTCTGCCTTGTGGGTCTCCTCCTTTCTTAGCTGGGTATTTGCCCCACTTTCTCTCTCCTCCCTTTCTCTCTCTTAACTTTACCTCTGCCCTAGAGATTTTGACCTCTGCAGTGAAAAACTCAAGCACTGGTCCAGTTTGACAGAAATATCCCTTCAAATTCTAATGAATAACAAAAGAAGAAATTGTTTTGAGCATTCAAAGTGTGTTTAGAAGAGGAGGGACCAGGTTCTGTGCAGGCCTCTACCCTTTTATCTTAATTAAACTTCCCTCTATTCAAAAGAAAAAGAAGGTGAAATAAGAGAGAGGGAGAGAGAGACAGACCATTCTTCTTACTTTCTCTCCTTTTTATGCCTTCAGCTCTTCCTGCACTGTGCTCTCTTTTTCACTGTAAAAGCGATGCACAGACCCCATTTCCATGCTACATATAATGCACCTTTTTAGAGAGAGAGAGAGAGAGAGAGAGAATGGGTTATGCTAAATCTAATATATTTCATCAAGGCAAGTAAGAAGTTCATAATTAACCCATTCCTTTCTATAAGACCATATACTTTTACTTATTCCAAGTCCCAACCCCCTCCCTCTCCCACAAAAAAAAAAAAAACCAAATTAGAATATTCTCACCAGGAAACATTCTCCTTTCCTATACCTATCTTTCAAATCCATTCTTAAAACTACCACAAAAACAGAGAAATAAAAAAAAAAAAAAATACCCCACAAAAGAAAATTTGGAATCAGTCAGAGAGATCATACTTTCCTCCACCTTGTATGTACAAAAACTCCACTCCAACAAAAGCTGTGTCTTTAAAATCAGCCACAAGCACTCGGATGATCATCAAATCTGAGCTCTGATTCAACTAATTTCCCTCCAAACATCATCAATTCAATATCATCAGCCTTGTTTTTGGAGCCACCCGAGATTTTTCTCAATCCAAATAGAAGAATATCAGACCCACCACTTTATCGATCTTCGATGAAAATCCTCCCGATGAAATCACGGAATCTTTTTGAGTAAAGTTTTGGATCAACGGCAGATATTGAGGTTGGGTCAACTTGTAAGGATTTATAAGCATGCTCCAATTTCTTGGTAATATCATAGTCTTGTAAGATGTCAATGATCCCAAAGTAGAGTACTACTTCATAGCTCTCACCATTTCGAGAGGGGGTCAAATGAGTCCAGCCTGCCGAGGTGTATTGATCACAATCGCTCTTCCGTGCAATTCGCTCTGCTCTTGCAGGCATATTAGCTCCTAGCCTTATCAATGGTTTCCTGTTAAACCAACAAATATCATTCATCTTAATATCTAAAACATTGATCTAATAACCATTTATATTCTTCTTCATATCATTGTGTTAAAAAAAAATTACAAGAAATTTTCACTGAATCAATATGGAATTGACTCAGCAAAGGTGCGCATCAATCAAGATCTCATTTTCGCAACTCAGAGTAGAGAGCATAAAACTTACCGGCCTGATAAGACTCGATCCATGTCTTGGAGTTCAGCTTCTAGGAAGCGACAGCCCCGCATATATTTTTCGTTCTGGTAGGAATCTTTATTGCCTGAAAGAGCCAACAGATTTTATTTACAGTAATTAGCATAAGTTAAAATAAGGAATTTATGAAGAGAAGGTGATATATAATATTCATACCAGATCGAAGAAGATAAGGCGACAAACCCATCTTTTCGTATTTACTATCATCCCGAAAATGAAGGCCGATCAAAAGACTGTAATCCATGATTCTCTCTGATTCCAAGAACTCACAATCTCTGTTGATTTGTCTGACAAAAATGACAAATTTTCTTAGTACTAACTTTTGAAGAAATTGGAAGTATAGATTGTCAAGTACTTGAATTGAGCAAAAAACAATTCATTTAGGCATTTCCAAACTCACTTCATAAGATCTTGGAACCAAGTTGGCTGCACCCGAAAGACAAAATTAAGATCAAGGTCCTTCAATGTCGTGGTTTCATCAATCTCTCCCTCGGGTTTATCGGTGGTGCGACCATGGGAGGATCCTTTCAAATCGAAGCGTCTATGGATTCGATATTCAGAGCAGAATAAATTGCCCATCACAATGAATCGCGTCTATTTGCAAAATAATAATCAATATTAACAAAAATCCAGAATTACACCACCAGTGAAGAAGAAAGAGATTAAGAAACTAAGGATCTTCCATGTTTCATGGCTTACCTTTTGCCCACCAATTGGTTTGACACAATGTACCCCAAAGAATTTTGTCACGAGTGAATTCTCGTATCGACAAACATGTTGATAATAACTCGATAGCATTCGAATAAGAACCTGAAATCAGATTAAAAGCAAGTTTTTTTTTTTTTGTTAATGTCTAAGATGAGCTCAAATTGGGAGACTAAAGGTCAGTAGAGAAAGTAGCCAACCTTAACTTCTGATTTCTTTACTGTTTTTATCATAAATCTATCGTCCTGAGTCAAGTAAAAGAAGCTTCCACTCTTCCCTGGAGATGAAAGCTCTCTCAGTGCGTCACTTCCACAAATAGCCAGCATGTAATCTGCTGGATCAACTTCGAACAGCTCTCTTAAACGTCTGCAGACCCAATAAAAATTAGTCCCTAAAAAATCCAAATTAACAAATTTCTTGATCGAAATCTACTACCCAGAAAAGATTTTAAGGAAAGCAAAGCAAAGTACCTAAAGACCATGGGACAGTAATCCTTCCAGCGAAACTCCACTGAAAGATGAGGAGGAGTCATCTTTGATCCTTCTGGAGGAAACCTCGTCCAGAACTTTTCCTTTGGATCGAAATCACTTGGTTGTAGGTCCCGTGATATCGAAGCATGCTTTCCAACAGAATGTCTGAAGATAGAACACCAATTTGCATCCAGATTAAGAAAATTGACACAGGGAAACGATGTAAGAACCAGACAATTTCTCAAATCGAAATAAGCCAATCTACAAATATCATACCTGATACCCAACTGGAGATTTAGCATCAAATCGTAATTCTTATGCCCTTTTGATATTGTCTTCCCCGGTTTCTTTGCTTCCCCGGTTAAACAACATGGATTCCGTCTGAATGGTCTGAACCGATCTTTTTCCAGACCCAAACTATCGCGATACAGCATTGAAGCCTCAACATTATCGAGTATGTCGCAGGTAATATCCCCAGCTTCGCCATCAGATTCCCAAATGCAAATCCTCGGGAAAGGTTTCTCAGTACAGCTTCCTCTGCCGTAGTCAACGGACGACCTTTTCCTTAATGTTACAGTCAAATTCTCAGTCAAAAAAGGTTCGTTGCTCTTTAAGCAAAGCTCCTTCTCATTCTCCTGATGAATAGTTTCATTCCAGAGCTGGATTATCATGTCCTTGTTCAAATTACCGACGTGGGAGCTACCGTCCGGCCAAGCGAAAACACCGTTACCTTTCGAAACTCCGTTTTCCCACTGCCCCTCGTACCGATTTCCGTCGGCCCAAATCAAAACGCCACGACCGGAAATCATACCGTTCTTCCAGTCTCCGACGTACTCGTTTCCGTTTTTCCAAACATAACGGCCATGTCCATCCTGGACGTTTCGCTTCCAAGTTCCGTCGTAGAAATCTCCGTTAGCGTACCTTTTTTGGCCACAGCCATGTTTCCGATCGGCGCTCCACGATCCGCGGTAGGTGTCGCCGTCGGGTCCGATGAAGGTACCGGATCCTTCCATCCTACCCGATTTGAAATCGCCTTGGTAGGTAGCACCAGAAGGCCAAGAGAATTTCCCTTTCCCCGATGCTTTTCCTCTCTTCCACTCACCTTCGTACATACACCCGTCACTCCACAAATACTTCCCCGATCCGTGGGGAACGCTTCCCAAAAAGCTACCGATGTACAAATCCCCGTTCGGTAATGGCCTCTCTACGGCGGCGTTAGAGGTGGAGACGGTGGATGCGGTGGTGGTGGGTGTTACTCTTCGCGTACCCGCTTGCGCTCGGCTACGTCCGACAACTACTACCGATGGACCAATAACTAGCTGGATTTGCTGGTGGGTTTTCTGAGTCTCTTTCTCCGTTCTCTCCTTCTCCGATTTCTTCTTCTTGTTAGCGCAAGAACTAATGACGCTTGGCTCGTCATAAAGCATCGCCTCGTGCATTTTCTAAGCTTTATGCTCTCTCTTTCCACTTCACCTCCCCTGCATTCCGACACCTAGACACTCTTCGTATGCAACTTTTCTCACCCACTGAAAACTCCGGCCTCCCAAAGAACTCTCACCGGCCGGAGAAGCCGGGAAAGCATTTCCAGCAACTGTTGCTACAGCTTGCAAAACCCAACCAAGTCTGCCCCCTCTCTGAACAACCCTGCTTTTCTCTCCCGTTCTGTCTTTGAGAAATGGAAGGGAATCCCACAAACATTTACCGTACTCGGCCTCAAGCGCAGACGAAAGAGATAGAGAGAGAGAGAGAGAGAAAAGCGAGGAGAGAGAGAGAGAGAGAGAGAGAGACAGCTTAGGAAAACGCAATCGATTAGCAAAGCAAAAAGCAGCAAAATATTTTATTACATAAGAAATATTTTTCCATGACGAAAATACCCTTCGGGCCCACAACATAGAATCCCTCTATTTTATCGTGACGCAACGTGATCACCTAGGATCGTCCCCCTTACCCCTTTTTGTAAATCTACACTCACATCAATAATTCCATTAAATTAATATATATTATATTATTATTAATTTCTTCATTTAAAATCAACTAATATTTGACCACAATATTGATATTTTTTTAGACTTTCCACAATTATAAATTAATAAATAAATGATATGATATCGGATCTCTTACTCCTCCCAAAAGCTAAGGGACCCGATATCATATTATTTGGTATCATAGCCTCTCTTATGTGATCTGGTTAAGCAGCACATTAGGCAGACCGCCGATTGAGGCAGCCATCTTACGGGACGTCCCGATCAGATCGCCGACTGATGCAGTCGCCCTTAAAAAATAAAAGGATGATGTGATACCACATCGGAAACAGAGAGTTATATGAGCTAGTATATATATTGGGTTTAAATCTCCACTTCTAAGCGTGCTTTTGAGAGGAGTAAAGACCCGATATCATATCAATAAATAAATACTATTTCATTATTTGTCACACCACTACAGCAGTGTGTTAAGATAAATAAAGAATAAATTCTATTCATTTGGTGTCACATTAATCTCCAAATGTCACCATGTACATAGTTTGGTATCATTTGCATTATCCACGATTTTATCCAAATCCGATGTTTGTGCGCATTATAAATAAAAAAAATAGTACTACCCACGAAAGATATAATAAAAATTTCATTGATTCTCGTTTTAATTTTTCGTCACGTTAATTAAATTATCCTCGTTATAATTTTTAGAATATTCAACTATAGGTCGTACAGAACAAATTACATGGCCTAATCTTAATTGGTAATTTAATTAAACTGTGTTTCTAATTATGGGAAAAAAATGGATTGAAAAATTAGGTATTATGTCGTAAAATTGATCTAGGTGCTAGTTTGATATAATAATGTATTAGTGAGTGTGATTATGCTAATTACGTGCACTTAACTAAGAATAAAAATTAGATCTGCCAGGCCTGAAAATGATTTAATGGATAATCTCTTCTATTTTATTAAAATTAATTGTGATTGAGATTTAATTTTCTTTTTATAACATAGTTTGAGCAATGGAAACTCCAACATTTTAAGTATTTTTTAAATTACACGCATTCATGATCTTTGTTTTACGTATTAAATTGATTAATTTGACAATTTGAAAATTTTAGATCAGGCGTGTCACGTAATTTAATACAATAAGAGACTGTAGCTTTGAATTTAACGTTGAGTATATCTTTATTTATTTATTTGAAAAAAAAAATTAAGGAGTCAACATGGATAAGAAAGTCAGCTGAAGTTATTGTAAATTTGATTTAGAGAGTAACTAACATTGCAATTGCATGCATGTTACATCAGCTCTACAGCACTAACTAAGAATCCAATGATTCAAGTAAAACACTATAGTGTTTATGTGGATAAATTAATACATCGAGAATTATTTATTGATGAAGAAATGTCAACTGGGTTTCTTGTTTTCCCATTGAATCTTGCATATAAGTGTATTAAGTCATCAATGATAAACAAGAAAAGAAGGTAAATGATTGTCGATTCATCGCTTAGAACTAATAATTCATTAAACACGTTTACATGTAGGTTGTAACGCACACTGTGTGATCAATTTGATAAAATCAAAAAGGAAAAAGGGAATGAAAATAGAGAGATGATATAAGATAGGAAAAAGATGAGAGGGATTAAGTGGATGTGTTGTATTAGTTGAAAGGATCTCAGACCAAACCAGAAGAACCATGTGATCTTCCCTTTCATGTAGGCCTTCCCTTCTCCTCTTACTCTTACATTCATTTTCCACCTTTTTTTTTTAATTTTATTTCTGTTTTATAGACCCTTTTGGTGTTTTATTTTACACAGTTCTAAAAAAATTGCTAATCATATTAAAAAAACAAAAGAATAATGTTCTTAAGTCGTCTAAGATTCACATCGATACTTACTTTTAATTAATTAGTGGTTACTTATTTCTCGCGCAAGAACAACCATTTTATTGACTTCTAAGACAAAGTAGTTGCAAAATAAACAAGTTCAGGATTCTTTATCCCTGCCCTCCTCTAATTGCTTTTAATTTCAATGAACTTTCTAAAACTATTGTATCAGATTGAAGCATTATTTCCTGGAATAATGATGAAAAGATACATTTTTAAGTTACAACACGATATACTTGCCTATTTATTTGGACAATCTCAAGACTTGTTGTGTGTTGAGTTGTGTACTCGCGTAACTTAGTTATTTCATAGAGTTGGAATTAGAATTACGGATTGACAAAGAAAAGACAGTTTTATGCAAACTGTTTGGGGGTCATATTACTGCACCCTTTTAGGCTTCAAACAAAGTCTAGTTTGGAATAATTGACATCACCCCTATTCCACTCTCTCTTTAGTCTCGAATCAGTCTAATCCCATCTTTATTCCAACTGTTGGATCAAAACTATTGAACGTTTTTTCAAATCTGGGTTTTTCTCGAGGTCTCTTTTCAGGAGATCAGGAATGATTGGACGGTTAAGACTACGAAGCCCAGTCACGAAACTCATCCAATCCAAGGCAAAGATTGCTCTAAATAGGAGAAGCTGATGGAAGAATCAAGAGGTAGAATATAGAGTATCACAATCTGCTGTCACAGCAATCCAACATTGGCGTCATCCTAAGCCTACTTTTTAGAGAAACGCAGGAAAGAGGGAATGGCCTATACGTTGTAGGAATGTAAAATAGTGCAACTAGGTTACATGGCCGAACTATAGATCAAAGTTTCAGGCTCTACTTCAGAGGAAATTTGACCGACAAAATAGAGAAATCGAATAAACTAATAGTAGCTGACATTCGTCGTTAACAATGATTTGTGCGTCATAAACTATCAAAGAAAATCAAACTCATTTTTTCATTTCAAGACAAAACTTTGTACTAAGAAATGTGGATGAAGTTATTTTGCTCTTCCCAACAATCATTTGAATTTTGAACCAAAGAAATCAATCATATACCTTCATTTAAGAGAGAGAGAGAGAAAGGAGCTGAAATGGCTTTTTCTCCAATTAAATGATGAAATTGTACAGAGATTTCTAAGGTGCCTAATTGAATTTGCAGACCCAAACGTACGACAAAAGAAAAATGGGGGGTTAAACAAAAAAATAGACTTTTATTGATTGCCAACAGCTCATTTTTATCGGGATAAATTTATAGGATTGGCAGAATTCGACTACTCTAGTGAGCAGGGTTTCGCCTCCATTCTGGCATGAAAATTATATGAAAACGAAGTGAGAAATAAAGTAACAGAAATTGCACTTACTCAAGTAGTTGATCAGAGGAGATTTGGCCAAATATATCAGGACATGACTCCCAGTTTCTCTGCTCTCTAGCCTCCCAATACCCTCCAATATATCTATAGGTTTCACTTCCTTTATCCTTTGCGAACCATCTTGGTTTCCATCCCCTCTCTTGCATTTTCCTCGACTATGTTCAATTCAAATTAAAGCCACAATTCTATGATTACTCAAATTTCATGGAAAATTTAAGAATTCACCAGGAAATTTACCTGACGTTGACGCTGTTCCAGCCGCAACTTCTCTGAATTGGCCATTTCAAATTCTCCATTTTCCAAATACCTTTGATCCGGTCTTAGTCTTGAATCTGTAGGAGGTAACTTTGCCTGCGTATGAAATAGGAAATAATGTCACATTATCTCGTTTTGTTACCCTCTAAGTACATGGTTTGTTCCGTACATCCACTTATGAGCTGCAACACAACACTTTTAAAACAAATACTTTTTATAACAGGCGTATTGTTACATGAAAATTATACGAATACTTGGCTGGATTAAATAAGTTAAAAATTAGGATACCCTATAAGCTAAGTGGTTTGTTTTTTTTTTCTTCTGAAAATAAATACATTCCTCGTATAAAGGCAGTTTACGAACTGAATTTAATTAAGTTAATTCTAGTTATAGAAAAATAATCTAAAGTTATGCCAAACAAGGCTTGAATAAAAAGATTCATATAAGATAGCTGATGCAATCGAAGCAGCACAAAAGGGTCTATTTGGTAAGGTTTACAAAAGAAAGAAAGTGGTTAATAGTGGATAGTGGGGGAGGAGATATTCTGACATTCTGTTAGTGACTAGGAGAGAGAGAGACCTAGAGTTCGTTACTAATGAATAAAAGAGAGAAAGGAGAGGGAGGATGTATTGAATATTATTCTGTTTGTTTATGAAAGTTACAACCGAGTCTGTGGTTGATTTCCAGACTTGTGGCTTCTCGAGTGAGTGTGTGTGTATTTTGGTGCTTGCTGTAGTTCTCTTGCAGGGAGTTCCTGGAATTAGGAGAAGGCTGCTGTAGGAGAAATACAACCGCATCATTGGTATCAGAGCCGTCGCCATGGCCAAGCCCTTTACTCGCGGTGATAAACTGGAGGAACAGGAGAAGGAAATCGCGGAGGTTAAGAACGAGCTGGAACGTCATTCTGGAGTTTTAGTCCGCATTGAAGAAGCTCTCAAGTTACTGACCGAGAAAACAGAGCTGTTGTTTCTACGGGCTGCACCTCCTACTCCGCCGGAATCAGCAACCGGTAACCCATCCTCCTCGAGCGCCAAGGGCAAGGCGCCAATGCAACCAGATCCTGGATTGAAGAAGATCGATCCGCGTTTTGTGGGATCTGTCAGCGAATGCCCACCATTCTTCCACCGTTCCGACGAGAGGTACAGAGATGAGGGGAACGATTTCCAGGTCGATTTGCGCCGACGACGTGGGTTCCGTCATCCCTCACGAGGAGATCGCAGCAGCCCAGTGGATTTTACTCGTCGCCCTGTCGGCGAAGTTCTCCAGAAGCTTGATTTGCCCCTCTTCGATGGGGAAGACTGGGAGAGCTGGGTCAAAAAGGCCGATAGGTTCATTCGGTTGGCCCATATTCCCCAAAATGATCGGGCCCACGTGATTTCAGATTATTTGGTAGGAAAGGCTTGGGATTATTTTGAATGGATTGGGGAAGAGGAGCCCAACATGACTTGGGAAGAAATTAAAGCAGCAATGGGACAACGTTTCGGGCCTCGAGAAATCCGATCCGTGCAAGAACAGTTAATTAGTCTCAAGCAAGTGGGAAGTGTGGAAGAATATGGGGATAAGTTCCAGATTTTGGCAGCCAAAATTCGAGGTATGGATCGCGAAGCTGTTTTAGCAGCTTTCTTGAATGGGCTTGCTGTTGAATTGCAACACGACGTGCGGGTTATGAGGCCCAGGAATGTGTATGAAGCATTTATGCTTGCCCTAACATATGAAGACAAACTCCTAGCCCAACGAAATTTAACAGGCTATAGGCCCAATCCTTCTTTCTCTGGAATCAGAACCCAGATTTCTGCAGGGCCCAATATCTCCAATCACAAACCTCAATATCACTTTTCTAGCGACAACCAGAAAATTACTTATCACCCTCCCAGCGAACCAAAACAATTAGCTATCAAAGGAGTTCCCACAGTAGCACCCAATTCCCAAACCAAGCTGGAAAACGTGGCTGCCCGTCCAACGACCTCCCAGCTCGAGCGTCAGCGGCGCCGGGAGGCCAAGCTATGTTTCCGGTGCGGGGAGCCATGGCAACCCGGACACCGATGTAAGGGAGCCTTACGTATCATCGAAGAGGACGATCTAGAGCATACTTTGGAGAACTCTGCTGATGATCTGCACCCTCCGGCCGACATTCCCGACGATGGAGATGAAGGTTTGATGTTCTATCAACCTTCTCTTTCTTTATTTGCCCTGGCAGGAGTGAGTTGCTCGACTTCCTTCAAATTATTAGGGCAGATTGGGTCTTGTTCGGTTTTGATTTTGATTGACTCAGGAGCTACCCGTTCTTTCATCAGTTGGCGAGTGGTTCATTCGCTCAAACTTCCCCGTGAATCTGTAACTCCTCTTTCAGTGTCTGTGGGCGATGGATTCCAGTGGTCTCTAAATTCCGTATGTTCGGATATTTCTCTGGTAATTCAAGGCATAGTTTTTTCCGTTACAGCTTTCCCTTTCAACATTCCGGGCGTGGATATAGTGCTTGGCATGGACTGGTTTAGATCTCTGGGCACTTTCCGGGCCAATTTCACTTCTATGTGGCTTTCTTTTATGCGCGATGGAGTTGAGTATAAATTAGTAGGGGAGACAGCCTTATCACTTCAACTTATTTCTTTAAAGACTGCTGTGAAGTCGGTCCTACAGGGAGAACAATGTTTTTTTGTGGAATGCTTATCAAAAGGTTCCATCGTGGCTGCTCCATTATCTGAAGATGTTACAGCTTTTTTACAGAATCTCCAGCAGGAATATGCTCCGGTTTTTTCATTAAGAGATAGTCTTCCACCTACAAGATCTCGCTGCCATGCTATTCGCTTGAAAGAGGGTGCTAATCCGCCGCACATCAGGCCCTATCACTACCCCTACGTTCAGAAAAATGAGATTGAAAAGATGGTTAGGGATATGTGTACAGCCGGGATAATTCGCCCTAGTCGGAGCCCGTTCTCAAGCCCTGTTTTATTAGTTAAAAAAAAAGATGGAGGATGGCGGTTTTGTGTCGATTATCGAGAATTAAACAAGCTAACCGTGGCCGATAAATTTCCTATTCCCATTATTGAGGAACTCCTAGATGAACTCCATGGAGCTTCTTGGTTTTCTAAATTGGATTTGAAAAGCGGGTATCATCAAATCAGGATGCAGGAGGAGGATATTGAGAAAACAGCATTTCGCACTCACCAAGGCCACTATGAATTCTTAGTCATGCCTTTCGGTTTAATGAATGCCCCAGCTACTTTTCAAGCTATTATGACAGATTTGTTTCGACCATTTCTACGAAAGTTTGTATTGGTCTTTCTTGATGACATATTAATATATAGCGCGGATGCTTCCGCTCATTATGGCCACTTACGTTCAGTTTTAGGAGTTTTACGAGATGCTGAATTCATCTTGAACACGAAGAAGTGTGATTTTTTCCGTCAAACTATTCATTATTTGGGACATTCTATCAGTTCTAAGGGGGTGGCAGCCGAGGATGACAAGATACGTGGCATGATTGCTTGGCCTACACCGTCTTCAACGAAGGAGTTAAGGGGTTTCTTGGGACTAACGGGCTATTATCGCCGTTTTGTTCGTGGTTATGGGTCCATTGCTAGGCCTCTTACCGATTTATTAAAAAAGGGCACTTTTAGTTGGAATTCTCAAGCCCAAGCGGCATTCTTGGAGTTGAAATCAAGGATGACTAATGTTCCAGTTTTAGCACTCCCAAACTTCAATGTCCCTTTCGAGTTAGAAGTGGATGCTTCGGGGGATGGTCTCGGAGCGGTTCTCATGCAAAATGGCCAACCTATTGCTTATTTCAGTAAGGGTCTATCTCCGAGCCATAGAGCTAAATCTGTTTATGAAAGAGAACTCATGTCCTTAGTACTTGCTGTGCAGAAATGGCGTTCTTACTTGCTGGGCCGTACTTTTACTATTTTCACGGATCAAAAGTCCCTCAAATTTCTTCTCGAACAGCGCTTGTCCACCCCCCAACAGCAAAAATGGTTTCTCAAATTGCTTGGTTTTGATTTCAAAATTATTTATAAAGCTGGTAGGGAGAATAAAGCAGCAGATGCTTTGTCGAGACGTGGCGGTTGGGATAATTCGGAGGTATTACTCTCCCTTTCCACCCCGCAACTCTTGGATTTGACCATTTTGAACAAGGAAATTGCCGCCGACCCGATTTTAAACAGCGTTAGAGACGCGATTTTGCACAACAAAAATATAGATCATCGATTTGAATTATGCAATGGCATCCTTCTCTACAAAGGTAAGATTATCTTACCCAAGAATTCAAGTCTTAAACAGCAACTTTTGGATGAATTTCATTCCTCACCGGTGGGGGGACATTCGGGAGTATGGCGGTTTTTCAAACGGATCAGCTCTAATGTGTATTGGAAAGGCCTATCAAAGGATGTTCAGCAAACTGTTTCTAGCTGCGACATTTGTCAACGCAACAAAGTTGAATCTTCTAGTCCCGCTGGCTTATTGCAACCCCTACCAATTCCGGAGTTGGTTTGGGAAGACATTTCTTTAGATTTCATCGAAGGACTTCCCAAATCCTTTGGGTTTGACACTATTCTGGTTGTGGTCGATCGGCTAACAAAATATGCTCATTTTTTGATGTTGAAACACCCGTTTACGGCTAAAATGGTTGCTGAAATTTTCTGCAAGGAAATAGTACGTCTACACGGTATTCCACGGAGCATCGTGAGTGATAGAGATAAACTTTTTACCAGCACTTTTTGGAGAGAATTTTTTCGCCTCCATCAAACGCGTCTCAATATGAGTTCTTCGTATCATCCACAATCCGACGGTCAAACCGAAGTAGTTAATCGTTGTCTCGAAGTTTACTTACGGTGTTTTACATCCGACCGTCCCAAATTTTGGAGCAAATGGCTTAGCTGGGCCGAATATTGGTATAATACCAATTTCCAGAGTGCGGTAAACATGTCGACGTTCAAGGCATTATATGGTAGAGAGCCACCCACCATTATTCGTTATTGTGGCGGGAAAACGACAGTGGGGGCTATTGATCAGCAATTATTTGATCGGGACGAATTACTCAAACTCCTTCGCCAAAATCTACTTCGTGCTCAACACCGTATGAAGAAAATGGCGGATGAAAAAAGGGTGGACCGCCATTTTGAGATTGGCGAATTGGCTTGGCTTAAACTTCAACCATTCCGCCAACAATCCATTCACCTTCGCAAGAACGATAAATTGTCTCCACGTTATTATGGGCCTTTTGAAATCATTGCGAAGATTGGAGCGGTTGCATATAAACTCAACTTACCAGACGGATCCAAAGTCCATCCGGTTTTTCATGTCTCTAAACTCAAGAAGGTAGTCGGTTCTCATTCTCCTTCGTTGGTCCCAATTGTTTTTGATGCTTCACATGGGGAGCCATCTATGCTCTATCCGGAAAAAATCTTGGCACATCGTTCGCTTCCAACTCACAATGAAGTGTTAGTCCATTGGCAGCAACATCCACCCGAGGAGGCAACTTGGGAACCCGTTTCGGAGCTCCTGGTACGCTATCCTGACTTTGACCTTGAGGACAAGGTCCTTAAAGGGGGGAGTAATGATGCAATCGAAGCAGCACAAAAGGGTCTATTTGGTAAGGTTTACAAAAGAAAGAAAGTGGTTAATAGTGGATAGTGGGGGAGGAGATATTCTGACATTCTGTTAGTGACTAGGAGAGAGAGAGACCTAGAGTTCGTTACTAATGAATAAAAGAGAGAAAGGAGAGGGAGGATGTATTGAATATTATTCTGTTTGTTTATGAAAGTTACAACCGAGTCTGTGGTTGATTTCCAGACTTGTGGCTTCTCGAGTGAGTGTGTGTGTATTTTGGTGCTTGCTGTAGTTCTCTTGCAGGGAGTTCCTGGAATTAGGAGAAGGCTGCTGTAGGAGAAATACAACCGCATCAATAGCTTTCAAGATCAAACATCCAAAGAGTCACCAAACAGTATCTCCTAACAACTAAAATGAATACGATGTCAAAGAAAAAAAGGCAACAAACTCATCTGGGTGATCACCTTTAATTCCTCTGTCACCTCGTTTAAGGTCATGCCAAAGCGTGTCAGATTATATCGAGTAGGAAATTTTGGTGGCTTGTTCCGTTGCCATAGTAGATGGGCCTCTGATAAGGAATCAAATCCTTTTCCCTTCTTGGAACAGTCCCCATTAACATAGTGCATGCTTTCATCCCATTTTCCAAATAAAGTTGCCACTGTTTTTCCATTCCTATCTTGAACAACACCATGTACCTGAAAAAAAAAAACGAGTAATTCTATCTTGATACTCTTCCACGATGTTGAATGTTTTGTTAGCTAAATGAAATTCTGCAACAGCTTCTACAACATATTTTTCAATAAGATGCTTGAGTTTCGCCCAAAACAACAATTTTCGACTGACAGCAATCATTAATTAGATTTCTGTTCTCACTCTTGACAACTGCAAAACAGAGAGTTTAGTCCTCACTGATCCAACACCCCGCTTTAGCTACTATCTCAAAGTATATTTCACCAGAAAACTTCCACATAGCAATTACAATCAACACAACAAGAAAGTTTATTAATGGCAACCAAATATTTCTGCAGATAAAATTGTGTTATAGCACCCACTAACAGAAATAAGATCCCGCCTAACTTGTTTTCCCCGAGTCAATATTTACTAAATATAAGACATTGATTTCAAATCTAATGGCAAATTAGATTTAGCTTAAATCATAAAATCAAATTTCTTAAACTCTAAACCAAAGCCAACGTGGCTTTGATAATAATGGAAAGGTAATAACCAAAGAGGGAATCCTTGACCAAGAGACACTAAATAAGCATCGTACATGAAAAAAGTCTTTCACTATCTACTTTTATATCCCCCATGGAACATGAGAAATATTTTCAAAAAGAAGACTACTCAGTTAACATCATATAAGAAGAGAAAAATAGAGTACTTGGTGAGGGTTTCGGTCAATGATGGACTGCTCCTTAAATTTTAGCTTACAAGAATACTCGTTATTTCCCTGTATGCGCATAGTACCATAGTGATCACAATACAGCTTCCCCAGAATAAGGTTGTATATTGATGTTGTGACCTGAAAGAAAATCCCATTTTCAAATTTACACTATTTGAAATAACGGACTAATCAAAGCCACACCTAACAGGAATGTACCTTACACCACTGAAAAACTTCTCCATCATCAAATTCCAAGGTCAAAACACCAACAGGATCAAGTTGTATTGAACGTCCCCAAAATTTACTCTTTAGATTGCTGTCGCCCCAAAATTTCCATCCAGTACCTTGACAATGGCACGCAACAATCATTGGATGATGACTGACCTGACACATTAACCTAACGCTATTAATATCTGATACCACAATAAAAAATACAGAATTATAATACATCTCATATGAAATGTCCCTTTTGTTCACTTCAGTTTCTTAAAAAGACATTATCTTGTCTGATTGAAAAAAAGTTAATATGACATTAGTTTTTCAAGGTAGTCGGCAGTGAAATTATTTTTCTTCTATACATACATAACATGAAAGATTCTTACTTCATAATTAAATAACTGCCGAATTCCTCATTATATTATAAATACATCAGGTAGTGATATCATTTACCTTATCGAAAGACACCGGTATTTTAGTAAATTCATGTAAAAAAGGCATATGCCAGATGAAATTTCTGAGGAAAGAAATGCAATGGGAAAATTTATTCAGATTTTTTATTTTTTTGATAAGAGGAAAATCAAAATTTTAGTTATTACTAAAGACATAATTAACTGACAAAAGTGACAAACATAAAAACATACAATGGAAAAGCAATACCTTCTCCGAAAAAAACCTAAGACCTTTATCTGAATAGTCAGCTTCATAAGTTTCTCCTAATAATGGATTAAATGGTTTGCAAATTCTTCCTTCCGTTGAAGCATACCCAGATACAGCAAAAGCAGCAACATTAAGGATTCTCATAAGACTATTACCCTGTAAAATTAGGGGAAGCTCACTAAGTATATTAATTATTCAACGACTAGATAATTGATAGTGTTGTGATAATGACAGCAAAGCATACTACAATTGTCTCCAGAGTCTAGCACTTGTATCTATGTTTTTTCAAAACGATCCTAGACTATTACAGACCATTTAAAATCAAAATGTCTTATTCTGAAATACTAATCGGTCACTCAAACCGTAAAAAGCATCCATAACTATTTCTGCAAGTATATTTAGAAAGATACCTATACTTCATAAAGGATTTGAAGAACAACTTTCATTCTCATTTCTTGACTTGGCCACACTTAACTAACAATGATTATGAATTGGAAAAAATATATGGACAAAAGGACATAATAACTTATTTATCACTGTCAAAAGAAGAAATGAGCAATGTACAGAAACATTTTGCAGGGAAGAAGACAATCAGGTAATAAAGCAACTGGGTGACTAAAATTAAGAAATTTATAATGTAATGAGTAAACTCCTACTTAAGTCTTTTACGTTCTGCAAACTAAATGAAGACCATGTAGCTCTTAAACATTAACAATATTACCTTTTGTCCCCATTCATTTGCCCGGTCTAAAAGATAAGAATATTCCAAGTCCTCAAAACATTTTTGCAGAGAAGAAAGAGGCTCATTGAAATAAACAGGAAGACAAATTTTAGTGAGATCTTTCCCGATGTTGTCCTTGATCATTGACCATAGACTGACACCCTTCTCCTTTTCAACGGGATCGGGTAACTTCTTTCGCCGCTTAATATAAGGAAAGATATTTCCAACAGGTCCAATAGATGGGTCCCCATCAGCATCAAATTCAGAATAATTAATCATATCATCATCATCTGAAGAAAAGGATGATATTCTGTAATCAGATCCACTACTTTTAAAAGAACTTAATGACAAAAAATCGCGTGTATCAAAAAACGTATTTTCTTCTTCATCTGTTTCTTCATCTGCTGCATCAACTCTTTCATTGTCCTCGTCAGACCCGCTTGCACTAACATCTGAAATTATGTTCAAAAGGGGAGGGAAAATGAAGAAAGACAAATTCTGAATAGAGACTAATAGTATCAAGATGTAATGGAACTAGAAAAAACGATTTAAAAAAAAAAACACATGTATTACCTTTCGTGTATAGTGTTTGGATTAAAATTATTACCACAAGGACGACCAGACTAACAGATATATTACTTGCAACTGCAAAAGAAATTAAAAAAAGTAGTTCTTTTACTTGACCAAAAAGGATTTTTCATAATTGTTTCTACATAAGTTCTGGGCAACCAAATATCCTGCTATATTAATGGGCATATACCAAACTGCATATGTAAGCAATAGCTGAATCCCCTTAGTTCAGTAACACCAATTACAATGGATAATAAAATTGAAAACAACATAATTAATTTAGAAATTTTATGCATATTAACATACCACTATATTTTTCCTGCCTTGATATAGATGAAGCCCCAGAATCATTCAACTGTCTTTGGCTCTCATCAACAACTGTATTCTCCAAGTCAACCTTTTCTGTCTACAAAATCCAGGACAAAATTGTATTCTTAAAGCAGAATGAAAGAAACTAGGCGAAGATGGTAGGTTAATCAATCAACAAAAGTTCAAAATTTGGAGATGGGTGCATAATATTTTAATTACATGAATTAACCATTTCGAAAAAAAATATTTCAACCACCAAGTGAACAATAAACTATTGGTCAAAGATCTTTCACTGTCACCCACTTTTTGAATGAGAGGGTATGCAACTTCAAATGCAACTAGCTAACAATTCCACAAGAGGAGCACCGAGTGATATTCAACTAAGTTGCATATAAATTCAGCTCCAAAGGAACCAATTGACAAAACAACTTGCTCAGTAACCATTGAAAAGACAAAATAAAAGAGGTCACTGGGCATTAGGTCAACGAAAGATGTTTCTCAGCCACCTACTTCTACAATGAGCCCAATTGCAACATCATTTCCATTACCTAACTTTGCCAGAAAGGAGCCAGGGGGAGAAGTTCAGCTAAGTTAAATATAAAGTAAGCTCCAGAACTATTAAATATTTGGCAAAACATCTTATTAGATATCAACCGAGAGTCAAAGAAGACACAAAATACATTCTTCAGTAGGAGTCGGTTTTAAAGGATCTAAAGTTGATAAAAATGCCAATAGCAGAAACTGGTAGAGCCCAGAAGCACGACTTTTTGATAATATTCATGAACTCGCATATACTTTAATAATATTCTTCAACTGTGCGGGAGGGAGATCACTAAATTAATCAATATCACTGTGCTTCATCAGAGGAAAAAAACAGAGAAGTGAAAAAAAAATCTTAATTACTAATAATGCGAAAAGGCACATTACAAATTCATCTCCACGTTTTCGAAAAGAAGACACAAAAAGTACAATTCAGTGAGAAAGAACTACCACATCCTTCCTTACAAGCAATCCGTAATGTTGCATAAATAACACTACTTTAGTACTTGGTGAATAATTCAACTTAACAGTATACACAAAAAAAATTCTACATTTTATTGACTCAAAACTTTCTATTTTGCAATGACATGTACCTCTAACTGCCGCAGAGTGTCTATCAGGCGCCACTGCTTCTGCTTAAGTAATACAAGCTGGGTTTGCATGGATGCAAACTCATTCCTCATAATTTGCTCACTGTCCTGAATTGCTGCTTCATTTAAACCTTCTTCTAGAAGTCGTTGTCTGAGCTTTTCCGTTGACACTGTCACATTGTTTACAGGTGCCATAAGTTCACTGTTAGACATTCGTGGGAACATATCCTTTACAGCTTGCAATGCCTCCATCCACGACAATCGATCATCACGTGTTTCAGCCCTTAAGTGGAGCCTTTTGGTACCCGTATAGATTGAGAATCTTTTGTCATCCGACCGGCTCTCGCGAATTGAGGATACCTGCAATGTTACAGACTCACTTCAATTTTTTTTTTTTTTTAAATGTGGAATGTATAGGCGTAAACTAAGTGCAAACAAAAATACCATGCATATTTTGTTTAATATGATCTAAAGTAATTCGGAGCTGACAAGTTAATTCGCAAAGGAAGGATTGGTATTAAAAGCTAATAACATGAATCTAAAAAATATTATCAATCACATCCATATACCAAAAGGAAAATGGACACGAAAACAAATCCACAAAAAGACCGTGGTCTTTGAATCAAGCCTATTGGACCAGAAGAACTCATGAAATAAAAGATATGTGAGCAACCGAAGTACTTAAAGGCTAGATTGAGTGAGACCTTGAGATGAATTTCCCCAAACGGCTTGCGCCTTAGTTCCTGCAGAGAGTTGGAAATGGGGGTGGTGTTCTCGTGGCGCGAAATCCTTCGCTTTGATTCCTCACCGATAACCTTCGATCCCTTCTCAGTTTCTTGATTTACCACGATTTTGTCTGGCCCGTGGATCTTATAGTAAGACAAAACACCATCTTGTAGGACAAACCAGCGAGGTCGCCAACCTTTGCCATAATTCACCCATTTGTACAGTATCCCGCAGATGCCGTTCCCAAAAATATCATTGATCTTCACGTCAACAGGCTGCTCTCTCACAGATGAAGGCCGAGCAAGCATTTCAGCCGCCGCAATGGCTCGCTGACTAAGCTGTCCGATGTCACTGTTAACGCGATTGTGGTTTTGAGTGTGGTTATTAATTCGGATCATGGAATTGGATCTAGGGGTGACATAAGCCACGGGAGACGCCGAATACATCTGGAGGTCCAGTAAAGCAGAAGGCGATTGCTTCGCCGGCGAGTGATCAGACATGGTGGAGACACAGCAGAACGAATGCATAGGAAATGAAAAACACAAGAATAGTCATACAACGGGATCTGAAGGCGAAGGTGGATCCGGCGCAACAGATAACGCAGATACAGCGGCGAGAAGGCGTTTCATAGTCTGAGATGGCGGGCGAACGAACAGAAAGTGCCTATGCTCGAAGAAAATTGGAGAAGCCAGAAACCGAAAACAAAACTCCTGGATAACAACGAAATTCGAAAAACACCGAGAAATTCGCTGGCTACACGAAAAGTTTCGGAGAGAGAATCAGAGAACCGTAGAAGGAAGGCATCTAGAGAGAGAGAGAGAGAGAGAGAGATGCTTGGTATAATTCTGGGGAGTTTAAAAGAAATGAAAGCGAAGCGGTTGGTTAGCGCTATGAATGATTACGCTGTGATTGGGTTATATTCTGGTGCGGAAGGGTTCACGATAAAACGATAGGGAACACAACTAGAAGAATAGATGGCTGTCACGTTTTGCATTCACGGTTTTTATTGGGTGCGATCCGTTCACCTAGGAATTGGTGGGCCATTTAAGACGCGTCACTATAGTAAATATAAATTTAATATTATATAATGATATATTTATTTTATATGGTAAAGTATAATTTGGCTCATACAACTAGGTGAAATGGACAATTTACACCGTAAATTAGAATAATAGTCAAGAACAACCTTAATGTATTGATAATGGGCAATATAATCTATACCGTCATATTTTTCATCAAAAAGTAACATTTTTTCATTTGTTCATTTTTTTTTTTTGAAATGCCCCTCACTGGATCGAACCGGACCAGATCGGTTCAGCTAATTGCACTCCGTTTTTTTTTTAATTCTATTTCTTGAAAAAGAGAAGACATAGGAATATAATTAAAAATAAAATAAAAAACCTAAGTGCAATTAGCCGAACCGGTCTAGTTCGATTCGGTCCAGTAAGGGGCATTTCGGAAAAAAAAAATGAACAAGTAAAAAAACGTTATTTTTTGACGGAAATTATGACGGTAGGAGCCATATTGCCTATTATTAATATATTAAGGTTGTTCTTGCCTATTATCTAAGTTTACGATGTAAATTGCCAATTTCACCTAGTTGTAGGGGCCAAATTACACTTTACCCTATTTTCTAATTTATTTTTTGCGTATGTGTCTTTTTAAAAATGAATTAACATTAATAAAAGCAATGATCAAATTATTGGATCATTTAAAATTTTAACCGATTAAAAAAATAAATAAATTATAAATGAGATTTATGGCCAAAATGGTGGGTGGCTCTAGTATTGATTTGATTTAGACATAAGAAGTGGATCTCAAGTAATTATAATAATTCAATTATTTTCGTATTTGTTCTCATTTTTTAATTTTAAAATTTAATATATTATGGAATATTCTGTATCCAAATTAATATACGTAAAATTTATTTGTTTTTAATTAATTTCGTGGAAAAGGACTGACCAAGAAAAAAACAAAAGGATAAGAAATATTCTTTTTTTGTCTTCCCAGTACAAAACGCCTCACAACAAGTCAAAGTTTGGTTCATGAACTTAATTTCGTCCCTGGCCACGTACGAATCCTCGTATATATTTTTAAATTTAATTTATTAATTATCTGACTTTATTTTAAAAATTATTTAAAAAAAATAAAAAAGGTCGTGACAAAAAATATTTAAAAACCATATTATATAAAATTAATGAAGGTTTATAACGAAGAAAGACACTCTTTAAATTCTGTCTATATGCAAAGCACGTGGTGATTGATTTTGGACGACACCACAATTAATCAATCGGTCATCGATCCAATTTTATTAATATTATAAAGTCGGAATCTTACTTATATTTATAAACGAGTTCTAGAAGGTCTGTTACGTAACTGAGATAATTCTTGTATTAGCATGTGGTCCATTTCATCTGTAGATTAAATTAAACCCTTATTTTTTTCAATCTTATTTGTACGAAATTTCGCGATATAAAAATATTTTTTTTTAAGTTTTGAAACGACTTTAAAATAATATAATAAAATAAAAATCTAATTAATTATGATAAAGAGTTTTAATTCTTGTTGTTAAAGACTTAGTGCAAAATGGATTTTATTAAAATAATAATAATAATAATTTAATGTATCAAAATTACATTTTAATCTATAATTTTGTTAGATGTACTCTCTTAAAAAATTTGTTGACGTGTCAAATAATTTTTTGAACAATTAATTTATTATTTTAATTATATCAATAATTATTTGACACATCTATAAATTTGGTAAGAGATTAATTTTTAGAGTTATTCTATTACCCAATAAGGTAATATTTTTGCCAAATTTGTTTGGGAGAAGGGTGCTTATAAGGTGTGGGGGGGAGCAGGCTGAGTCAGCAGGTGGAGTAATAGTTGTGGGGAGTTGAGTAGTGCTGAGAAGTAGCTATCGGTGGGAATCAGACAGGGGTACAGCACTGCATGTTAAAGTGTACCCGCGTGCAGAAGATCAGCTTCAGTCTTCGTTTGACCGGCCAAAAACAAAAGAAAAGTTGGAATCCCAGTCAATCGGGTGGAGTGTACGTGGCAGCCAGGTGTTGTTCTATCTGAAATTGTAACGTATTTCGATTCTCTCAGTACAACATTGTTTGTTTTAGATCATAGTCTGAACGATTTGTTCTTAGAATCAGCCCCAAAATTCATTGTATTAGATAAGAAGATGAATTCTACTTATAAATGATGTATTTTTTACTCTCTCAAACAAAATGAGATTATACACTCTTACTAGTATGACTTGAATTCCACCAGACCTTCATTGTCTCACATGACAGACTATCACGTAAATCATTGCGGGATGTCACATAAATCGTTTTCGTGAAGGCGAGTACAGACGAACTCTCTTACCTTCATGTCATCCCCCTCCACTGCAACTCTCTCCTAATACTACGAACTGGTAATAATACCATATGATTAAATCAGAGATAATCAAAATCTAATGAGTACGAAAGTGCATTTGAAAACGAAAAAGTAGGAGCGTTGGATGGGCGGGTCCACCCACGAGAGATTAAGATGTGATTATGGTAAGAATCTTTGACTCATCCTTTTCAATCATTTAGCCTATGATATATGAAGACGAGGGTGATTAGAGAGGGAAACAAAGAGGGGATGAACAGCAAAGCATGATTACAATCTTAATCACTACAATCACCTTTCTGAATTCGGTCATTTACTTTAAACACAAAGATTAGTTATTTAACAAGCACGAGGTAATAATTATATAGCTTCTATATATGTGCATGTGTGTATATATGCATACGTAGATAAGAACTGCGTTCAAAAGTCAGGTTTGTAATTTAAGATGTTCTAATTCGAATCTAAATAAAAGTAACTATGGTTATCTTTCTCCTAATTAGTTTAATTCATAGGACTCCTTGCTATAAATCTCATCTTATACCATCTTCCGAATATCGACGAGGCTTAAGTAGAGTTCACGAGGTTAAATGAGTTTGATTACTTCAACTTACATTTGCATCACAAAGTTCTTTTATAGCCTCAAGGATAGCCATGAGACACTGCATACTGAAGGAGAGGATCAGTCAGTCCATCCTCCATTTGAATAAAGGAAAACTAAATGCAACCTGTAAAACCCGTCAAATTTTAGTAGTAAAAATTTGAGTAAATTTTTCGCGAATTTTAGTGTAAATAATTGTGATCAATTTCGTTAATTTACGGTAAGAATTTGGATCGTGAAACCGAACCTTAAAGTAAAGATAATTAATTGTAAAAATTTAATAAAAGAATTAATTAAAATCAAAATAAAAAGAAGTAGGTAAAATAATAATGAAATAGGTAAAATAATAAATGAAATGGATTTAATATAAAATAAAATAATAAAAATAAAACAATTAATAAAATAAATAAAATTAAATTAAAAGATAAGGTTTCAAAAAGAAAACTTATTTGTCGAGGGTTTTCAGAAAACAACCAGAGGAGAGAGAGAAAGAGGAGAGAGAGTCGCGCGAGGAGAGAATCGCCGACGCCGAACGATCTCCGTTCGTTGCGATTTTGGTGTCAAAACGTTCGTCTCGAAGAGTAGATCAACGTTTGTGAAGGGCGTTTTCGAAAGTAACCTCTCTTTCTCTCGATTTTTGCCCGAGAAGTTTCGGGTTTTAGGTTTTGTTAGATCTGAATTTTTGGGGTCGATTTCTCGGTGTTTTTGGCAGGGATCAACTCGAAAAGTGGTTGGAAACGTGTTGGAAGCGATTTTCGGCGAAAAACAGATTTAGAGGATTTTGCTGATTTGGAAGCAATTCCTGAGGAGCCACGGTTCACTGAGGATAGGAGGACTCGCCGCAGGGGTATGAGTTATTATATTTACTACGTTATACCTATATGCACATGCACATATATTATTTTTGGTGGGATATCACTAGTATTGAGATCGGCATTTTACTGGCATGATTATTTTGCATATGGTGGCACGTATACTTTATCATTGATTTACACTGTCGATTAGATTTCGATGCCATGTTTTACTTGCCTTTGCCGACGTAGTGTATTTGAGAATTGTCCTGAGATTTATCATATTTGGCATGTAGTTGGTTTTATACGTGCATTTGGTATTGTTCATGCATTGGTTTTCTGTTGTACCAATTAGAGTTGATACTGGAGATAACCGTCTGGCACTCTTAGCTGGGCCCTTATGCTAGGAGTATCAGGGGGTTTTGCTCAGTTGTTGTGGTACTCCCCACGCTTGTTTGGATAGGGTACGCCCCCTTAGAATAGGCGGAATGTAGGGTACGCCCCTTGAGAATAGGCGGAATGGGCTCGGAGGTATGCTCGCCCAGTTACCAGACCTGGCCAGTATCTGTTCGTTGCTACCCCGGTATGTTAAGTCCACCTTGTGGAGGTGGACCCCTTAGGCCCAGGGTTGAGTGGTTCGTCCCTCCTCGTGTGCCCTAGCGCGTGTCCCGGTGGCCCAGGGCTGAGTGGTTCGTCCCTCCTGGTGGTTGACCTTTTCTCTTCTCCCTATGAGGCCCTGCCTGGTGTTATCGCAGCCTTTCTGTGTTGGTGTGGTTCGGAGGATCCGTGAGTGACCTCTCTTTTCACTGTACACCTGGATATCTATTTTTATGATAGCATTGTTGATGTGGGCCTATTTTCACTATATATATTTATTTTATCGTTAGCCCCATTAACCGTTTTAAATGGATAATAAGAAGAGAAATGAATAACATTGAAATTGGTTTTGATTTTTAAAACGTGCATTGATTTGATAAGGCATGCATCCTTGAGTGGTAGGTATAACATCCCATACTGAGTTTGTCACTCACCCCATCGACTCCCCCCTCTACAGGTAAAGGAAGGAAGGCTAGGAAGTGAGCTCTGTCGTGTGGATTTTCCTTAGGGTCACACTTTTTATTTCCTACAGATTTGTGTATGTAAGACATTCGAGATTGTACTTTATTTTGGCATGTAATTATTCTCATTTATCTTGTATTTCTACGATTGTTTGTACTCTCTTTTATTTGTTGCTTCGAGGAGCTCCTGGATCAGTGCTAATCTTCCGCATTTAGACTTAGGTTAGACGGTGGACCTCTCCGAGGTTGATCGTTTAACCTGGCGTTTCTGTTAGGCCCCCTCTCGGGTTGTGACACAACCCATTGGAGTTTCCATCAATTCTTTGATCGACCTCCAATTAGGGAGATATAAGCTTAGAGAGTAAAGATCGATATAGAAACTCTTAAATTTTGATGTGATCCGAATTTTATTAAGTTGGGGTCAGATGAAATTTTATTTTTTCTATAAATTCATGTTAGATGAAATCATAAAATTGTAAAGATCCGAGCCAATTGTATGAGCTCAGATCCATAATGGATATTGATCCATTATGTAAAAGGGTAGAAGGCCAAAAAGGAAGCTTCAGAAAACAACAAAAAGGCACGCGAAGCTTGCCAAAGAAGTTGTTGAACAAAGCTTCAGATAGGCTTGTTGGAGAAGCCACTAAATAGCGCTCCCTCTGTAAAAGAACAGAGCTGTGAAGCTCACCTGTGTAGCTACCCGAATCAATCTCTTTTCGATCGAAGCGGAGAAGCTTCTTCGACGTGCATTCTGGAGGATCGTTGCTGTTCTACTCTTCTGCTCAAAGCCACGTTCGCACTCTGTGTTTTCTGTGGGCATGAAGAAGGTCGTCTTCTAGGATACAGCTAAGGTTTTTGTGTTGTCTTTGTTTTTGTTTTTATTTTCTGGTAGAACTTTGGCGTAGTTTACTTTTTTTTTCTTTTTTTAATTGGTATCAGAGCAAGGTATTAGACATCAAAAGACATTTCCGAAAACTCTTCAGTTGAACGGGTTAGCTGAGAGAATGAACAAGACACTAAGACGAGACCGTGTGTGTTTATCGGTTATGGTATTGATGAGTTTGGTTACAGGTTCTACGATCCGGTGCAGAAAAAGCTTGTTAGAAGCCGAGATACAATTGTTCGTGGAAGATCAAGGCATCAAAGACATCGATAAGGCATAAATGGCATAGAGGTACAATGATGATCTGATTGATTTAGATCATTTTTCTGCACCTGCAAAGCATCTCGATCAAAGGGGAGCATAACTGGAGCATGATACCAATCCTGCAAATGACAAAGTCCCCACTGCTGATGATGTTGAACTGATTGAGCAAGTCAAAGAAGAGATTCAAAAGTTGCCAAACAAACCTCCTTTGAGAAGATTCACTAGAGAACGGCGTCCTTCAACGTGATACACCTCAGATGAGTATGCGATACTCACAGATGCCGGAGAGCCAGACACTTACCACGAGACAACTTCTATTAATGAGAAGAAACTGTGGTTGAAAGCCATGGAAGAGGAGATGCAATCTCTTCACAAGAATCACACGTATGACTTGGTGAAGTTACATCAAGGAAAGAAAGCTCTCAAGAACAGATGGGTCTACAGGTTAAAGACCGAAAATGCAAGCTCACAGCCAAGGTACAAGGCTCGGTTGGTTTTGAAGTGTTACGATCAAAAGAAGAGAATCGACTTTGAATAAATATTCTCATCGATGGTGAAGATGTCCTTGATCCGAGTTCCTCTTGATTTAGCAGTGCGCTTGAACTTAGAGATCTAGCAACTTGATGTGAAAACTGCATTTCTTCATGGTGACTTAGAGGAAGATATCTACATGGAGCAGCCCAAGGGATTAAAAGACAGAAGAAAAGAGCAACTTGTGTAAAAGTTGAAAAAGAGCTTGTATGGCCTCAAACATGCTTCACGCCAGTGGTACAAGAAGTTTGAATCTTTCATGGTGAGTCGCGAGTACAGCCAGACATCGTCAGACCATTGCGTGTTCATCAAGAAGAGGAATTCTGATGATAATTTCACTACTCTCTTCTTGTATGTTGACGATATGCTGATCATAGGCCATAATATTAGGAAGATTGCTAAGTTGAAGGAAGAGTTGAACAATTCTTTTGCGATGAAAGACTTGGATGCGGTGATGACTCTTATTTTAGAGTCATTTTATGTTAACTTTATATAAGAAAACTTATATGAATTGAGTGATTGCAACAATTAATTGATATGAATTTACTATAAATGCTATGCAATGCTGCGGTATTGGTGTTTTGAATTAATTTAATATATTTAATGCTAATTCTCTATCAAAAGTAGATTTTTCTGTTTAAGTTTGAATTTTATAATTTTATATTTATATACAAAGAAAATAGCGGGAAAAATCTAGTTCAATAAAGGAAAATTATGGTTGCCAAAATTTAAGAATTTATTTTGATTATAAATTGGTTGCCAAAATTTGAGGATTTATTTTTGGCTGTAAAGTTTATGCAGAATACGAAGAAGAGAGAGAGAAAATCACTACAATCAAGGAAGATCAAATAGGTTGAGATTTTGTGGAATAAAACAGAGCAATCGGAAGAAACATAAAGACTTGGGCATCGGAAGCAGTAAATATTTGGGCAGCGGAAGCAGCAAAAGCTGGGCAGCAATCGGTAGATGCAAAGCAGCTGGGTAGCGGAAGATGCAATAAAGTAAACAAAAGCAATCAGATTATTTAAAGGAAGCTGGGCAACTGGGCAGCGGAAGACTAAAAGTGAAAGAAATAAGCTGGGCAGCTGGGCAGCGGAAGAGGCAAAAACTTGGGTAGCACTAGATGACAAAACCACATAAAGGAAGAGAGAGAAGATTTGCTACACAAAAAAAAAAAAGGAAACAATTAAATGAAAATAAAGATTGGAGAGAGAAAGAAAGAAACGGATTGCATATTCTTTGGGAAGGATTTGATTTTAAAAAGAAAGAAACACTCCAACAGAAGGGTATTCTGGCAAGGCTGAGGGGTGACAATTGGAAAGAAGTTCGGCATCTGAAGAGAAAAACCACCAACGCCAAGCTTTGGATTTTTCTTCTTCCTCTCTTATTTTTATTGCATTATTTTTCTATGAACACAATTATTTTTAGTTTTAATTTAATTATGCATAGTAGCTAAACTTTTAATCTTGGTTAGGACGGTAGTATTTGTTACGTTATTTTGCTACGATCTTGGTTTGCTTTTGGAATTATCTATTGAACAATTATTCGTGAAATTTATTTGCTATGTTAAACCATATCGATAGATAGGTTAACTATTCATATTTATATTGTATCGACGGATAGATATAAATTTTAGATGCATGAATAATTAATTGAATTATTTTGTTACAACGTGGTTAACAATAATTTGATTGGCAATAAGAATAGCACATATCGGAAATTCAATATTAGTTACATTCGTTCAAGGTAGAAGGAAATTCTAATTTGAATTTACCTAGGCAATTCGAAAGAACCCTAGAAATCTTTTCATTCTTGCTGTTTTATAGGTAATGCTGGGAGCATTACCAGAGCATTAGTAGCAGAATCATCGTAACAAAGAAATCGATCCTAGCCAAGGCCTTCTTTTATCATTTTTATCTCGTTTCTTCTGATTTACTTTGTTTCATTGTCATTCTGATTTTATTTAGAATTATTTTCATTTATCATCTAATATTTTTATAAGATTTTTATAGCGATTAATTCAATTAACAATATCCTCGTGGGATCGATACTTTACTTACTCTATTACTTCGTTAGCGACACGTGCACTTGCGTGTAAAGGTGTAAAATCACTAACAAGTTTTTGGCGCCGTTGCCGGGGATATTGTTTAGTTGTTATTATTTTGCTATAATTATTTTAATTTATTTTACGTTATTTTATTTTGTTTTGTTTTCCTATTTTCAGATATTATTGATTTATGCCGGACGACGAAGACGCACAGGATCTTGTACCCTTAGATCCAGAAATTGAAAGGACTTTTAGAGAAAGGAGAAGACAACAGCAACAACAACAACAAATTGAGGGAGAAAATATGGCGCATGCAGCAAATGAAAGGGAAAATGCTGAAAGAATTATTGACGAAAGAGATATACCTATTCAGGATTTTGCAATTCCTACACTTAATGATCTCAATCCTGGAATAGTCAGACCTGATCTCCGAGCCATAAGATTTGAGCTGAAACCTGTGATGTTTCAAATGCTCCAAACAGTTGGACAATTTACTGGAGCAATCACAGATAACCCTCATCGCCATTTGAAGGTTTTTGGAGAAGTCAGTGATTCATTTAACTTCCCTGGTGTATCTGCAGAAGCCCTGAGATTGAAACTCTTTCCATATTCCTTGAGAGACCGCGCCAGAGATTGGTTAAACAGCATTCCTTCAGATACAATCACCACTTGGGGGGATTTAGCGAAGAAATTTATTATGAAGTATCACCCACCAGTGAGGAATGCACGGATGAGAAACGAGATCACCAGTTTTCTACAGAGGGATGGAGAATCATTATATGAAGCCTGGGACAGATTTAAAGATTTGCTGAGACAGTGTCCAAATCACGGGATCCCTCACTGGATTCAACTGGAAACATTTTACAACGGGTTGAATGGACAAACCCGATCAATCATCGACGCAGCAGCTAATGGAACATTGCTTTCTAAATCATTTAACGAAGCTTACGATCTGCTGGAGAGAATGGCAGTAAACAGTTATCAGTGGCCTTCAGAGAGAAATACACATGCAAGGAGAGCACCCGGAAGTTATGATATAGATGAAGTAGCAGCTCTTAATGCAAAGATAGCTTCACTCGAGAATGCCATGAAAGCTATGAATAAACAGCAACAACCAGTAACCAGAGAGATCTCTTGTATTTTCTGTGGGGAGAACCATGATGACAGTTCATGCCCGACAAATCCTGAGTCGGCAAACTATGTGGGCTTTAACAGAAACAATAATCCATATTCACAGACGTATAACCCTGGGTGGAGACAGCATCCAAACTTCCAATGGAACTCTCAGCAACAGAACAATGCAATGCCTACAAGATCTGCTGATAACTATGCTCAGAATTACAACCAGCAAGTACAAAAACCTGCAGCTCAAGAAAAAACAGACAACTTTGCAAGGGAGTATGCTGCAAGGACAGATATAATTTTGCAAAATTTATCAGCTTCGATAAAGAATATTGAAACCCAACTGGGGCAATTAGCACAATCTGCAAATTCAAGAAGCAGTGGACAATTACCCAGCGATACAGAAATTCCACAAAGATCAGGCAAAGAACACTGTAAAGCAATAATATTAAGAAATGGTAGAGAAGTGGAGATTCCAGAGAAACCACAGAAGGCAGAGAAATCAAAGAAGAATGACCAAGAAAGAGAGGCAGAACAACAACCCAGTACTGAGGGTTTACAGGAAAGAGAAGTGGGGATTGAGAAAGAAAGACCTCAAGAGGCCGAAGAGAATAATTCCAATTCTGGAGAAATTAATACAAATGCTGCAGTTTCGCCCGCAGCATCGCCACAGCAGCAACATGCAGAAGAACAACTCCAGAGACCACCTCCACCATTTCCACAGAGGCTACAAAAACACAACCAGGAAAAACAGTTTAAAAAATTCTTGGATGTTTTGAAGCAACTCCATATAAATGTACCTCTTGTGGAAGCTCTTGAACAAATGCCAAATTATACTAAATTTATGAAGGATATCTTATCCAAAAAGAGGAGGTTGGGAGAATATGAGATGGTGGCCATGACTGAGGAAACCAGTTACATTTTGCAGAATAAGATCCCACCAAAATTGAAGGATCCTGGCAGCTTCACTATTCCGTGTACAATCGGCAACAATTATTTCGGAAAAGCTCTCTGTGATCTGGGAGCTAGCATAAATCTGATGCCCATGTCGATCTTTAAGAAGCTGGGAATTGGAGAAGCTCGGCCAACAACAGTAACTCTGCAACTTGCTGACCGATCACTCACCCACCCTCAAGGAAAGATTGAAGATGTGCTGGTAAAGGTAGATAAATTTATCTTTCCAGCAGACTTCATAATTCTCGACTATGAAGCAGATCGAGAGGTGCCAATAATTTTGGGAAGGCCATTTTTGGCTACTGGCCGAACTCTGATAGATGTCTAGAGAGGAGAACTGACGATGAGAGTCAATGATCAACAAGTTACTTTCAATGTTTTAAAGGCCATGAAATATCCTTATGACGAAGAAGAATGCTTCAATATTTCCAAGGAAAATAAAGCAGCAGAAATAAAACAAGTATCAAGAGAGTATAGAAGGGAGTTCGAGGCATTAATTCGAACAGAAGATGGTAAAGAAAAGGGGGAGGATTCCAGTAAAGAGGCAGCCACAGTGGAACTCAAACAGTTGCCCCCACATTTGAAGTACGTATTTCTTGGACTCAACGAAACACTTCCTGCTATTATATCTACCACTTTGTCTAACCTGCAAGAGCAAGAATTAGTAGAGGTTCTAAAGAAATATAAACTAGCTTTGGCATGGACAGTGAAGGATATCAAAGGGATAAGCCCAAGCATTTGTATGCATAAAATCAGATTGGAAGAAGGAGTCACTCCAACCATAGATCAACAGAGAAGACTAAACCCGATTATGAAGGAAGTGGTGAAGAAAGAAATACTTAAGTGGTTGGACGCAGGCATTATCTACCCCATTTCTGACAGCTCGTGGATTAGCCCGATTCATTGTGTTCCAAAGAAAGGAGGAACAACTGTTGTGACTAATGAGAAAAGTGAATTAATTCCAACGAGAACCGTAACTGGTTGGAGGATTTGTATGGACTACAGGAAACTGAACAAAGCAACTCGAAAAGACCATTTCCCTCTTCCCTTTATAGATCAAATGCTGGACAGATTAGCAGGAAAGAAATTTTACTGTTTCTTGGACGGATATTCAGGGTATAATCAAATTACTATAGCACCAGAAGATCAGGAGAAGACAACTTTCACCTGCCCATATGGAACGTTTGCCTTCAGGAGAATGCCCTTTGGGTTATGTAATGCTCCTGCTACATTCCAGCGTTGTATGATGGCCATTTTCTCGGACATGATTGAAGAAAGTTTGGAAGTCTTTATGGATGATTTTTCCATTGTTGGAGATTCTTTCGAAAAGTGTCTGGAAAATCTAGAGAAAGTGTTGAAGAGGTGCATGGAAACTAACCTAGTTTTAAACTGGGAAAAGTGTCATTTTATGGTCCCAGAGGGCATAGTTCTCGGACATAAGGTTTCAGACAAAGGATTAGAAGTGGATAAAGCGAAGATAGAGATTATCGAGAAGTTACCTCCACCAAAAACAGTGAAAGGAATTAGAAGTTTCCTGGGGCATGCAGGATTTTACAGACGTTTCATCAAAGATTTTTCTAGAATATCGAAGCCTTTATGCAGTCTACTGGAACAGAATATACCATTCAATTTCGACAAAGCTGCCTGGAAGCTTTTAACCTGCTGAAACAGAAGCTGATCACGGCACCTGTGATAGCTGCACCAGACTGGAACTCACCTTTTATTCTAATGTGTGATGCGAGTGATTATGCAGTGGGAGTAGTGCTTGGGCAGAAAAAGGAGAAAATTTTTCACTCTATTTACTACGCTAGCAGAACCTTGAATGAAGCCCAAAAGAATTACACCACCACGGAGAAAGAACTGTTAGCCGTGGTATTTGCATTCGACAAATTCAGAGCGTATTTAATTGGCACAAGAGTTATTGTGTACACTGACCATGCAGCAATCAAATACCTGTTTGCAAAGAAAGATGCTAAACCTAGACTTATACGCTGGGTTCTTTTACTTCAAGAGTTTGATGTGGAGATTCGTGACAGAAAAGGGTGCGAAAACCAAGTAGCCGATCATTTATCTCGTCTGGAGAATATGGGTAATCAGCAAGATGAAGGGATTATAAAAGAGTCTTTCCCTGATGAGCAAATACTGAAACTGGAAACGTCTTCAGCTCCTTGGTATGCTGATTTTGTGAATTACATTGTAAGTAATATAATACCGTTTGATTTGGATTATCAGCAGAGAAGGAAGTTCATGAAAGAGGTGAAGTATTATTTCTGGGACGAGCCATTTCTTTTCAAACAGTGTGCTGACCAATTGTTAAGAAGATGTATTCCGGAAGAAGAAATACAATCAGTGCTGCAGCAATGCCATGCAGCATCATATGGCGGTCATTATGGGGGAACTAGAACAGCTGCCAAAGTTCTACAGTCAGGTTTGTACTGGCCCTCCCTTTTTAAGGATGCTAATGAGTTTGTTCAAAAATGTGACAGGTGTCAAAGAACAGGGAACATCTCAAGAAAACACGAGCTGCCACTTACAAATATTTTGGAAGTGGAAGTATTCGACGTATGGGGTATAGACTTCATGGGACCTTTTCCACCATCTTTTGGAAATCAATACATTTTATTGGCGGTGGATTACGTATCTAAATGGGTTGAAGCAGCGGCACTTCCAAATAATGAAGGGAAGAGTGTTCTGACATTTTTGCAGAAAAATATTTTCACACGTTTTGGAACACCGCGTGCAATTATAAGCGATGGAGGTTCTCATTTTTGCAATAGGATGTTCACTGGTCTACTGGGAAAATATGGAGTCAGACACAAAATAACTACAGCTTACCACCCTCAGAGTAATGGACAAGCAGAAGTATCTAACAGGGAGGTAAAACGGATTCTGGAAAAGGTGGTGAATCCAAACCGAAAAGATTGGTCTCAGAAATTGGAAGATGCATTATGGGCGTATAGAACTGCATATAAAACACCTTTGGGCACCACACCTTATAACTTGATTTATGGGAAAGCTTGCCATTTACCAGTAGAGCTTGAGCATAAAGCATATTGGGCAATCAAAACCCTAAATCTGGATTTACAAAGAGCAGGAAAACATCGGTTTTTACAGTTACAGGAGCTGGAAGAGTTAAGGTTGGGAGCCTACGAAAATGCAAAAATTTACAAGGAAAAAGTGAAGAAATGGCATGATAAAAAGTTACAGGCAAGAACATTTTGAAAGGTGAAAAAGTCTTGCTATTTAATTCTAGGATGAAGCTCTTTCCAGGAAAGCTTAAATCAAGGTGGTCTGGGCCATTTGAAATAATGGAGGTATTTCCATACGGAGCAGTAGAGTTACACGATGAAAAGAATGGAAGGAATTTTAAAGTGAATGGTCAACGAATAAAGCATTATTTTGGAGAAAAATTGACAAAAATTATGTCAATTTCTCTACAAAATTTGGAAGAAAAATGAGCAAATGGAAAGTCTGGCTGAAGACTTACGTAAAAACTTAACGCTTTGAGGGAGGCAACCCTCGATAATATCCTTTTATGCGTTAATTTTAGTTGCAATTTTTGTCTATTATTTTTATTATGATTTTTTTAGTTTAAATAAGTTATTTTTGAATTCAGTTTTACTTTTCTATTTATCTTCACCCAATCTCTCTCGAAGCGATTTTAGGGTAAATTTCTGCTTGCAACCCGCCGCCGACGTTCAGTGCATCTCCGCAATACAGTCTCGACAAATTTTTCCTCTGCTCCACGACGCTGCTACTAACGCCCACAGCATTACGCACTATTCTGTCGGTAGCAATGAGGCCAAAGCAAAAAGGACAGAAAAAGGCCAAGAAAGTGAATAGGATGACTTTATTTCTGAGGAAGCCAAGTTGAGATACGAGCAAGGATTGCAGCAACGCAGCTTTGCTCAAGAAAAAGGCTTCCTAGTCGCAGAAGAGCAGCTATTGAGGTACCCGAACTATGTTACCTCTGTTATTCATGAGCGTAAATGGGAAACATTTTGTGCAATTCCAGGGACAGCAGTAAAAAATATTGTGAGAGAGTTTTATGCAAATTTTGAGGGAGATTTGCCCGAGTGTATTAAAGTTCGAAAATGCGATGTAAGATTCGGACCTTCAGCGATAAATAGTTTTTACAATCTGGAGGATGTTGAAGACGAGTTTTACAAATACGAGGATTATGGATCCCAGGGATTTCTCAAATCAGTATTGAAAGAAATAGCAATGCCCGACACAGAATGGGTAATTTCAAAAACTGGCTGTGTCTCTTTTCCACGGCTAGCTTTACTGCCGAAGGCAAAGGTATGGTATCATTTTTAAAACTCCGATTATTTCCTTCGTCTCACGGTCAGCACTTGACAAGAGAAAGGGCCATTTTACTCTACTTGCATTTTGACAAACAAAAAGATCAATGTGGGACTGGTGATATACCGGAACTTATGTGCAAATGCTCTTAAAACCGAAAGGGCAGCTGTTGTTTCCTTCTCTGATCTCTGGATTATGTGAAATGGCTGGCGTAATGTCTGAAGCTGATGAAGAGGAACTTTCTCCTGGCCCTGTGATGACACCAAATATTATAAGGAGAATTTCTTCGGAGGGATTGGGAACAGAAGCACCAGAATCTGAGGAGAATGCTGCAAGTGGAGCTGCAGCATCATCCAGCACCAACAATATCCACCAGCAAATACTTGATGGTCTGGAGGCAGTGCGTAATAAGCTTGATTTGCACAGAAATGATCTTTCGACTTTGAAAGAGGAACTTCAACTTCAGAAGCAATTACAATCCAAGGTGACAAGGACCTTGACCAGCTTAAAACGAAAAAATAGAACATTTTGGCAGTACAACAAGCTGCGTGATACAGCATTGGCCGCTAGCTTTGCCAGAAGTCCAGAAGATCCAGCCCCTGTTTTCCCTCGGTTCCCAGCAGCAATTTTTCGAGATTCGGATGATGAGTCCGAACCTGAAGCATGAATTCCAGGGAAGTCCTAAACCCCCTAGTTTTATTTTGCTTTCATTTCTTTTTGTTGAATTTAATTTTGTTTGGCAGTGGGGACACTGCCAATTTTAAGTTTGGGGGTGCATGAACTTTGATCTTGTTTGGATGTCTTGAAGTTTAAAGTGGGTGTTTTGTGTCTGTTTGATTTTGAATGTTTGAAAACTGCTTAGAACATGTAGTTATATTCGTAATATTGTTAATGTGTTGCATGATTGCCTAATTTTTTTTTTTTTTTTTTTTTTTTTTGTTAACTTGTTTCATTTGCTTTTCTGCTAAATGGTGTTATTTGCTTTTCTGTTAAGTCATGTTATTTGTTTATTTGGTCAGTAGTGAGCTGCTGGATATATAGATTATTTGAGAAACAAAATTGATATAATTTCCTAATATCTTCTAAGTTAGTAGGTTATTGAATAATGTTATTGTTACATATTAGTAGAAATCAATTAAAATTTATTCCCATTAACTTAGTCGTTTCTAACACACAAACTCCTTTTGGTTGCTTAGGAATATAATCCTTTCTAGGCATTACAATTCTATCTAGTCGTCAATAATTTAGTGTTTGAATTAAAGAAATTAGCAGTAAGAGAATTCTTCTTAGAAAAATATATAGTAAATAATAAGTTTGGGGGTTATAAAATAAAATAAAATAAAATAAAAAAAAAAAAAAAAAAAGAGAAGAATAAATGCAATTTCCTAATCTACTTTCAATTTCGAGTGAGCCTTTTGGATACTCGATGGGTAGAAATAAATTAGAGGAACTTTGGGAGGAACTCCGTTGCATATTTATTGGCTATACTCCTCTATTTTATATGAGTATAAATCTTAAGGTGACACTATTGAGTAACCGGAGGACTTCATCACAAATGTTGTCACTCGCGTAAAAAGATAGTGTGACTTATAGATAAAGTCAATATAAAAAAAAAAAAAAAAAAAAAAAACTTAATCCCCTTACTTATTTAAAAAAAAAAAAAAAAGAATCTTTGAATGCTAATGGATTTATGAAGGATATTAGAGAGTTGACATCTTATGATATGTATTGTGAATTCTAGTTTTGATTGTTGAACTTAGCAATTCAAATGGAGTTTGAGCACACACACATTTTGACTAGTTTATTGGGAATTGAATTTTTATTGATTACTTTTAATTGTGATAGTGAAATTTTTCAATAAGTTACAAGTTAGTAGATATTTTGAAATTATATCGATTTTGTCAATGTTACCTTGGAAATTCATTGTTGCTTGCATCACTCGAGGACGAGTAATGGTTTAAGTTTGGGGGTATTTGATGACTCTTATTTTAGAGTCATTTTATGCTAACTTTATATAAGAAAACTTATATGAATTGAGTGATTGCAACAATTAATTGATATGAATTTACTATAAATGCTATGCAATGCTGCGGTATTGGTGTTTTGAATTAATTTAATATATTTAATGCTAATTCTCTATCAAAAGTAGATTTTTCTGTTTAAGTTTGAATTTTATAATTTTATATTTATATACAAAGAAAATAACGGGAAAAATCTAGTTCAATAAAGGAAAATTATGGTTGCCAAAATTTAAGAATTTATTTTGATTATAAATTGGTTGCCAAAATTTGAGGATTTATTTTTGGCTGTAAAGTTTATGCAGAATACGAAGAAGAGAGAGAGAAAATCACTACAATCAAGGAAGATCAAATAGGTTGAGATTTTGTGGAATAAAACAGAGCAATCGGAAGAAGCATAAAGACTTGGGCATCGGAAGCAGTAAATATTTGGGCAGCGGAAGCAGCAAAAGCTGGGCAGCAATCGGTAGATGCAAAGCAGCTGGGTAGCGGAAGATGCAATAAAGTAAACAAAAGCAATCAGATTATTTAAAGGAAGCTGGGCAACTGGGCAGCGGAAGACTAAAAGTGAAAGAAATAAGCTGGGCAGCTGGGCAGCGGAAGAGGCAAAAACTTGGGTAGCACTAGATGACAAAACCACATAAAGGAAGAGAGAGAAGATTTGCTACACAAAAAAAAAAAAGGGAAACAATTAAATGAAAATAAAGATTGGAGAGAGAAAGAAAGAAACGGATTGCATATTCCTTGGGAAGGATTTGATTTTAAAAAGAAAGAAACACTCCAACAGAAGGGTATTCTGGCAAGGCTGAGGGGTGACAATTGGAAAGAAGTTCGGCATCTGAAGAGAAAAACCACCAACGCCAAGCTTTGGATTTTTCTTCTTCCTCTCTTATTTTTATTGCATTATTTTTCTATGAACACAATTATTTTTAGTTTTAATTTAATTATGCATAGTAGCTAAACTTTTAATCTTGGTTAGGACGGTAGTATTTGTTACGTTATTTTGCTACGATCTTGGTTTGCTTTTGGAATTATCTATTGAACAATTATTCGTGAAATTTATTTGCTATGTTAAACCATATCGATAGATAGGTTAACTATTCATATTTATATTGTATCGACGGATAGATATAAATTTTAGATGCATGAATAATTAATTGAATTATTTTGTTACAACGTGGTTAACAATAATTTGATTGGCAATAAGAATAGCACATATCGGAAATTCAATATTAGTTACATTCGTTCAAGGTAGAAGGAAATTCTAATTTGAATTTACCTAGGCAATTCGAAAGAACCCTAGAAATCTTTTCATTCTTGCTGTTTTATAGGTAATGCTGGGAGCATTACCAGAGCATTAGTAGCAGAATCATCGTAACAAAGAAATCGATCCTAGCCAAGGCCTTCTTTTATCATTTTTATCTCGTTTATTCTGATTTACTTTGTTTCATTGTCATTCTGATTTTATTTAGAATTATTTTCATTTATCATCTAATATTTTTATAAGATTTTTATAGCGATTAATTCAATTAACAATATCCTCGTGGGATCGATACTTTACTTACTCTATTACTTCGTTAGCGACACGTGCACTTGCGTGTAAAGGTGTAAAATCACTAACATGCGGCAAAAAAGATACTTAGTATGAAAATCTCTCGTGATATGAAGAATGAGAAACTTTGGTTGTCTCAGGAAGACTACATCGAGAAGGTACTTGAAAAGTTCAACATGAGCAAAGCCAAAGTTGTGTGTTCTCCACTTGCAGGTCACTTCAAGCTCAATTAGGAGCAATGCCATACAAGTGAAAAAGATAAGGCATACATGAGTCGAGTTCCTTATTCATCTGCAGTTGGCAGTTTGATGTACGTTATGGTTTGCACTTGACCTGATATTGCTCATTCAGTTGGAGTAGTCAGTCGGTTCCTCTCCAATCCTGGCAAAGAACATTGAGAAGTGGTGAAGTGGATACTCAAATATCTTCGAGGTACTTCCAGGTTGTGTTTATATTTCGGTGGCAGTGATTCTATGCTAATTGGATATACAGATTTAGATATAGCCGGTGACGTTGATTCTATGAAGTCCGTTTCAGGATTCTTTATGACTTTTGTAGGGGGAGTCGTGTCTTGCCAATCGAACCTGCAAGAGTGTGTTGCTCTATCCACCACAGAAGCCGAATACATTGCGATTACTGAGGTTACAAAAAAACTTAGTGGATGAGGAGATTATTTGAGAAATTGAGTTTGCGCCAAGAGAAGTATGTTGTGTTTAGCGAGAGCCAGAACGCTATCCATCTTTTTAAGAATTCGTCATTTCATTCGAGGTCCAAGAATATTGATGTAAGGTATTATTGGTTCGAGATTTATTCAAAACGAAGCTGTTACACTTGGCAAAAGTACACACTAATGAGAATAATTCAAATATGTTAACGAAACCTTTGCCAAAGGAGAAACTCGAGGCTTGTCAGCGAAGAGCGGATTTGTCGGAGTCCACACATGACTCGTAGGGGGAGTTTGTAGGGATCCGAACCAATTGTATGGGCTCGGATCAATAATGGATATTGATCCATTATGTAAAAGGGCAGAAGGCCAAAAGGGAAGCTTCAGAAAACAACAGAATGGCACGCGAAGCTTGTTGTTGAACAAAGCTTCAGAGAGGCTTGTTGGAGAAGCCAGTAAATAGCGCTCGCTCTGTAAAAGAACAGAGTTGTGAAGCTCACCTGTGTAGCTACCCGAATCAATCTCTTTTCGATCGAAGCAGAGATTCTTCTTCGACGTGCATCGTGGAGGATCGTTGTTGTTCTGCTCTTCTGCTCAAAGCCACGTTCGCACTCTGCGTTTTCTGAAGGCATGAAGAAGGTCGTCTTCTAGGATACAGCTAAGGTTTTTGTGTTGTCTTTGTTTCTGTTGTTGTTTTCTGGTAGAACTTTGGTGTAGTTTACTGTCTTTCGCTTTTTTCAAAAACTCGCAGTTGTATATGGTCTTTTAAATAGTGATATTGTTTTCTGGTAGAACTTCTCTTTAGAGATTCGGCAATTTCCTCTTCAGCCCCAGATTTTTCGACACGAGATATGAACTAGTATCTACCGATGAACCTAAAAAGGGTAACGAAATTCGAACTTTACTATATAGACTTCTTCTATTCTATGCTTTTTGTTCAGTTTTCTGTTTTGGCTTCCGAGAAAGAAAATCACCCAGTGAGAAAGTTATGCACCTTCAGCCGTAACTTGAACAACAAACTAAGAATTCTGAACAGATAATATTTGCAGAGAAGCCGAAAAAGTCGAAACATACCTGATTTTACCGCCATTAGATTTGCTGATTAAGGAAGTGAATAGAAAGGGAGAGATTTCGTAGAGAGGGAAGTAAAAATGAGTCCTGAGAGTGGCAATCTCAGTGAGCTCAAGAGCATGGAAATGGCTGCCTGATCGTATTATCCGACTAGCTCACAATTCTTTGTACTTTCCAGGGCGAAATAAACTATAAATGGCGGCGTATCATCACTGCCGTTTCTGGACCGTAGATTGGAAAGATGAGGGGAAGTCTTACTGCCGCTAGTATTTAAATCGAACGGTCATCCCTATTTCAGAAATCCTCTCGTTTGTGCACAAGTTCGTTCACCGAGGGTTCTAGGTGAAACCCGAGTTTTGCTCCGGAGCGTTAATGGAGGATTTACAGAGGGTTCTAGAAAATGGCGGTCTAATGGTTTCTACACTACAGGAGAAGGGTCGGTGCCTCTTTACCACCAGGGATTTCTATCCAGGTTTCTCTCTCTCGGTCTCCACTCAAACTCCATTGTTTTTAATTTTTTCTTAAAATGATTCGATTTTTGCTTTCGGACTCTCTGACGAGTTGGTTTGGGATAGTTGAATGTACCTAGAAGTTTGAAAGGGGAGCTCGAAGAATTGGGTGCTTTTTCTTCTATGATCTTGTCTTTGAAATCTAAATATGATCTGAGGTTTGGAAGGACGACCAAAACAAAAAATTCTCTCAGCTTATATTGCTGTATATCCAAAGTCAGTGTGTTCTTGTGTTCTTGAGTGGTTTGAAAATACCTTTCTAATATTTTCTTCAGTTGTTTATTTCAATCTCACGATCATGCTTTTTGAATGGAGAAATTCAAAATGTATTGGTCCCAGATTAGGCGAATCGTCATCCTTGAATGTGGTCAATTTAAAAAAAAAAAGAAAGAAAAAGAAGAAGAACTCCATTAACGTAAGAATGAGAATCATGAAGTGGAAAGATGTCTTGGGTGTTGCTGCTCAGAGACTATGCGATTGGCATCCTTATTTAAAGTGAAGTTTCTCTATTACAATTCACATTAATGACTCTTATCATTAAGGTCAAGATGTTTCTTGTGCTGAAAAAATTGTCTGTCATTCAAAGCCACATTGTTATATAGGATTAGACTGAAGGTAGATAGTAAAGGAAAGGGGGGAAATGTGGGCACTGAACTACCCAAGACACTTTTTTTTATAAGAAACGAATTATACTAATAGAAAGAAGATTAAAAAACTTCAATTTTAATCAATTTGCGTCTTCCTCTTGCTTTAACGCTGCTTTAACTTTGCAGGAGAAGTTATAATAAGTCAGGAACCTTATGTTTCTGTGCCAAACAACTCAGGAAATGATTCGAGATGTGATAGATGTTTCGTTTCTATTAACCTTAAAAGGTGCTCCGGTTGCCATATTGTATGGTATTGTGGCAGTGGATGTCAGGTATGATCCAATGTTGTATTTCTATATTTGATCATATGTGCTACTTTTGTTGTTCTTAAATCTTGACTATGGTAAGATGCTAATATAAATGAAATAAAAGGGCAGAATACAATTTATTCATAGCATTTAAGGCAATAGACATTTGATGACCTAAATTTGTCTTTGAACAAATTAGATGTTGAATTTTAGACCCTGAGCAAAAAATAGTTCTTTTCTGCACGTCTCTGGGTCTCTCTCTTTCTATCTCTCATTCTCCAAATCACACTCTTTTATGCGCGCTTACACACACCCACTATCGCTCTCTCATAGCTTTTGCAAATTGAAACTTCTCACGACCATCATCGAGCAATTGAAGGTGGGAGGGAGGGAGGGTTCATGTTGTCGTTGTCCATTGCATTTAAATTAGGAGTTACATTGGATTTTACCGAACATAAAATATTTTACTATGCCCAAATTACATTTTAATTCTTAATATTTTTAAAGCATATACAAAGGCGTGAAGATAATAAAACTCTTATATGTGTGTCCATAGTTTTTCATTGCGTGCATTTTACTAAGTAAAAAAAGTACTATTTCCCATTTGGTGAGATGAATGAACAAAGGAAATTTTGATTTCCCTTCCTTTTAAATCAAATCCATCTCAACTATGAAAGTTAACCTAGTTGATACTCTGGTGTGTACTTTAAAAATATGCAGAAGTTGGAATGGAAGTTACATCATCTTGAATGTGGTGCTCTCTCAAGGCTTGACAAGGACAGACGGAAAGCCGTTACTTCATCCTTACGACTAATGCTCAAGCTCATCATTCGGAAAAAGTGTCAAAGTGAAAAGGTAAAGTACTCTCCATGCTATCAATACCAATTTTCATGATTGGTTTGTCGCTTTTGAATTTTGAAGGTAGAGGTACCTGGAGGGGTATTAAAATGATATGCTCTACTGATTTTACAATGTTTTGTTCTTTTCCATTTTCTATTATTTAAAATTTTTCCTTTTTTAATCTAAGAAGCTACTAGCTAAGGAGAGAAGAATAAAGTGGCTTGATCATTTTGAAAATGATTTTCTGAAAATCTTTATCCCTGCAAAGAGTTTTATATATTTGATTTATTTCCTATAAGATCCTCCCTACAACCGCAACAGATAACTACAGTCTGCTAGAGGCGCTGGTGGCACGTATCCTACTCTGTCTCTCTTCTTTCATTTGATCTAGCTCTTCTATCTTTTCACATTATGATTCTTAGTTTAATACTTATGGTTCTTGTGGCAGTTATGATGGTTCTCTGGTTAATTGTTTTATTTAAGAATCTCTTCTCATAGATATGTCAAACATTGATGAAAAGCAAATGGTGATGTATGCTCAGATGGGTAATCTTGTGAGTTTGATACTCCAATGGCCTGATCTGAACATTAAAGAAATTGCAGAAAATTTTTCAAAGGTTCTATCTCTTTCTCATTTCTATGTTAACTGATTTATTGTAACTTGCAAGTAAGCCGAATTTTCATACAATCTTCCACCATTTTCTGGGCAATTTTTTCAATTATGAAAGTGCCCTTTTCATCTTATTTAAGTTCTCCGACCAAAATTATAAGTGATCAAGGCACTTAGGAAACTTAGGAAAAATCCTAGAAAAATTCTTCTGACTAGTGAAACTTTTTAGGAGTAATATTTGGTTAATTATCTAATTTTTCGCTCTAATCTCTCCTGACATGACACTCATTAATCAGTGTAGTTAATATCGTAGTTAATTATTTATAATTTTTCTTAATTATTAAATTAATTAATGAAAGACAAATAAACGTCATGTCAAAATGTAAAATTAGAGGAAGATTAAACCTAAAATTAATAGTTAAACCTAGCGTTACTCACTTTTTAATAAACAACATAGTGATGTCACAAGAAATGGTTAGCATCACTAACATCATGATGTCATTTGAAATTTGGTCTTAAAGTCGTCACGTTAAATTTATTTCATATGTTTTACATAAACCACTTGCATAATTCTACATGCTTCAATTACGTGCAGTTAGCATGTAATGCACATACAATTTGCGATAGCGAACTCAGACCCTTAGGGACTGGACTATATCCAGTGATCTCCATTATTAACCACAGGTAAGTGGTTTAGTTATGCTCTCATCTTGTAGATTCACCCTTAATTATATCATTCTTCTTAGTGCTGGATGGTTAATGTACTGTAGCTGCTTGCCGAATTCTGTTTTGGTATTTGAGGGAAAGACTGCTGTGGTGAGAGCTGTGGCAAAAATACCAAAAGGGGAAGAGGTTTTATTCACCTGTCCTCTAAACTTATGTTAAATCTGTGTACTTGAAAGCAAAATGAAATTTTTTTCTCTCATGGCTTCCATAATTTTTGGAATGTACTTCTAATTGGATGGAAAATTTTACCATCTTCATCTTCCTGTTAGTTCTGTTTCTGTAATGATAGTAAGTTCTGTTTCTGTAATGATAGTAACATTCATCATCATTCTCCATTGATATTTGCCTCAGTTAAAGGAACTTCTTCTCTTCATAATATTAAAATGTCGGAGTTGGATAATTGTTTTGGTGAGTATTAACTTGTCTTCGATTAGAAATTGAAAAGAATTGTTTGGTAATATTGTGAAAGGTGTTGATAAGTTACATCGAAACTGCGGCAAGCACCATGGCTCGGCAAAAGGCTCTGGAAGAACAATACTTTTTCAACTGCACCTGTATCCGCTGTGTTAAAGTGGTACTAAATTTTAGGATTGGCTGGTTGGTGGTTTTCATTTTAGAGAAAAGTTTTTTTTTTTTAATTGCATTACTTGGAATATAACCCATTTTTTGAATTAAGGGTCAACCTGATGATATGCAAGAAAGTGCAATTCTTGAAGGTTACAGCTGCAAGAATGAGAAATGCGAGGGTTACTTGCTCCGAGATCACGGTATGTGAAAATAAGGAAAATGAGAGAGAAAGAGAGATAGAGAGAATATTTATTTATCTCCTGTGTGGACATTGCAGATGACAAGAGATTTATATGTCAGCAATGCGGGTTTTTTAGAAAAAATGAAGAGATTAAAGACATTGCTGGGGAAATAAAATCATTGACTAACAAGGCTTTCGAGTTTATGACAGGGCGATGTATCCTCCAATATTTCTATTGCGATGATATAATTTCTATTGAAAAGTTTGAGTTTTTTTTTCTTATTTTGTAATTGTTCTGGATGATTTATCTTTAACTGGGTTAGATTATGAGGACGCTATTTCTGTTCATGAGAAAATTGAAAAACTTCAAAGGAAATTGTGTCATCCCTTTTCAATCAATTTGTTGCAAACTAGAGAAAAGCTTCTAAAGGTAATAGAGTTTTTATTTCCTCTGTCTATTATATATTTACTAAAAAGAGGATCTTTCCCATTGTGTGGTGAATGTTGCTTGTTATTCTAATGGACAATTTTTAGAGATCTATTGGTTTCATTATTTCAATCCTCTTAGAGAGGTCTAACGATAGGAAACATTAAAAAAACAACATAAAATATATCTTTTAGACTCTTTGGCTTCATTAAATAAAATTATTTTTATGGATAATTCTCTAATAATGACTTGTGAGATATGATTAATTTTGTTATATCTAGGTGGATTTATAGTTCTAGTATTTTAAAAGTTACACTTTTAATATGGTTATTTCTATCAAAAGGAATTGTTTTTCATTTCTGGTAACTTTTTACTTTTAATACAAAAGTTATTTGAAAAAAAAAAACTGTTTTGAGAGTGTTATCAGCTGACTATAAGAATATGCTTTCAGAGTCTGTTTTTGGCTCTCAATGCATTGTCTTTTTTCCTGTTTTTCAAGTATAATTCTTAAAATTTATTTTCTACATACTTCTCCAAACACTCTTATAATGTTTATGGGACATCTTCAAAATGATTGTGTTATTCAAGAATCCGATTATCTGTTATCTTGCAGATGTTGATGGAACTAGAAAATTGGAGAGAAGCTCTCAAATATTGTAGATTGACCATTCCTGCATACCATAGTATGTCATTTGAATCTTCATTCCTGCATACCATATAAAATAAACATTCCCACTCTTTGTAATCTTCTTAAAAACATCGTAGATTTAATCAGGACATTCGGTTTTGATGATCAAATGTAGCAATTGTTCTAATGCAAGATAGGTAGTTAAATCTAGATTATGATGAGAAGACAGAATGGAAAAAGCAGAAAGAAAATGCAAGTTAATGAGTTAGTTTTATTGCCTTTATCTTCTTCCATATTCTCCATTTGTTTCTTCTTCCCAATGTTCAAGGAGCACCTGACGTTTGCATTGACTGTTTTGTGTAGGGATGTACCCTGGATTTCACCCTCTGCTTGGACTGCAATATTATACGTGCGGGAAACTAGAATGGTTAGAATCTCATTAACTATCTTCAGCACTCTACTCAATCATACCTCATTTGGAATGCTATGATTACTTTCTATTTTTAGTTTTCAATTCTTGCCCCATAATGTGTCGCTCGTTAATTGGTGCAAACTTATTTTAATGATTTGTAATGTATGATTTTAATTGCACAAATTGATAAGTGTAATGCCACAAGGTAAAAATAGAAAGCAAATGTAACATTATTCTTTTTATATCTAAGAGCATCATAAATCCAAAACCACCTTACATTATTGTTCTTAAAACATTATCTCGATAAATGTTTTTTGTTTTGAAACATATTAATCACAGGCTCTTGGGAGATACAGAGGATGCTGTGAGAGATCTCACCATGGCCACTGATATTCTGCGTGTCACGCACGGGACAGAGACAAGTTTTATGAAAGAACTAATAATTAAGTTGGAGGAAGCTCGGGCTGAATCTTCGTATAAACACTCACCTAGCAATGAGTAGGCACATTCAAATTTTGTCAATTTTTTTTTGTTAAAATTACATGTTCCCATAGCATGATGTGTACTCAATGTAATGTGTAGAATTAATCAGTTTTGCAAATAAAATTATGCAATCTATACTTTTCTGTAGAGTATTATGTGCTGCCACAATACCATAAGTGGTCTTGGTACGATCATAACTTGAGGAAGTGTTAAATTGAACTTTAAATTATAAAAACTAATTTAAAGTTATTCCAAAAAAATGGATAAGAGATAGAATTTCTCACATGGATAACTTAAACATTCTTCGTAAAGGCTAAGTTTCTACAGGTTTAGAATCAGCTTAAGCTAATCAACAACGCCATCCATTGCTCAAATGACAAGCTAGAATCACTATCTTCATACATGCTTATAGAAATGAGGTCTACATTTGCAAGAACAGATCAACAGATCAAATTGATATGCTACCTGAGTTTTTGGAGCTGAGAGCAAAGACTTAAAGCTTCCTCCTCGTTTTTACAAGTTTCGGCAATATATCGAAACAATGTCGAGATATAATCATGGGAAAGAGGTATCTGGGGAAGAACTGGCGGCACGAGAAAAGGGTGTTGAAGAAGCTGAGGAATTCTCCACCTTTCATGGCGGTCCCATGCAAGACACTTTTTCATAAGATCAAGAAGCCAAGGATTAGAAAGTGCTTCGTATTTAATCTCGTGCGTTGGATCAGTTATAACTTTGAACTTTGCCCAAAAAGTCTTGTACTCTGCGAATGGTGTTCTTCCATAAACCATCTGATAAAGAATGCAGCCAAGAGACCATATATCGGACGGCCGACCACACTTGATGTTGTTTCCATTTGCATCTCTCTCGTTGCACATGAATGCCTCAGGTGACATGTAACTCAATGTCCCCACCTGCACCACAAAAATGACAGAAAATAGTTTACAAATAAGAGCTGCTGGTAGAATTTGTAAACAAATAAATGTAATATGGAGCAAAACAAAAATATAGTAATTAATTCTCCAATTTTACATTAAAATCTTATATCTTGACGTGTCGTTCATTAGTTAGTGGAATATCTTATTTTCACTGTTTATAATTTCTATTAATTATTACACTAATTAATGAGTGACTGATAAATGATGCGTCGGTAAAATAAGATTAAAGTGTAAAATTAGAGAGTAAACCTAACATTGCTCGTAAAAATAAGACCTCTAAAAATAAGAAAAAAAAAAGGAAGTACCTGTGCATCCCTTTGGATGTTTGTTGTGTCACTCATAATGGCTTTTGCAATGCCAAAATCAATAAGCTTTAAGGAGCCTTTGACAAGAAGAAAATTAGCTGGCTTCAGGTCAGAGTGAACAATTCGCTCCTTATGTATAGTGTTTACAGCTTGTAGAATTTGCTGAAATTTTTTTAAAGCAAATTAGGTAAACAATTTCTTTTCCAACAATCTGATAGGCCTCCATTAGGTTATAAGTATATTATGCTTGTTGAATTGTTGATGTTTTCCTTGACAATCCTGAGTGCATGATTGAATAACATCAAATAAAAATCATAATACTGGCTAAACATGTTTATTTCTTACTAACATATTTTTCTGGTTGGATAACTGAAAGAACCATTTATTTATTCGTATGCTAAGTTTATCTTGCAATTTTACACTTTAATTTTACTTCATGATACAATTAATGTCTTATTTGAACTATTTATAATTTATCTTAATTATTATACTAATTCGTGAAGACATTTAACCGTATGTCAGTAAGTAAAATTAAAGTATAGAATTAAAAAATAAACATAATATTACTATTTACTTATCAACTTTCTTCTTCTAGACAAACAAAATAAACATGTATTTTAAAAAAAAATTTAAGTTGTTTTAAATGCAGCGAAAATAAAAATGTTAGATACTTGTGTTGAGAGTATAAAACCTGCCAATAGAATCGAAGCCAGTTCTCTTCCATTGTATGATTGGATGCGGATCTATCTATTTCCTTCCATTTCTGGGACAGCATGTGTGCCAAATCAATTTCACCATATTCAAGTACCATGTAAATATATCCATCATCCTTGACCTTGGCGTCTTTATTACTAGTGGAGCCATTCATGACTTCCTCCAGTAAAGTCTTATCTGTCACCTATGAACACATAGAATATTACTTATCTCGAGTTTATGTATCTCAAAATAGATGATATATGCACTTAAGGAAACAAAATGCCTTCGATACAAGAATAGTAGCCCAGGGTGTTAGTTGCACAAGAAGAACAAAAGCTTTATGCGGAATAGTTATTTATACATCACAAGGCATGAAATCATAAGAAAGGCTTACAAGTTAAAGACGTGAAATCAGCAGAAAAAAGTCTGAAATAGAAGAAAAAAAAACAGAAGCAAGGATTTCAGTGTTGAAAGTTTTCTTCCCAATTTCTTCCCAAATTGAGTTATGTCCATAGAAGAGCACATTATGGAAATATTAACTCTTGAAATTCAAGACACTGTCATCCTCAGTTCCCTTCTATGGCTGCATACTCCACTGAAGTCATTAGCCACTTTTGACCACATGATTCAATTGTTTGTGTCGCTACCTCATCCACAACAAATCATGACATACCCCCTGTCAGTAACTAATTTCCTTGCAACTGATTCATCAACTAAACTAAGCAAGTGAATTCCGTTTCAAGGTGTAAAAATCACTACAGCGGCAAAACGAGACTTATATGCAAACTCTCGGGAGATGAAAATAGAAACTTGGGTGTCTCAGGAAGACACATCGAGAAGGTACGTGAAAAGTTCACCATGACCAGCCAAAGTTGTTTGTTCTCCACTTGCATGTCACTTCAAGCTCAATTAGACAATCCAACAGTGAAAAAGATAGGCATACATTATCGGTTCCGTATTCTCTGCAGTTGGCAGTTGGATGTACGTTATTGTTTGCCTTGACCTATATTGCTCATTCAGTTGGATATCAGTCGGTCCTCTCCAATCCTGGCAAAGAACATTGGAGTGGGAATGGATATCAAATATCTTTCGAGGTACTTCCAGGTTGTGTTTTAATTTCGTGGCAGTGATTCTATGCTAATTGGATATACAGATTTAGATATAGCCGGTGACGTTGATTCTATGAAGTCCTTTCAGATTCTTTATGGACTTTTGTAGGGGGAGTCGTGTCTTGCCATCGAACCTGCAGAGTGTGGTTTCTCATCCACCACAAACCGAATACTTGCGATTACTGCGGTTTACAAAAAACTTAGTGGTGAGGAGACTTATTTGAAAAATTGATTTGGCGCCAAGAGAGTAAAGGTTGTGTTTAGCGGGCCAGAACGCGAGCCATCTTTTTAAAAGTCGTCATTTCATTGCGAGTCCAGAATATGATGGTAAGGTATTAGTGGTTCGAATTTATTCAAACGAGGGCGTTACACTTGGCAAAAGTACACACGAATGAGAAGAATTCAAATATTTAACGAAACCGTTGCCAAAGGAGAAACGCGAGGCTTGTCGCGAATAGCGGAGGTGTCGATTCCCACATTACTCGTAGGGGGAGTTGTTAGTTCTCCGAACCAATTTTATGGCCTCGGATCAATAATGGTATTGATCCATTATGTAAAAGGGCAGAGGCCAAAGGAAGCTTCAGAAACACAGATGGCCGCGAAGCTTGTTGTTGAACAAGCTTCGAGAGCTTGTTTGAGAAGCAGTCATAGCGCTCGCTCTGTAAAAGAACAAGTTTTTGTGATCGGCTCACCTGTGTAGCTACCCGATCAATCTCTTTTCGATCGAAGCAGAGATTTCTTCGCGGACGTGCATCGTGGAGGATCGTTTGTTGTTCGGCTCGCTGCTCAAGCCACGTTCGCACACTCTCTATGCGTTTTCTGAGGCCATGAGAAGGTCGTCTTCTAGGATCAGCTGAAGTTTTTGTTTTGTCTTTGTTTCTTTGTTGTTTTCTCTGTAGAACTTTGGTGAGTGACGTCTTTCGCTTTTCAAAAACTCGCAGTTGTAATGGTCTTTTAAATAGCGTATTGTTTCTGGTTAGAACTTCTCTTTAGAGATTCGGCATTTCTCCTTCATCATATGTTCCGACAACACAATATGACTATATCTACCGATGGACCCTAAAGGGTACAGAAATTCGAACTTTACTATATAGGACTTCTTCTAGTCAGCTTTTTTGTTCAGGTTTCTGTTTGGCTGCCGAAAAGAAAATCAACCCATCGAAAAGTTGCACCTTCAGCCGTAACTTGAACAACAACTAAGATTCTGAACAGATCAATTTGCAGAGACCGAAAAAGTCGAACATACCTTATTTTACCCGCCATTAATTTGCTGATTAAGGAGGAATAGAAGGGAGAGATTCGTAAGAGAGGGAAGTAAAAATGAGTCCTGAAGAGTGGCAATCCTCAGTGAGCGCAAGAGAGCATGGAATGGCTGCCTGATCGTATTATCCTACGAGCTCACAATTCTTTGTACTTTCAGGGCGAAATAACCTAAAATGATGGCGGCGTATCCTCACTGCCGTGTCTGGACCGTAGAGGAAAGAGGAGGGGAAGTCTTACGGCCGCTAGTATTTAAATCGAACGTCAAAAATCCCCCCCCGTTTTGTTCAGAAATCCCTCGTTGTGCACCAGTTCGTTCACGATGGTTCTAGGTGAACCCAGTTTTTGCTCCGGAGCGTTAATGGAGGATTGACGAGGTTCTAGAAAATGGAGGTCTAATGGGTTCTACACTACAGAGAAGGTCGGGTGCCTCTTTAATACCACAGGTATTTCTATCCATTTTCTCTCTCTCGCCTCCACCAACTCCATTGTTTTTAATTTTTTCTTAAAATGATTCGATTTTTGCTTTCGGACTCTCTGACGAGTGGGTTGGGATGTTTAATGTACCTAGAATTTTGAAGGGGACTCGAAGAATTGGGTGCTTTTTCTTCGATGATCTTGTCTTTGAACTCTAAATAGGATCTGAGGTTTGGAAGGACGGACCAAACAAAAAATTCTCTCAGCTTATATTTGCGGTCTATCCAAAGTCAGTGTGTTTCTTGTGTTCTTGAGTTTGAAAATCCTTTCTAATATTTTCTTCAGTTGTTTCTTTCCATCTCACGATCTGCCTTTTTGAATGGAGAAATTTCAAAATGTATTGGTCCCAGATGTTAGGCATCGTCAGCCCTTGAATTTTGGTCAATTTAAAAAAAAAAAGAAAGAAAAAGATAAGAACTCCATAAAGTAAAAATGAGAATCTAGGGGAAAGATGTCTTTGGGGTGTTTCTGCTCAGAGACTATTCGATTGCATCCTTTTTAAAGTGAATTTCCTATTACAATCCATTAATGACTCTTATCATAAGGCAGATTTTTCTTGTGCTGAACAAATTGTCCTTCCATTCAAAGCCCATTGTTATATGGATTAGACTGAAGGTAGATAGTAAGGAAAGGTGGGAAATGTGGGCACCTGAACTACCCAAGACACTTTTTTTTTATAAGAAACGAATCTATAATAACAAAGAAGATTAAAAAACTTCAATTTTAATCAACTTTGCGTCCTTCACGCTTGCTTTAACGCGCTTTAACTTTGCGGAGAAGTGAGAGAAGTCCAGGAACCTTTGTTTCTGTGCCAAACACTCAGAAATGATTCGAGATGTATAGAGTTTTCGTTTCTTTACCTAAAAGGGTCTCCGGTTGCCATATTGTATGGTATTGTTGCAGTGGAGTCATATGATCACATTGGTATTTCTATATTGATCATATGTGCTACTGTTTGCTTTCAAAAATCTTGACTATGGTAATCTGCTACTAGAAAATGAAATACAGGGCAGAATACAATGTATTCGAGCCTTAAGGCAATAGACATTTGATGACCTAATTTGTCTGGACAATTAAGTTTGATTTTGGACCCTGAGCAAAATAGTTCCTTTTCTGCAGTCGCTGGTCCCTCCTTCTAATCTCTCATTCCTCCAAATCACCACTCTTTTTATGCGCCTTACCCACCCCATATCGCTCTCTCATCAGCGTTTGCAAATTGAAACTTCTCACTTAGCCATCATCGCACATTGAAGTGGGAGGGAGGGAGGGTTCATGTTGTCCGTGTCCAGTTGCATTAAATTAGAGTTACTTGGATTTACCGAACTAAAATATTTTAACTAGTCCCAAATTTACTTTTTTTCTTATATTTTTAAAGCTAACAAAGGCGTGAAGATACATAAAACTCTTATAGTGTGTCCATAGTTTTTTCATTGCGTGCATTGACTAATCAAAAAAAGTACTTTTTCCCATTTGGTGAGAGAATGAACAAAGGAATTTTTTGATTTCCCTTCCTTTTAAATCAAATACCATCTCCAATATAAGTTAACCTATTTTCTACTCTTGTGTGTACTTTAAAAATATGCAGAATGGAATGCATTACTCATCGGGAATGTGGTCTCCTCAGGCTTGACAAGGACAGACGGAAAGCGTGACTCCTTCCTCTAGACTACTGCTCAAGCTCATCATTCGAAAAGTGTTCAAATTGAAAAGTAAAGTACTGCTCCATGCTATCAATACCAATTTTCAGTTATTGGTTTTCGCTTTTGGGGGGGGGTGGGAATTTGAAGTTAAGGTACCTGAGGGTCTCAATGATATGCTCTACTGATTTTACAATGTTTTGTTCTTTTCCATTTTGCTAGTATTTAAAAGTTTTCCTTTTGTAATCTAAGAGCTACTAGCTAAGTAGAAGAAGAATAATGGCCTGATCATTTTGAACATGCTTTTCTGAAAATCTTTATGCCCTGCAAAGAGTTTTAATATTTTGATTTATTTCCTATAAGATCCCCTACACCCGCCACAGATAACTACAGTCTGCTAGAGGCTCTGGTGGCACGTACCAATCCTGACGCTGTCTCCTCTTTCATTTGTCAGCTCTTCTATCTTTGCACATTAGATTCTATTTATACTTTGGTTTCTTGTGCCTTTATTATGGTTCTCTCTGTTAATTGTGTTTATGGTAAGACTGCTCTTTCTCTGATATGTCAAACCTTGATGAAAACACATGGTGAGTATGCTCAGATGGTTAAGCTTTGAGTTTGATACTCCAATGGCCTGATCTGAACATTAAAGAAATGGCAGGAAATTTTTTTCAAAGGTTCTATCTCTTTCTCTTTCTATGGTACTGATTTATTGTACCTTGCAATCAGCCTAGTTTCATACAATCTTCCACCATTTTCTGGCGTTTTCAATATGAAGTGCCTTTTCAAGCTTATTTAGTTCTCCGACCAAATTACGGATCAAGCACTTAGAAACTTAGGAAAAATCCTAGAAAAATTCTTCTGACTAGTGAAACTTTTTAGGATATAGTTGGTTAATTTCTAATTTTTCGCCTACTCTCGCCTGACATGACACCTCATTAAGCATGTATGTAATATCGTAGTTAATTATTTATAATTTTTCTTAATTTATTAATTAATGCCAATGAAAAGACAAATAACGTCATGTCAAATGTAAAATTAGAGGAAGATTAAACCTAAAATAATAGTTAACCTAGCCGTTACCACTTTTACTAACAAACATAGGGATTCACAAGAAATGGTTCTCATCACTAACATCATGATGTCATTTGAAATTTGGTCTTAAAGTCGTCACGTTAAATTTATTTCTATTTGTTTACATAAACCACTTGCAAATAATTTCCTACAGGCTTCAATTACGTGCAGTTGCATGTAAGCCATACAATTGGCGATAGCGAACTCGACCCTTAGGCCTGGACTATATCCCAGTGATCTCCATTATTACCCCATGTAAGGGGTTAGTTATCTCTCATCTTGTAGATTCACCCTTAATTAATCAAGTCTTCTCGTGCTGGATGGTTAAGGTCCTGTAGCTGCTTGCCGATTCTGTTTGGTATTTGAGGAAAGACTGCTGTGGTGAGAGCTGTGGCAAAAATACCACTGGGAAGGGTTTTTATTATTCACTTCCCTGCTAAACCTTATGTTCATCTGTGTACGTGAAAGCAAAATGAAATTTTTTTCTCTCATGGCTTCCAGAATTTTGGAATTTACTTCGAATTGGATGGAAAATGTTACACCATCGTCATGTCCTGTTTTCTGTTTCTGTAATGATAGTAAGTTTCTGTTTCGTAATGATAGTAACATTCATCATCATTCTCCAGTGATATTTCCTCAGTAAAGGAACTTCTTCTCTTCATCGAATATTAAAATGTCGGAGTTGGATAATTGTTTTGGTGAGTATTAACTTGTCTCTGATTAGAAATTGAAAAGAATGTTTTGGTAATATGGTTAAAGGTTTTTGATTAAGTTACATCGACATGCGGCAAGCACCATGGCTCGGCAAAAGGCTCTGGAAGAACAATACTTTTTCACTGCCCCGTATCCGCTGTGTTTTAAAGTGCATTTTCAAAATTTTAGGATTGGTGGTTGGGGTTTTCATTTTAGAGAAAGTTTTTTTTTTAATTGCATTTACTTGGAATATAACCATTTTTTGCATTAAGGGTCAACATGATGATATGCAAGAAAGTGCAATTCTTGAAGGTTACAGCTGCAAGAATGAGAAATGCGAGGGTTACTTGCTCGAGATCACGGTATGTGAAAATAAGGAAATGAGAGAGAAAGAGAGATAGAGAGACTATTTATTTATTCCCTGGTGGACATTGCAGATGACAAGAGATTTATATGTCAGCAATGCGGGTTTTTTAGAAAAAATGAAGAGAGATTAAAGACATTGCTGGGGAAATAAAATCATTGACTAACAAGGCTTTCGAGTTTATGACAGGGCGATGTATCCTCCAATATTTCTATTGCGATGATATAATTTCTATTGAAAAGTTTGAGTTTTTTTTTCTTATTTTGTAATTGTTCTGGATGATTTATCTTTAACTGGGTTAGATTATGAGGACGCTATTTCTGTTCATGAGAAAATTGAAAAACTTCAAAGGAAATTGTGTCATCCCTTTTCAATCAATTTGTTGCAACTAGAGAAAAGCTTCTAAAGGTAATAGAGTTTTTATTTCCTCTGTCTATTATATATTTACTAAAAAGAGGATCTTTCCCATTGTGTGGTGAATGTTGCTTGTTATTCTAATGGACAATTTTTAGAGATCTATTGGTTTCATTATTTCAATCCTCTTAGAGAGGTCTAACGATAGGAAACATTAAAAAAACAACATAAAATATATCTTTTAGACTCTTTGGCTTCATTAATAAAATTATTTTTATGGATAATTCTCTAATAATGACTTGTGAGATATGATTAATTTTGTTATATCTAGGTGGATTTATAGTTCTAGTATTTTAAAAGTTACACTTTTAATATGGTTATTCTATCAAAAGGAATTGTTTTTCATTTCTGGTAACTTTTTACTTTTAATACAAAAGTTATTTGAAAAAAAAAAAACTGTTTGAGAGTGTTATCAGCTGACTATAAGAATATGCTTTCAGAGTCTGTTTTTGGCTCTCAATGCATTGTCTTTTTTCCTGTTTTTCAAGTATAATTCTTAAAATTTATTTTCTACATACTTCTCCAAACACTCTTATAATGTTTATGGGACATCTTCAAAATGATTGTGTTATTCAAGAATCCGATTATCTGTTATCTTGCAGATGTTGATGGAACTAGAAAATTGGAGAGAAGCTCTCAAATATTGTAGATTGACCATTCCTGCATACCATAGTATGTCATTTGAATCTTCATTCCTGCATACCATATAAAATAAACATTCCCACTCTTTGTAATCTTCTTAAAAACATCGTAGATTTAATCAGGACATTCGGTTTTGATGATCAAATGTAGCAATTGTTCTAATGCAAGATAGGTAGTTAAATCTAGATTATGATGAGAAGACAGAATGGAAAAAGCAGAAAGAAAATGCAAGTTAATGAGTTAGTTTTATTGCCTTTATCTTCTTCCATATTCTCCATTTGTTTCTTCTTCCCAATGTTCAAGGAGCACCTGACGTTTTGCATTGACTGTTTTGTGTAGGGATGTACCCTGGATTTCACCCTCTGCTTGGACTGCAATATTATACGTGCGGGAAACTAGAATGGTTAGAATCTCATTAACTATCTTCAGCACTCTACTCAATCATACCTCATTTGGAATGCTATGATTACTTTCTATTTTTAGTTTTCAATTCTTGCCCCATAATGTGTCGCTCGTTAATTGGTGCAAACTTATTTTAATGATTTGTAATGTATGATTTTAATTGCACAAATTGATAAGTGTAATGCCACAAGGTAAAAATAGAAAGCAAATGTAACATTATTCTTTTTATATCTAAGAGCATCATAAATCCAAAACCACCTTACATTATTGTTCTTAAAACATTATCTCGATAAATGTTTTTTGTTTTGAAACATATTAATCACAGGCTCTTGGGAGATACAGAGGATGCTGTGAGAGATCTCACCATGGCCACTGATATTCTGCGTGTCACGCACGGGACAGAGACAAGTTTTATGAAAGAACTAATAATTAAGTTGGAGGAAGCTCGGGCTGAATCTTCGTATAAACACTCACCTAGCAATGAGTAGGCACATTCAAATTTTGTCAATTTTTTTTTGTTAAAATTACATGTTCCCATAGCATGATGTGTACTCAATGTAATGTGTAGAATTAATCAGTTTTGCAAATAAAATTATGCAATCTATACTTTTCTGTAGAGTATTATGTGCTGCCACAATACCATAAGTGGTCTTGGTACGATCATAACTTGAGGAAGTGTTAAATTGAACTTTAAATTATAAAAACTAATTTAAAGTTATTCCAAAAAAATGGATAAGAGATAGAATTTCTCACATGGATAACTTAAACATTCTTCGTAAAGGCTAAGTTTCTACAGGTTTAGAATCAGCTTAAGCTAATCAACAACGCCATCCATTGCTCAAATGACAAGCTAGAATCACTATCTTCATACATGCTTATAGAAATGAGGTCTACATTTGCAAGAACAGATCAACAGATCAATTGATATGCTACCTGAGTTTTTGGAGCTGAGAGCAAAGACTTAAAGCTTCCTCCTCGTTTTTACAAGTTTCGGCAATATATCGAAACAATGTCGAGATATAATCATGGGAAAGAGGTATCTGGGGAAGAACTGGCGGCACGAGAAAAGGGTGTTGAAGAAGCTGAGGAATTCTCCACCTTTCATGGCGGTCCCATGCAAGACACTTTTTCATAAGATCAAGAAGCCAAGGATTAGAAAGTGCTTCGTATTTAATCTCGTGCGTTGGATCAGTTATAACTTTGAACTTTGCCCAAAAAGTCTTGTACTCTGCGAATGGTGTTCTTCCATAAACCATCTGATAAAGAATGCAGCCAAGAGACCATATATCGGACGGCCGACCACACTTGATGTTGTTTCCATTTGCATCTCTCTCGTTGCACATGAATGCCTCAGGTGACATGTAACTCAATGTCCCACCTGCACCACAAAAATGACAGAAAATAGTTTACAAATAAGAGCTGCTGGTAGAATTTGTAAACAAATAAATGTAATATGGAGCAAAACAAAAATATAGTAATTAATTCTCCAATTTTACATTAAAATCTTATATCTTGACGTGTCGTTCATTAGTTAGTGGAATATCTTATTTTCACTGTTTATAATTTCTATTAATTATTACACTAATTAATGAGTGACTGATAAATGATGCGTCGGTAAAATAAGATTAAAGTGTAAAATTAGAGAGTAAACCTAACATTGCTCGTAAAAATAAGACCTCTAAAAATAAGAAAAAAAAAAGGAAGTACCTGTGCATCCCTTTGGATGTTTGTTGTGTCACTCATAATGGCTTTTGCAATGCCAAAATCAATAAGCTTTAAGGAGCCTTTGACAAGAAGAAAATTAGCTGGCTTCAGGTCAGAGTGAACAATTCGCTCCTTATGTATAGTGTTTACAGCTTGTAGAATTTGCTGAAATTTTTTTAAAGCAAATTAGGTAAACAATTTCTTTTCCAACAATCTGATAGGCCTCCATTAGGTTATAAGTATATTATGCTTGTTGAATTGTTGATGTTTTCCTTGACAATCCTGAGTGCATGATTGAATAACATCAAATAAAAATCATAATACTGGCTAAACATGTTTATTTCTTACTAACAATATTTTTCTGGTTGGATAACTGAAAGAACCATTTATTTATTCGTAATGCTAAGTTTATCTTGCAATTTTACACTTTAATTTTACTTCATGATACAATTAATGTCTTATTTGAACTATTTATAATTTATCTTAATTATTATACTAATTCGTGAAGACATTTAACCGTATGTCAGTAAGTAAAATTAAAGTATAGAATTAAAAAATAAACATAATATTACTATTTACTTATCAACTTTCTTCTTCTAGACAAACAAAATAAACATGTATTTTAAAAAAAATTTAAGTTGTTTTAAATGCAGCGAAAATAAAAATGTTAGATACTTGTGTTGAGAGTATAAAACCTGCCAATAGAATCGAAGCCAGTTCTCTTCCATTGTATGATTGGATGCGGATCTATCTATTTCCTTCCATTTCTGGGACAGCATGTGTGCCAAATCAATTTCACCATATTCAAGTACCATGTAAATATATCCATCATCCTTGACCTTGGCGTCTTTATTACTAGTGGAGCCATTCATGACTTCCTCCAGTAAAGTCTTATCTGTCACCTATGAACAACATAGAATATTACTTATCTCGAGTTTATGTATCTCAAAATAGATGATATATGCACTTTAAGGAAAACAAAATGCCTTCAGATACAAGAATAGTAAGCCCAGGGTGTTATGTTGCACAAGAAGAACAAAAGCTTTATGCGGAATAGTTATTTATACATCACAAGGCATGAAATCATAAGAAAAGGGCTTACAAGTTAAAGACGTGAAATCAGCAGAAAAAAGTCTGAAATAGAAGAAAAAAAACAGAAGCAAGGATTTCAGTGTTGAAAGTTTTCTTCCCAATTTCTTCCCAAATTGAGTTATGTCCATAGAAGAGCACATTATGGAAATATTAACTCTTGAAATTCAAGACACTGTCATCCTCAGTTCCCTTCTATGGCTGCATACTCCACTGAAGTCATTAGCCACTTTTGACCACATGATTCAATTGATTGTTCGGCTTCCTTAAGTCAACGAACAAATCATGACTATACCCCATGTCATTACCTAATTTCATTGGCACTGATTCAATTCAACTAAACTAGCAATTTAATTCCGTTCTAAGCTAAATCAATACCAATATTCAATGATATATTGCTTCAAAAGGAACTAATCTAAATGAAGAAGATGATAACAAGCTTGTGATATATCCAGAACCTACAGTTGAAAAGAAATATGAGAAAAAAATGAGTACCTCGTAATCTATTAAGTGTATAATATTGTTCTTCCCTTTCAACTTGTTTAAATAAACAATCTCCTGACAAAATCCATATGCAGTAGCATAATCTCGACCTTTGAGCCGAATCTTTTTTAATGCATAAATTGTGCAGTCTGATGAAATGACTTTGTGGACCTCACTGCTTCCTCCGCTTCCTATCTTGCCAAGCCTTTGATAAAGCTTTCCATTAACTTTAAAGAAAAAGTCAGGATCATAATTTCTTTTACGGGGGCCTGTTTTAGTACTAACAACCTTTTCTTGCTTTCCTGATCTAGAAGAATCAAACTTCACACCTGAAGCTACGTTTTTGCACGAATTCGACTGTGATTGCATGCTACCTCCATCATCAACCAATTCTTCCATTTCTGTCGACTTATTATCAAGTAGAGAAGAACATTTTGAAATACTACTTTCCTGGGGTAGAGTTATTTTCCTCTCGTTGCCATTAATGCATTGCATCACTTCTGTTTTAGCACTAATAGCGGAATCATGAACTTGGGCTGCAGGAGAAGTCTTATTTGTTACAACTCCACATATTTCTTTATGAGAAGAATTCGCACATTGAGCATTCACTTTGCTTCCCAAAGATTCTAAGGTGGCAAGAGTACCGACATCTCGACATGAATGAGGGCAGAAAGTCGTTGAATTTTGCATAGGTGCAGAAGTAGAGTGAACAGATGTTGTAGTAACACTAGATGTCCCCCCTGCTGAAGATTGTGTAAGAGGCTGATTCAGAAAGTTTTGAAAAGTACGCAGAGCATCTTTTGCAATTGGCAACCCCTGAGACATTGTAGAAACCCCACCATTGAATCTCAAACTTACATCAGATTCTGCATCCTGAAACTTTTGCTTATTTGATTCGTCTTCATTAATTATAACAGATGCCTCACCTTGGTTGCTGCTTGTTATCCACTCCATTTCTGTTAATTAACCCACATGAAATGATAAGTTCCTAAAATTAGTGGCCATTCTATAATTGCCCTCTGCACGCAGAAAGATAAGGCACAATGCATTGAAAATCATGATGACTATATTAGGAATACAACTGTACTAGCAAATAATGTGGAGACTATTCTTTCTCTTGCGACATATACAGCTCCTAGAAAAGCAATAGAATGAAGAAACAGTATATCTAAGCCAGCGTTCAAGAAATCAAAGACTAAAAATTACCCTGAGAAGTATTATTATGCCCAGATGAAAAGTGAAGCATTTTCTGTCCCTTAACCTGCCGAGATCCTTCATGTAATGAGGAAATTGAGGTCTTATCTAGACAACTAGAAGCTCGTTCTGATTCATCTCTCTGTGCAACATACGGATCAAGTCTTTCATCAAAGCCTTCAGTAAAGATACCAACATTAGATGGTGGTGTTATTGATTCATCTTCTTGAGTTCCCCCAACAATGGACATTGTGCTCTTAGTTTGAACAGTCAAATTCTTAACTGGATGACCATGATTTATTGACATATTTGGTTGGGGCTTCTTCACAGCCACTTCGATCTCACAGTGGGAAGCGGAACTCTTAGATATCTCATTCTGGGGGACCAACATGCGCCTAGGCCTTATACTAATCGGCGGCATTGTACCTGCAAGTTGCTCATATTAATCATCATAGCAATCAAGCATTTCCCTTAGACATTGAAACTTGGACGCACCGTCTTAAGATCGTATAGTAAAGAACTACAGAGAAGGATCCGGATAAAATTACGTTTATTTGATTTTGTGATGGTAGTAAAAACCTAACGTCCTTTCAGACATAATAGCGGAAGAAACCCTGAATTGAGCTGAAACCCAAATCCAAACCACATACAAATTCTTTTTTTTTTTTTTATTCTACTTCAAACGGTGAAATTTGACTTCAAGAAAGCACTTACGGAGAGGACGATGGCGCTTGAAGGCAGCTTGAACATGGCTTAGGAACTCCGGCTGGGAGGAAGAGAAAGAAGATGAGGTATCTGGGTTGACCGAACAGTTGAAGTTCCTCGGCATTGCAGAAGGGACCAGAAGATTAGCCTCCCTCTCCATTGCATAGCATCAATGGCATTTCTACGAAAAGGACAGAAAGCGAGGCAGAGAAGAGAGGGAACGTAGATTTTCAAACTGCGTTCGCTTCGCTTTAACTGGGCCTTGATGGGCCTTAGTTATTATTATTATTTTCTTGCATAAAATTCCCAATAGAAAGTAGGTATTTGAACATTTTTAACGACAAATAACTCCCCGAATTTAGTGGCGTTTGCAATTAAGTCCTCACAATTAAAGTTGTCGTAAAAAAAAATCTTTTTTTCGGTTGCGTGATTTTCTCTGTCGAGCAATTTTCAAAGAGAAATAACTTCTCGTATAAGAGTTTTGACGATTTTTTTAAAATAAAAAAATTGAAAAACTCAACACAAAAGACGGCTTCCAAAAGCCAATTTCATAAATAACTTATTGTTTCTATTTGTAAGTTGTCTAACAAAGAAAATCACGAGATAAAAATACGATTTCTTTGACAGCAATCATAACGATAAAGACTTGATTGTTAAAATCTCCAAGTTCATGACATTATTTTCTAAAAAAGTTCAAGGACTTAGTTTTCTTTATTTTAGCATTAAATTAAAATATATTAATAGTTTAAATAATAGTTTTTATATTTTAAATTATGGAATTATAAAAAAAAATCATAAACTATAGGTTCAGTGATAAAATAAAACTTAAACAATGTTGATTAACAAAACAAATTTTAAATTATCATATATTAATAAACACAAATATTCAACTATGTTTCCTAGAAAACACATATGCGGTCCGCAAAATGGGTGTGAGCGACTGACCTAGAGAAATTTCTATTTTAATAAAAGTGTGGGCACTCGCATGAACGCCCACGTGGAACTGCGGGTGTTTGTTCTCAAATGAGATTTTATTTGTAATTGCAATGTGGGCACCAACGTTTTGAGTTTGAGGGCTCGCACCTCCATTGGAAATGCAAGTTCAATCGATGTACGCCCGTCATTTTGGGTTGATTTTCAATCTTACATGTTAGTTCTCGTGAAACTGCAGCGTTTTTCGATAGCATATTGGTGGTTTTTTATAAAATTTTGCCATAATTCTCAAATTTAGAGATTTTTGCCCTAATTCTCAGATTTTTTGGCGTTCATGCGGTCTCCCGCACGCACCTATTTTGTTGGCGACCGAATACGTAGTTTTCGAAAACTATAGTTGAAGGTTTGTTTCGTTAACATATAATAGTTTAAGGTTTGTTTTGTTAATTAATATCGTTTAAGATTTATTTGTCACCCGGAGTTTGAGTTTTTTTTTTCTTTAAAATATTAAAAAAAAAAAAATTGAGTATTTAGTTATTTTTGGGAAATGTGATAAAAGAAAGGACCACTAGGGTACACTATTTCATCAACGCATCCAAATTCGCGTAAATCCAAATCCTATGCAAATTATGGTCGGATTCTTACGCCAATCCATGCCCCACGAGTTTTTCCCATTTTCAAAACCCCCTACCGATGAAATGGAAACACAAATCGCTGATATCACTCGTCGTCCTCTCTTTTCTGATCATCTTCTTCAGGACATCAATGGCGGATTGCAGAATGGAGAAACCTTGGGGTGGTTTCCTATGTCTTTTCAGCACCAAATCTCTCCATATTACTGCTCGACGAGGACAGCTACGTAAGGAGAAGGAAGAAGTTTCTGTGAAGAAGCGTAAGAAAATGAGATATTGTTCTGGTTCGCTTTGTGGTGGCACGAAGGTGATGCAAAGGGCTTTTACAAGAAAAGGGTCGCCGGAGTTTTACAAGAAAAGGGCTTTTAGGGTTTCATCAAGCAACTCCATTGCTGATTCTATCTCTACCAGGTCCATGACATCTCCTCTTTACAAACGCAACGGCAGTGGTCGGTCTCCTCTTTCCACGTCTTTTTCTTTTTCTTCTTCTGCTTCTTCTTCTGCAACTTATAGTGCCGCCATTAATGGCGGCAGTGGTTCTCTCGGAGCAATTCCTTCCAGAAAATTCTCCGGGTGTTATGAGTCTAAGACGGTGATGGATCCCATTCTTGGATACACGAAAGATCTTTCCTTTAGATCAAGCATTTTTCCTTGTCCGATGTGTGGTGAGATTTTCATGATGTCTGAAAATTTGGAGCTTCATCAGGCTACTAGTCATGCTGGTATATCCAAGTATTTTCTTCTTTACATTATAAAATGGGTGTGGCTTTTTTTTTTTTTTTTTTTTTTTTTGCGTTTTACTGAATTTTATATGGTTAAAATATTTTCGAGATTACTATGAAAATTTGATTATTTTTTCACTTTTTGTTATTCATTATCCATTAATCAACCGATTTTAATGTAATTTAAGCTGTGGTTGAACAGTGTCTGAACTAGATCCAGAGGACACAAGCAGAAAGATTGTGGAAATCATATTCAAATCCAGTTGGATGAAGAAGGAGCCTCCAACCTGCAAGATAGAGCGAATCCTCAAAGTCCACAACACACAAAAAACCATTTCAAAATTCGAAGAACACAGAGACGCCGTTAAAGCGAAAGCAACAAAGCTCCAGAAGAAACACCCCCGCTGCCTAGCCGACGGAAACGAGCTGCTCCGATTCCACTGCACCACCATCGCTTGCTCTCTGGGCGTCAACGGCAGTACCGAACTCTGCCACGCGATTCATCCTCCATGCAGTACCTGCAGCATCATAAGGGGCGGCTTCAAGGCGGCGGAAAAGGGTATTCTGACGACGGCCACAAGTGGAGCGGCGGATGATAGAGCAGGGGAGGCGGTGGAGGGGAACGAGAAGAGGGCGATGATGGTCTGTCGGGTGGTGGCCGGGAGGGTGAAGAGGAGCGTGGAAGCGGGGATGGAGTATGACTCAGTAAGTGGAGGGGTTGGAGTTTATTCTAGTTTGGACGAGTTGTATGTTTTCAATCCCAAGGCTATATTGCCTTGCTTTGTTGTTATTTATGAAGGGCTTAATGCTTAAACCCCTAATTTATTAGTTGCTTAATCTACTGTTATTAGACTTGCCGTGACATCCTAACACAACCCCAGTTTTGGGGTTCAAACTTATATATACGTAGAATAATAAAATATTAAAGCATGTCCATACTAACCCGTAATTGTGTTATCGAATGCATCAAACCTGTAAGCGTGAAAATGTAACATGGATCTATAGGGTTTTGTTGTTCTCAGTCTATGATTTTCAAATCTTGATGACCAATTTTGTTATTTTATTCTCGAATTATTCATTATTTGGGAAACTATCGATTTTAATCCTGTACTATATCGGTAATTTCAGGTAGTCCCATCTACTAAAACAACCAACAAACCGAACGCCGTACTATGATTCTGTTATCGGCATTGACATTTTTAATCGTTCAGTCAACACTTACGTTAAGTGCACGTGGGAGCTTCAAATTCAAATTTGGGAAAACTATCGATTTTAACCATGTACTAGATCCGTAATTTCAGGTAGCCCCCTCTACTAAAACAACTGTCAAACCGAACCCCGTACTATGATTTCGTTATCGGCATTGATCTTTTTAATCTTTCTGTCAACACCCACGTTAAGTGCATGTGAGAGTTTTAAATTTTCACCTGAAATTTGAACTTATAGCCCTAAATTGAGTTAGGGCTATAATTTTAGACTCCACTACCTGAAGAAGCGCGACCGAGAAGGAATACGATAACCTCACGGCGAGTTCTTCATTCCGTCAACACCCGAAGGCAAATGAGAGAGAGAGAGAGAGAGCGCGCTTCAAGCGTTGACAGTCGACGGTGGTCTTCTGGTACGGATTTTCGGCGAGTTCTTCATTTACAAAAATGCTATTATTGTAAAAGAAAGTCATGATTATATAAATTTGTTCATTTAATTTCGTTTTATGTATGTTTTTGTTCTCTCTACAAATGAGTGATTCAGTCACAGTGTTAATCATTTGGTAAATATCTTCATTTACAAAAATGTTTCAATCAAGTTATGAGACATGTTTTTTTTTTTCATTGTCCATTTTAAATTCATCTGCAAGTTCATTGGTTTCTATTATTTAGTTTGTTTTTTAAAATAACAACTAATAATTAAGGTAATAAATTTGTCTGAAATTTATAGGTTTTTTTAAATAGAGGAAACTATCTGAAATTACAGGTATAGTACAAGATTAAAATCGATAGTTTTTAAAATTTGAATTTGAATCTCCTACGTGCACTTAACGTAGTGTTGATAGAAAGATTAAAAAGATCAATACCAATAACAAAATCGAGATTTGATCTGTTGGTTTTATTTACTAGAGTGAGCTACTTAAAATTACGGGTATATTAGATGATAATTTTCCTTAATATTTCAACAATGGCCTTGTAGATCTAATAGTTTTCTACAAAACAAATGATAAACGAGTACATCTATTTGTTGCCTTGGTTCTCACGACGATCCAATCCACTTGACAACTGAAGAACTGCCAAGGTCGGGCTCACCCACCCCCTCCTCTCATGGAGGTCTGAGGTGGAGCTGCGTGCCTCCAGGCTCCAACCACTGGGCCCACCGACCTGCTGGCCGATCATTTGTATTCTTTTCAAAAAAAAAAAACCGGGAAGTTGCTGGAATCCGCATAAAGTTGCCGGGAACTGCCTGGAGCCCGCCGGAATCCGGCAAGATAATTTGCAATAACTATAGTTTAAAAAAAAAAAAGAAAAACCCAAAAAAAGAAGGGATGAAAAACCAAGTTTCAGAAAAAGATGAGGAAGGAGACATGGCGTGGTGATATGTTTGCAGGAGAAAGCAACATAACTCTCTCTCTCTCTCTCCCTCTCCCTCTCTCTCTACCAGTCACAATCTGAGATGGTGGAGACCTAACAGAGGAAGGAGAGAAAGGAGTGGACTTTGCGAGAAAAGAAAGGGCAATGAGAGAAGGGGAAGACCCACCTGATTCTTCTGAGAACCCACCCATGTTCCCGTGTTCAGTCGAGCCGAAGATGCTAAACTTTGGTTGGAGGACCATCTTATCATCTCCATTATTTGCCTTTGGCTTTTCAAACCTCTTGAAATCTTGCCACCCTGCCACCACCCAAGTACATATCAATAATTATAAACTGGGAAATAGGAAAAAAAAAAGGAAAATAGACTAACAACCTACCGAGAAGAATCTGCTCGACTTAGATTTTGGTGTCATCTGAATTTTATAAGGACAAAACTGGTTAAGAATTTTATTAAAGTTCTAGAGTCGCAAAATTTACATTTACGGCAAAAGAAAATAAGAGGAATCATCTAAAAAAGACACGTTTTTCAACGCATTAATCTATTCTTTGTTCCATTCTTGAGTTTTTCCCACCTACTGAATATGGTTGTGCCTTCGTCACATCAGAACATCCCTGAACCCGTGATAATAAGGTTTCTCTGTAAAGTAAAAGAGAAATCAAACACTCACAAAAGAATATTTACATTTATCTTATCAAGCATGGTAATAATATTTCTCTCGAGCATTTCATCAAATAACCTCTATTTCTCTTGGGCATTTCATCAAATAATAAAAACATACGTAATTATCAAAATTATCCTCAAAGTATGAAATTATTAACAAGAGGACCTTAAAGTATTTTTGATAAAAAAAAAATCACTCTTAAATTATTGTTTTGTTAACAAATTTAATCATAGCGAGTCCCGTCTCGAAGAACGGGCATCTGATCTCAGTTTGTTACTGTTGACTTAGAGTGTGTTTAAGTCATAATTTGTTTTTGATGATGTCTGTGTGTATTAAATATTCAATTTGATTATGTGTACTTAATGAGAATTATAAATATGAGTTTATTTGGAAATACCCTTGAAAAGGGTATTTTAGTTGACTAATGAATCGGTTTGAGTATACAGAGCTAAATAGTAAAACAGGCTTGGATATACCGATAGCTACACGACAAAGAACAGAAGGCTTCTGCCGATTGAGTTTTCAAGCCACATCTGCCGATGATGTACTCAGCGCCTATATGTTTCATCTGCCGATGACGTGTCAAGCTGTTCTTATGCCGATCGCTACACGACAGAGAAGAGAAGTTCCTTGTACCGATGGCGTTTGAAGCTACTTGTTCCGATGACGTGTCAATATGCTTCTACCGATGACTATATATATAATAAAATAGAAGCTTCTGCCGATAGCTGTTTCTGAAGACAGATGCCGATGACGTGTCAAAGCACTTATATGCTGCAACTGCCGATCGAGTCTGAAGATACATCTGCCGATGATATTTGTAGCAGCTCCTGCCGATTGACTAAACGACAAAAGGAGATGCTGACTAAAGCATGCATCTGCCGATGAATTTTCACGTTGCACCTGCCGATGAAGTTTCAAGACACATATGCCGGTGACGTCTGAAGCTTACTCATTCCGATGACGTGTCAAGTGTTTTGAAGCTACATCTTCCGGTAATCTTCCGCCAGAATTCAAAGTTAGCCGCGAAGCTACAGTGACGTCGTTTTCAGCATTAACTCCAGACCTTTAATGGCGACGACGAACAGCGACTCTAAATGCAACGGATATCTGCTTCAGTACGGATGCTTCCCAACGGTAACTTTTATCCATTTGAAGAAAGAAGCATTCAATTCTGTGAAGCAAAATATACAGAGTATTTAAGCCGAGCTCAGAGCACGAAGAAAGAACTTTTGCCAATTGGAATTCTGAGCCCTAGCTGCGAAAGAAAAACTCTCTCTGTATTTTTCTCTACATCTCTCAAATCCTAACTTGAGATTCATCTTGTGAGATTGTAGTGTGAGCTTAATATTTTACAAACTCAACATTCTTGTTAAGGCAGTGGATTGACGCCCGTGAAGTTTAATCCTGAGTTGTAAAGGCAGTTGATCGGAGCCCGAAATTCCGATCTGGTTTTTCTCGAAGAGAAGGTTAAGGATCTTCAAGGGGTGAACCTTGAAGCGTGGACGTAGACTGGGTTGAGCCGAACCACGTTAAAACTCTTGTGTTAATTTCTCTCTCACTCTATACTTTATTTATTTGCTTGCTGTTAGCATTAAATCAAAACACGAGAGAAATTATTATAGATTATAAAATTAAGTTTTAAAAAGTCTAATTCACCCCCCTCTTAGACAAATCCGATCCTACAGTTACGTGGATAAAAAAATATTCTGGAAATTATATAGAACGATATTAGATTATCCTGAAAATTTTACCACAAAACAGGCATACCATGAGAACATATTCTGTAAAGTTTCATAATTTGTATGATTTATATTCCCAATTAGAGTTGGAAAATTGGTTTGCCAAAAAAACTCACAAAATTTGAATTTTGAGGCAAAGTGACTCTTGACTATGACATGTACACTTTCCATAAAAAATCTAAAAAAAAAAAGGGAAATTATCGATTTGAACCCTGTACTATACACGTTTTTTCAATTTGGCCCCTGTACTAAAAAAACCGGCAAACCGAACCCTGTACTTTGATTCTGTTATCAGTTTTGACCTTCTATCAACAATTTCATAAAACCCTCATTAAAAAAACTACCAAACGAACTTAGATTCAGTTGAAATTTTTACCACATGTTCATTACTTAATGACAAGATAATCTGGAAATTTTCGTGATTTCTTAACCCATCTACGATTTATTATAATTTTATTTTAGTATTGTTTAAAAATATTATAATAAATCATACAAGTTTTAAAACATTACGTAAATTTTTCTATCATCTACCCATAATATGGTGAACATCTAGAAAAAGTTTCAAATAAATCCAATATTTTTTTATATTTGTTTAAATTAATCTCAGTTTCTTCTTTATTTTATAAATTAATTTTTAAACAAATACCAAACAATATTTGATTTATTTGAAAACTTTTTCACATGTTCAACCTATCATGGGTAGATAATAGAAAAAGTTCCGTGATTTTCTAAAATTTGTATGATTTATTATAATATTTTTATAAAATACTAAAATAAAATTTCAATAAATCGTACATGTGTTAAAAAATCACAAAAATTTCCAGATTATCTTCTCATTAAGTAGTGAACATGTGGTAAAAATTTCAACTGAATCTAAGATCGTTTGTTAGTTTTTTCAATGAGGGTTTAATGAAATTATTGATAGAAGGTCAAAACTGATAACATAATCAAAGTACAAGGTTCGGTTTGCCGGTTTTTTTAGTACAGGGGCCGAATTGAAAAAACGTGTATAGTACAGGGTTCAAATCGATAATTACCCAAAAAAAAATTATTGATTGACTGACAATATTAGCAGTTATGTAATTTCATTAAAACATTTGAATTTTTTAAGGTAGTGTTGACCTTTTAAAATTGCCGGTCAACTTAAATAATAATATAATATACATATTGATTTGTCTCCTAAAGTATGTGGGTGTTTGCAATTGATACTTCAAACTTTAAATTTTGTCAATTGACACCTTGTATTTTGATTCGTTATAAACTGACATCCTCCTATTACTACTTCCGTTGAAAATCGTCATGTACTATTCCCATGGCATGAAAGAGGTGATGTTAGACTTCTTCTTCACATCCTCTTTGCAGAAGTGGGAAGAACCTCGTATATTAAACCAAATATTACTCTCCTCCTTATGCTCTCTTTATCTCTTTTTATTGTAACACATGTGAGTATGCCTCCTACACGGGGGGACGATCGCCACGAATTCTTGGACTTTACTTAAAAAACTTATCTAAGGGACTCTCTCTCTTTTTTGTCTTTTTAACAGTGTATTAGCAGACTAAAGACTTCAACTTATCTGATGGAAAGAAATTCATCCCTGGGACCCTGACTTCTTAATGATATTAATTATTAATCGTGCAAGGAAACGAGCGACCTACACGATCATCGGTTCTAAGACATAGTCGGGCAGGAGAGAAGGCCCTCAAGCGCTCGACTCATCGATCTTGGATTGCATGGGTTTGCATGCATCAGAGCTCGCCCCCCCCCCATACGATGTATAGTGCACTTCACACAACTCTCTCACCGACGCCGGCAGAAAACATCTACCGATACGTGCTTCTCACGTGATCATTTAAACCATCATCGGTAGGGACATCTACCGATGGACCGTGCCGCTCTCGGGACTCATTAAACATCTACGATAGACATGTGAAATTCCCGTGTTCATCTAAGAATCTTCCGGAGCTTACAAGCTTTACATCATGTCGATCACCAAACACTCTCCATCGGCCGATCGATAGACGAC
>CM039503.1:2175217-2415653 GCA_022432975.1 Begonia masoniana | reverse complement strand
ATCGAAACAAAGAAACCTAGGTCCTAACACTCGATAAGTAGAAGGCGGTTTTCTAGAAAGTGCATCGGCCACGACATTCTTCCTTCCCCTTTAACCATACTTTTTTTTTTTTTTTTTTTTTTTTTTTTTTTTTTTTTTCGTCCCTCCTGGTGTGCCCTAGCGCGTGTCCCGGTGGCCCAGGGCTGAGTGGTTCGTCCCTCCTGGTGGTTGACCTTTTCTCTTCTCCCTATGAGGCCCTGCCTGGTGTTATCGCAGTCTTTCTGTGTTGGTGTGGTTCGGAGGATCCGTGAGTGACCTCTCTTTTCACTGTACACCTGGATATCTATTTTTATGATAGCATTGTTGATGTGGGCCTATTTTCACTATATATATTTATTTTATCGTTAGCCCCATTAACCGTTTTAAATGGATAATAAGAAGAGAAATGAATAACATTGAAATTGGTTTTGATTTTTAAAACGTGCATTGATTTGATAAGGCATGCATCCTTGAGTGGTAGGTATAACATCTCATACTGAGTTTGTTACTCACCCCATCGACTCCCCCCTCTACAGGTAAAGGAAGGAAGGCTAGGAAGTGAGCTATGTTGTGTGGATTTTCCTTAGGGTCACACTTTTTATTTCCTACAGATTTGTGTATGTAAGACATTCGAGATTGTACTTTATTTTGGCATGTAATTATTCTCATTTATCTTGTATTTCTACGATTGTTTGTACTCTCTTTTATTTGTTGCTTTGAGGAGGTCCTGGATCAGTGCTAATCTTCCGCATTTAGCCTTAGGTTAGACGGTGGACCTCTCCGAGGTTGATCGTTTAACCTGGCGTTTCTGTTAGGCCCCCTCTCGGGTTGTGACACAACCCATTGGAGTTTCCATCAATTCTTTGATCGACCTCCAATTAGGGAGATATAAGCTTAGAGAGTAAAGATCGATATAGAAACTCTTAAATTTTGATGTGATCCGAATTTTATTAAGTTGAGGTCAGATGAAATTTTATTTTTTCTATAAATTCATGTTAGATGAAATCATAAAATTGTAAAGATCCGAGCCAATTGTATGAGCTCAGATCCATAATGGATATAGATCCATTATGTAAAAGGGTAGAAGGCCAAAAAGGAAGCTTCAGAAAACAACAAAAAGGCACGCGAAGCTTGCCAAAGAAGTTGTTGAACAAAGCTTCAGATAGGCTTGTTGGAGAAGCCACTAAATAGCGCTCCCTCTGTAAAAGAACAGAGCTGTGAAGCTCACCTGTGTAGCTACCCGAATCAATCTCTTTTCGATCGAAGCGGAGAAGCTTCTTCGACGTGCATTCTGGAGGATCGTTGCTGTTCTACTCTTTTGCTCAAAGCCACGTTCGCACTCTGTGTTTTCTGTGAGCATGAAGAAGGTCGTCTTCTAGGATACAGCTAAGGTTTTTGTGTTGTCTTTGTTTTTGTTTTAATTTTTTGGTAGAACTTTGGCGTAGTTTACTTTTTTTTTTTTAATTGGTATCAGAGCAAGGTATTCGGCATCAAAAGACATTTCCGGAAACTCTTTAGTTGAACGGGTTAGCTGAGAGAATGAACAAGACACTAAGACGAGACCGTGTGTGTTTATCGGTTATGGTATTGATGAGTTTGGTTACAGGTTCTACGATCCGGTGCAGAAAAAGCTTGTTAGAAACCGAGATACAATTGTTCGTGGAAGATCAAGGCATCAAAGACATCGATAAGGCATAAATGGCATAGAGGTACAATGATGATCTGATTGATTTAGATCCTTTTTCTGCACCTGCAAAGCATCTCGATCAAAGGGGAGCATAACTGGAGCATGATACCAATCTTCCAAATGACAAAGTCCCCACTGCTGATGATGTTGAACTGATTGAGCAAGTCAAAGAAGAGATTCAAAAGTTGCCAAACAAACCTCCTTTGAGAAGATTCACTAGAGAACGGCGTCCTTCAACGTGATACACCTCAGATGAGTATGCGATACTCACGGATGCCGGAGAGCCAGACACTTACCACGAGACAACTTCTATTAATGAGAAGAAACTGTGGTTGAAAGTCATGGAAGAGGAGATGCAATCTCTTCACAAGAATCACACGTATGACTTGGTGAAGTTACATCAAGGAAAGAAAGCTCTCAAGAACAGATGGGTCTACAGGTTAAAGACCGAAAATGCAAGCTCACAGCCAAGGTACAAGGCTCAGTTGGTTTTGAAGTGTTACGATCAGAAGAAGAGAATCGACTTTGAATAAATATTCTCATCGATGGTGAAGATGTCCTTGATCCGAGTTCCTCTTGATTTAGCAGTGCGCTTGAACTTAGAGATCTAACAACTTGATGTGAAAACTGCATTTCTTCATGGTGACTTAGAGGAAGATATCTACATGGAGCAGCCCAAGGGATTAAAAGACAGAAGAAAAGAGCAACTTGTGTAAAAGTTGAAAAAGAGCTTGTATGGCCTCAAACATGCTTCACGCCAGTGGTACAAGAAGTTTGAATCTTTCATGGTGAGTCGCGAGTACAGCCGGACATCGTCAGACCATTGCGTGTTCATCAAGAAGAGGAATTCTGATGATAATTTCACTACTCTCTTCTTGTATGTTGACGATATGCTGATCATAGGCCATGATATTAGGAAGATTGCTAAGTTGAAGGAAGAGTTGAACAATTCTTTTGCGATGAAAGACTTGGGTGCGGCAAAAAAGATACTTAGTATGAAAATCTATCGTGATATGAAGAATGAGAAACTTTGGTTGTCTCAGGAAGACTACATCGAGAAGGTACTTGAAAAGTTCAACATGAGCAAAGCCAAAGTTGTGTGTTCTCCACTTGCAGGTCACTTCAAGCTCAATTAGGAGCAATGCCATACAAGTGAGAAAGATAAGGCATACATGAGTCGAGTTCCTTATTCATCTGCAGTTGGCAGTTTGATGTACGTCATGGTTTGCACTTGACCTGATATTGCTCATTCAGTTGGAGTAGTCAGTCGGTTCCTCTCCAATCCTGGCAAAGAACATTGAGAAGTGGTGAAGTGGATACTCAAATATCTTCGAGATACTTCCAGGTTGTGTTTATATTTCGGTGGCAGTGATTCTATGCTAATTGGATATACAGATTTAGATATAGCCGGTGACGTTGATTCTATGAAGTCCGTTTCAGGATTCTTTATGACTTTTGTAGGGGGAGTCGTGTCTTGCCAATCGAACCTGCAAGAGTGTGTTGCTCTATCCACCACAGAAGCCGAATACATTGCGATTACTGAGGTTACAAAAAAACTTAGTGGATGAGGAGATTATTTGAGAAATTGAGTTTGCGCCAAGAGAAGTATGTTGTGTTTAGCGAGAGCCAGAACGCTATCCATCTTTTTAAGAATTCGTCATTTCATTCGAGGTCCAAGAATATTGATGTAAGGTATTATTGGTTCGAGATTTATTCAAAACGAAGCTGTTACACTTGGCAAAAGTACACACTAATGAGAATAATTCAAATATGTTAACGAAACCTTTGCCAAAGGAGAAACTCGAGGCTTGTCGGCGAAGAGCGGATTTGTCGGAGTCCACACATGACTCGTAGGGGGAGTTTGTAGGGATCCGGACCAATTGTATGGGCTCGGATCAATAATGGATATTGATCCATTATGTAAAAGGGCAGAAGGCCAAAAGGGAAGCTTCAGAAAACAACAGAATGGCACGCGAAGCTTGTTGTTGAACAAAGCTTCAGAGAGGCTTGTTGGAGAAGCCAGTAAATAGCGCTCGCTCTGTAAAAGAACAGAGTTGTGAAGCTCACCTGTGTAGCTACCCGAATCAATCTCTTTTCGATCGAAGCAGAGATTCTTCTTCGACGTGCATCGTGGAGGATCGTTGTTGTTCTGCTCTTCTGCTCAAAGCCACGTTCGCACTCTGCGTTTTCTGAAGGCATGAAGAAGGTCGTCTTCTAGGATACAGCTAAGGTTTTTGTGTTGTCTTTGTTTCTGCTGTTGTTTTCTGGTAGAACTTTGGTGTAGTTTACTGTCTTTCGCTTTTTTCAAAAACTCGCAGTTGTATATGGTCTTTTAAATAGTGATATTGTTTTCTGGTAGAACTTCTCTTTAGAGATTCGGCAATTTCCTCTTCAGCCCCAGATTTTTCGACACGAGATATGAACTAGTATCTACCGATGAACCTAAAAAGGGTAACGAAATTCGAACTTTACTATATAGACTTCTTCTATTCTATGCTTTTTGTTCAGTTTTCTGTTTTGGCTTCCGAGAAAGAAAATCACCCAAGTGAGAAAGTTATGCAACTTCAGCCGTAACTTGAACAACAAACTAAGAATTCTGAACAGATAATATTTCGCAGAGAAGCCGAAAAAGTCGAAACATACCTGATTTTACAGCCATTAGATTTGCTGATTAAGGAAGTGAATTGAAAGGGAGAGATTTTCGTAGAGAGGGAAGTAAAAATGGGTCCTGAAAGTGGCAATCTCAGTGAGCTCAAGAGCATGGAAATGGCTGCCTGATCGTATTATCCGACTAGCTCACAATTCTTGTACTTTCCAGGGCGAAATAAACTACAAATGGCGGCGTATCATCACTGCCGTTTCTGGACCGTAGATTGGAAAGATGAGGGGAAGTCTTACTGCCGCTAGTATTTAAATCGAACGGTCATCCCTATTTCAGAAATCCTCTCGTTTGTGGACAAGTTCGTTCACCGAGGGTTCTAGGTGAAACCCGAGTTTTGCTCCGGAGCGTTAATGGAGGATTTACAGAGGGTTCTAGAAAATGGCGGTCTAATGGTTTCTACACTACAGGAGAAGGGTCGGTGCCTCTTTACCACCAGGGATTTCTATCCAGGTTTCTCTCTCTCGGTCTCCACTCAAACTCCATTGTTTTTAATTTTTTTCTTAAAATGATTCGATTTTTGCTTTCGGACTCTTTGACGAGTTGGCTTGGGATAGTTGAATGTACCTAGAAGTTTGAAAAGGGAGCTCGAAGAATTTGGTGCTTTTTCTTCTGTGATCTTGTCTTTGAAATCTAAATATGATACTGAGGTTTGGAAGGACGAACAAAACAAAAAATTCTCTCAGCTTATATTGCTGTATATCCAAAGTCAGTGTGTTCTTGTGTTCTTGAGTGTTTTGAAAATACTTTTCTAATATTTTCTTCAGTTGTTTATTTCAATCTCACGATCATGCTTTTTGAAAGGAGAAATTCTAAATTTATTGGTCCCAGATTAGGCGAATAGCCATCCTTGAATGTGGTCAATTTAAAAAAAAAAGGAAAGAAAAAGAAGAAGAACTCCATTAACGTAAGAATGAGAATCATGAAGTGGAAAGATGTCTTGGGTGTTGTTGCTCAGAGACTATGCGATTGGCATTCTTATTTAAATTGAAGTTTCTCTATTACAATTCACATTAATGACTCTTAACATTAAGGTCAAGATGTTTCTTGTGCTGAAAAAATTGTCTGTCATTCAAAGCCACATTGTTATATAGGATTAGACTGAAGGTAGAGAGTAAAGGAAAGGGGGGAAATGTGGGCACTGAACTACCCAAGACACTTTTTTTTATTATAAGAAACGAATTATACTAATAGAAAGAAGATTAAAAAACTTCAATTTTAATCAATTTGCGTCTTCCTCTTGCTTTAACGCCGCTTTAAATTTGCAGGAGAAGTTATAATAAGTCAGGAACCTTATGTTTCTGTGCCAAACAACTCCGGAAATGATTCGAGATGTGATAGATGTTTCGTTTCTATTAACCTTAAAAGGTGCTCCGGTTGCCATATTGTATGGTATTGTGGCAGTGGATGTCAGGTATGATCCAATGTTGTATTTCTATATTTGATCATATGTGCTACTTTTGTTGTTCTTAAATCTTGACTATGGTTAAGATGCTAATATAAATGAAATAAAAGGGCAGAATACAATTTATTCATAGCATTTAAGGTAATAGACATTTGATGACCTAAATTTGTCTTTGAACAAATTAGATGTTGAATTTTGGACCCTGAGCAAAAAATAGTTCTTCTCTGCACGTCTCTCTTTCTATCTCTCACTCTCCAAATCACACTCTTTTATGCGCGCATACACACCCACTATTGCTCTCTCTTAGCTTTTGCAAATTGAAACTTCTCACGACCATCTTCGAGCAATTGAAGGTGGGAGGGAGGGAGGGTTCATGTTGTCGTTGTCCATTGCATTTAAATTAGGAGTTACATTGGATTTTACCGAACATAAAATATTTTACTATGCCCAAATTACATTTTAATTCTTAATATTTTTAAAGCATATACAAAGGCGTGAAGATAATAAAACTCTTATATGTGTGTCCATAGTTTTTCATTGCGTGCATTTTACTAAGTAAAAAAAGTACTATTTCCCATTTGGTGAGATGAATGAACAAAGGAAATTTTGATTTCCCTTCCTTTTAAATCAAATCCGTCTCAACTATGAAAGTTAACCTAGTTCATACTCTGGTGTGTACTTTAAAAATATGCAGAAGTTGGAATGGAAGATACATCATCTTGAATGTGGTGCTCTCTCAAGGCTTGACAAGGACAGACGGAAAGCCGTTACTTCATCCTTACGACTAATGCTCAAGCTCATCATTCGGAAAAAGTGTCAAAGTGAAAAGGTAAAGTACTCTCCATATTATCAATACCAATTTTCATGATTGGTTTGTCGCTTTTGAATTTTGAAGGTAGAGGTAGCCAGAGGGGTATTAAAAGGATATGCTCTACTGATTTTACAATGTTTTGTTCTTTTCCATTTTCTATTATTTAAAATTTTTCCTTTTTTAATCTAAGAAGCTACTAGTTAAGGAGAGAAGAATAAAGTGGCTTGATCATTTTGGAAATGATTTTCTGAAAATCTTTATCCCTGCAAAGAGTTTTATATATTTGATTTATTTCCTATAAGATCCTCCCTACAACCGCAACAGATAACTACAGTCTGCTAGAGGCGCTGGTGGCACGTATCCTACTTTGTCTCTCTTCTTTCATTTGATCTAGCTTTTCTATCTTTTCACATTATGATTCTTAGTTTAATACTTATGGTTCTTGTAGCAGTTATGATGGCTCTCTGGTTAATTGTTTTATTTAACAATCTCTTCTCATAGATATGTCAAACATTGATCAAAAGCAAATGGTGATGTATGCTCAGATGGGTAATCTTGTGAGTTTGATACTCCAATGGCCTGATCTGAACATTAAAGAAATTGCAGAAAATTTTTCAAAGGTTCTATCTCTTTCTCATTTCTATGTTGACTGATTTATTGTAACTTGCAAGTAAGCTGAATTTTCATAGAACCTTCCACCATTTTCTGGGCAATTTTTTCAATTATGAAAGTGCCCTTTTCATCCTATCTAAGTTCTCCGACCAAAATTATAAGTGATCAAGGCACTTAGTAAACTTAGGAAAAATCCTAGAAAAAATCTTGACTAGTGAAACTTTTTAGGAGTAATGTTTGGTTAATTATCTAATTTTTCGTTCAAATCTCTCTTGATATGACACGCATTAATCAGTGTAGTTAATATTGTGGTTAATTATTTATAATTTTTCTTAATTATTAAATTAATTAATGAAAGACAAATAAACGTCATGTCAAAATGTAAAATTAGAGGAATATTAAACCTAAGATTAATAGCTAAACCCAACATTACTCACTTTTTAATAAACAACATAGTGATGTCACAAGAAATGGTTAACATCACTAACATCATGATGTCATTTGAAATTTGGTCTTAAAGACGTCACGTTAAATTTATTTCATATGTTTTACATGAACCACTTGCATAATTCTACATGCTTCAATTACATGCAGTTAGCATGTAATGCACATACAATTTGCGATAGCGAACTCAGACCCTTAGGGACTGGACTATATCCAGTGATCTCCATTATTAACCACAGGTAAGTGGTTTAGTTATGCTCTCATCTTGTAGATTCACCCTTAATTATATCATTCTTCTTAGTGCTGGATGGTTAATGTACTGTAGCTGCTTGCCGAATTCTGTTTTGGTATTTGAGGGAAAGACTGCTGTGGTGAGAGCTGTGGCAAAAATACCAAAAGGGGAAGAGGTTTTATTCACCTGTCCTCCTCTAAACTTATGTTAAATCTGTGTACTTGAAAGCAAAATGAAATTTTTTTCTCTCATGGCTTCCATAATTTTTGGAATGTACTTCTAATCGGATGGAAAATTTAACCATCTTCATCTTCCTGTTACTTCTGTTTCTGTAATGATAGTAACATTCATCATCATTCTCCATCGATATTTGCCTCGATTAAAGGAACTTCTTCTCTTCATAATATTAAAATGTCAGTGTTGGATAATTGTTTTGGTGAGTATTAACTTGTTTTCGATTAGAAATTGAAAAGAATTGTTTGGTTATATTGTGAAAGGTGTTGATAAGTTACATCGAAACTGCGGGGAGCACCATGGCTAGGCAAAAGGCTCTGAAAGAACAATACTTTTTCAACTGCACCTGTATCCGCTGTGTTAAAGTGGTAATAAATTTTAGGATTGGCTGGTTGGTGGTTTTCATTTTAGAGAAAAGTTTTTTTTTTTTTTTTTTTTTTTTTTTGTAATTGCATTACTTGGAATATAACCCATTTTTTAAATTAAGGGTCAACCTGATGATATCCAAGAAAGTGCAATTCTTGAAGGTTACAGCTGCAAGAATGAGAAATGCGAGGGTTACTTACTCCGAGATCACGGTATGTGAAAATAAGAAAAATGAGAGAGAAAGAAAGATAGAGAGAATATTTATTTATCTCCTGTGTGGACATTGCAGATGACAAGAGATTTATATGTCAGCAATGCGGGCTTTTTAGAAAAAAGGAAGAGATTAAAGACATTGCTGGGGAAATAAAATCATTGACTGACAAGGCTTTCGAGTTTATGACAGGGCAATGTATCCTCCAATATTTCTATTGCGATGATATATTTTCTATTGAAAAGTTTTGAGTTTTTTTTTTCTTATTTTGTAATTGTTCTGGATGATTTATCTTTAACTGGGTTAGATTATCAGGACGCTATTTCTGTTTATGAGAAAATTGGAAAACTTCAAAGGAAATTGTGCCATCCCTTTTCAATCAATTTGTTGCAAACTAGAGAAAAGCTTCTAAAGGTAATAGAGTTTTTATTCCCTCTTTCTATTATATATTTACTAAAAAGAGGATATTTCCCATTGTGCGGTGAATGTTGCTTGTTATTCTAATGGACAATTTTTAGAGATCTATTTGTTTCATTATTTCAATGTTCTTAGAGAGGTCTAACGATAGGAAATATTAAAAAAACAACATAAAATATATATTTTAGACTCTTTGGCTTCATTAAATAAAGTTATTTTTATGGATAATTTTCGAATAATGACTTGTGAGAGATGATTAATTTTGTTGTATCTAGGTGGATTTATAGTTTTAATATTTTAAAAGTTACACTTTTAATATGATTAGTTCTAACCAAAAGAATTGTTTTTCATTAGTTGTTTCTCTATTAGGTGAAATTCTCTTCACCAGATTTCTTGAAACTTTTTACTTTTAATACAAAAGTTATTTAAAAAAAAAAAACTGTTTTGAGAATGTTTTTCGCTGCCGGATTTTCGCTCTCCATGCATTTTTTTTTCATGTTTTTCAAGTATAATTCTTAAAATTTATTTTCTACATACTTCTCCAAACACTCTTATAATCTTTATGGGACATCTTCAAAATGATTGTGTTATTCAAGAATCCGATTATCTGTTATCTTGCAGATGTTGATGGAACTGGAAAATTGGAGAGAAGCTCTCAAATATTGTAGATTGACCATTCCTGCATACCATGGTATGTCATTTGAATCTTCATTCCTGTATACCACATAAAATAAACATTCCCACTCTTTGTAATCTTCTTAAAAACATCGATAGATTTAATCAGGACATTCGGTTATTGATGATCAAATGTAGCAATTGTTCTAATGCAAGATAGGTAGTTAAATCTAGATTATGATGAGAAGACAGAATGGAAAAAGCAGAAAGAAAATGCAAGTTAATGAGTTAGTTGTATTGCCTTTATCTTCTTCCATATTCTCCATTTGTTTCTTCTTCCCAATGTTAGGAGCACCTGACATTTTGCATTGACTTTTTTGTGTAGGGATGTACCCTGGATTTCACCCTCTGCTTGGACTGCAATATTATACGTGCGGGAAACTAGAATGGTTAGAATCTCATTTCGTATCTTCAGCACTCTACTCAATCATACCTCATTTGAAATGTTATGATTACCTTCTATTTTTATTTTTCAATTGCCTCACGATGCGTCGTTCGTTTTGATGACTTATTTTAATGATTTGTAATGTATCATTTTAATTGTACAAATTGATGAATGTAATGTCAGAAGGTAAAAATAGAAAGTAAATGTAGCATTAAAAATCTAAAACCAACTTTCATTATTGTTCTTAAAACATTATCTCGATAAATTTTTTGTTTTGAAACATATTAATCACAGGCTCTTGGGAGATACAGAGGATGCTGTGAGAGATCTCACCATGGCCACGGATATTCTGCGTGTAACGCACGGGACAGAGACAAGTTTTATGAAAGAACTAATAACCAAGTTGGAGGAAGCTCGGGCTGAATCTTCGTATAAACGCTCACCTAGCAATGAGTAGGCACATTCAAATTTTGTCAATTTTTTTGTTAAAATTACATGTTCCCATAGCATGATGTGTACTCAATGTAATGTGTAGAATTAATCAGTTTTGCAAATAAATTTATGCAAACTATACTTTTCTGAAGAGTATTATGTGCTGCCACAATACCATGAGTGGTCTTGGTACGATCATAACTTGAGGAAGTGTTAACTTGAGGAAGTGTTAAATTGAACTTTAAATTATAAAAACTAATTTAAAGTTATTCCAAAGAAATGGATAAGAGATAGAATTTCTCACATGGATAACTTAAACATTCTTCGTAAAGGCTAAGTTTCTACAGGTTTAGAATCAGCTTAAGCTAATCCACAATGCCATCCATTGCTCAAATGACAAGCTAGAATCGCTATCTTCATACATGCTTTATGGAAATGAAGTCTACATTTGGAAGAACAGATCAACAGATCAAATTGATATGCTACCTGAGTTTTTGGAGCTGAGAGCAAAGACTTAAAGCTTCCTCCTCGTTTTTACAAGTTTCGGCAATATATCGAAACAATGTCGAGATATAATCATGGGAAAGAGGTATCTGGGGAAGAACTGGCGGCACGAGAAAAGGGTGTTGAAGAAGCTGAGGAATTCTCCACCTTTCATGGCGGTCCCATGCAAGACACTTTTTCATAAGATCAAGAAGCCAAGGATTAGAAAGTGCTTCGTATTTAATCTCGTGCGTTGGATCAGTTATAACTTTGAACTTTGCCCAAAAAGTCTTGTACTCTGCAAATGGTGTTCTTCCATAAACCATCTGATAAAGAATGCAGCCAAGAGACCATATATCGGACGGCCGACCACACTTGATGTTGTTTCCATTTGCATCTCTCTCGTTGCACATGAATGCCTCAGGTGACATGTAACTCAATGTCCCCACCTGCACCACAAAAATGACAAAAAATAGTTTACAAATAAGAGTTTACAAAAAAATAGTTTACAAAAAATAGTTTCTACGTTTATTCTCCAATTTTACACTAAAATCTTATCTTTTGACGTGTCGTTCGTTAGTTAATGGAATATCTTATTTTCATGGTTTATAATTTTTATTAATAATTACACTAATTAATGAGTGACATGTAAATGATGCGTCGGCAAAATAAGATTAGAGTGTCAAATTAGAGAGTAAACCTAACATTACCCATAAAAATAAGACCTCCAAAAGTAAGAAAAAAAAGAAAGTACCTGTGCATCCCTTTGGATGTTTGTTGTGTCACTCATAATGGCTTTTGCAATGCCAAAATCAATAAGCTTTAAGGAGCCTTTGACAAGAAGAAAATTAGCTGGCTTCAGGTCAGAGTGAACAATTCGCTCCTTATGTATAGTGTTTACAGCTTGTAGAATTTGCTGAAATTTTTTTAAAGCAAATTAGGTAAACAATTTCTTTTCCAACAATCTGATAGGCCTCCATTAGGTTATAAGTATATTATGCTTGTTGAATTGTTGATGTTTTCCTTGACAATCCTGAGTGCATGATTGAATAACATCAAATAAAAGTCATAATACTGGCTAAACATGTTTATTTCTTACTAACAATATTTTTCTGGTTGGAAAACTGAAAGAACCATTTATTTATTAGTAATGCTAAGTTTATCTTGCAATTTTACACTTTAATTTTACTTCATGATACAATTAATGTCTTATTTGAACTATTTATAATTTATCTTAATTATTATACTAATTCGTGAAGACGTGACCGTCTGTCAGTAAGTAAAATTAAAGTATAGAATTAAAAGATAAACATAACATTACCATTTACTTATCAACTTTCTTCTTCTAGGCAAACAAAATAAACATGTATTTTTAAAAAAATTTAAGCTGTTTTAAACGCAGCGAGAATAAAAATATTAGATACTTGTGTTGAGAGTATAAAACCTGCCAATAGAATCGAAGCCAGTTCTCTTCCATTGTATGATTGGATGCGGATCTATCTATTTCCTTCCATTTCTGGGACAGCATGTGTGCCAAATCAATTTCACCATATTCAAGTACCATGTAAATATATCCATCATCCTTGACCTTGGCGTCTTTATTACTAGTGGAGCCATTCATGACTTCCTCCAGTAAAGTCTTATCTGTCACCTATGAACAACATAGAATATTACTTATCTCGAGTTTCTGTATCTCAAACTAGATGATATATGCACTTTAAGGAAAACAAAATGCCTTCAGATACAAGAATAGTAAGCCCAGGGTGTTATGTTGCACAAGAAGAACAAAAGCTTTATGCGGAATAGTTATTTATACATCACAAGGCATGAAATCATAGGAAAAGGGCTTACAAGTTAAAGACGTGAAATCAGCAGAAAAAAGTCTGAAATAGAAGAAAAAAAACAGAAGCAAGGATTTCAGTGTTGAAAGTTTTCTTCCCAATTTCTTCCCAAATTGAGTTATGTCCATAGAAGAGCACATTATGGAAATATTAACTCTTGAAATTCAAGACAGTGTCATCCTCAGTTCTCTTCTATGGCTGCATACTCCACTGAAGTCATTAGCCACTTTTGACCACATGATTCAATTGATTGTTCAGCTTCCTTAAGTCAACGAACAAATCATGACTATACCCCATATCATTACCTAATTTCATTGGCACTGGTTCAATTCTACTAAACTAGCAATTTAATTCCGTTCTAAGCTAAATCAATACCAATATTCAATGATATATTGCTTCAAAAGAACTAATCTAAATGAAGAAGATGATAACAAGCTTGTGATATATCCAGAACCTACATTTGAAAAGAAATATGAGAAAAAAATGAGTACCTCGTAATCTATTAAGTGTATAATATTGTTCTTCCCTTTCAACTTGTTTAAATACACAATCTCCTGACAAAATCCATATGCAGTAGCATAATCTCGACCTTTGAGCCGAATCTTTTTTAATGCATAAATTGTGCAGTCTGATGAAATGACTTTGTGGACCTCACTGCTTCCTCCGCTTCCTATCTTGCCAAGCCTTTGATAAAGCTTTCCATTAACTTTAAAGAAAAAGTCAGGATCATAATTTCTTTTACGGGGGCCTGTTTTAGTACTAACAACCTTTTCTTGCTTTCCTGATCTAGAAGAATCAAACTTCACACCTGAAGCTACGTTTTTGCACGAATTCGACTGTGATTGCATGCTACCTCCATCATCAACCAATTCTTCCATTTCTGTCGACTTATTATCAAGTAGAGAAGAACATTTTGAAATACTACTTTCCTGGGGTAGAGTTATTTTCCTCTCGTTGCCATTAATGCATTGCATCACTTCTGTTTTAGCACTAATAGCGGAATCATGAACTTGGGCTGCAGGAGAAGTCTTATTTGTTACAACTCCACATATTTCTTTATGAGAAGAATTCGCATGATGAGCATTCACTTTGCTTCCCAAAGATTCTAAGGTGGCAAGAGTACCGACATCTCGACATGAATGAGGGCAGAAAGTCGTTGAATTTTGCATAGGTGCAGAAGTAGAGTGAACAGATGTTGTAGTAACACTAGATGTCCCCCCTGCTGAAGATTGTGTAAGAGGCTGATTCAGAAAGTTTTGAAAAGTACGCAGAGCATCTTTTGCAATTGGCAACCTCTGAGACATTGTAGAAACCCCACCATTGAATCTCAAACTTACATCAGATTCTGCATGCTGAAACTTTTGCTTATTTGATTCGTCTTCATTAATTATAACAGATGCCTCGCCTTGGTTGCTGCTTGTTATCCACTCCATTTCTGTTAATTAACCCACATGAAATGATAAGTTCCTAAAATTAGTGGCCATTCTATAATTGCCCTCTGCACGCAGAAAGATAAGGCACAATGCATTGAAAATCATGATGACTATATTAGGAATACAACTGTACTAGCAAATAATGTGGAGACTATTCTTTCTCTTGCGACATATACAGCTCATAGAAAAGCAATAGAATGAAGAAACAGTATATCTAAGCCAGCGTTCAAGAAATCAAAGACTAAAAATTACCCTGAGAAGTATTATTATGCCCAGATGAAAAGTGAAGCATTTTCTGTCCCTTAACCTGCTGAGATCCTACATGTAATGAGGAAATTGAGGTCATATCTAGACAACTAGAAGCTCGTTCTGATTCATCTCTCTGTGCAACATACGGATCAAGTCTTTCATCAAAGCCTTCAGTAAAGATACCAACATTAGATGGTGGTGTTATTGATTCATCTTCTTGAGTTCCCCCAACAATGGGCATTGTGCTCTTAGTTTGAACAGTCAAATTCTTAACTGGCTGACCATGATTTATTGACATATTTGGTTGGGGCTTCTCCACAGCCCCTTCGATCCCACAGTGGGAAGCGGAACTCTTAGATATCTCCTTCTGGGGGACCAACATGCGCCTAGGCCTTATACTAATCGGCGGCATTGTACCTGCAAGTCGCTCATATTAATCATCATAGCAATCAAGCATTTCCCTTAGACATTGAAACTTGGACGCACCATCTTAAGATCGTATAGTAAAGAACTACAGAGAAGGATCCGGATAAAATTACGTTTATTTGATTTTGTGATGGTAGCAAAAACCTAACGTCCTTCCAGACATAATAGCGGAAGAAACCTTGAATTGAGCTGAAAACCAAATCCAAACCACATACAAATTCTTATTTTTTTTTTTATTCTACTTCAAACGGTGAAATTTGACCTCAAGAAAGCACTTACGGAGAGGACGATGGCGCTTGAAGGCAGCTTGAACATGGCTTAGGAACTCCGGCTGGGAGGAAGAGAAAGAAGATGAGGTATCTGGGTTGACCGAACAGTTGAAGTTCCTCGGCATTGCAGAAGGGACCCGAAGATTAGCCTCCCTCTCCATTGCATAGCATCAATGGCATTTCTACGAAAAGGACAGAAAGCGAGGCAGAGACGAGAGGGAACGTAGATTTTCAAACTGCGTTCGCTTCGCTTTAACTGGGCCCTTGATGGGCCTTAGTTATTATTATTATTTTCTTGCATAAAATTCCCAATAGAAAGTAGGAATTTGAACATTTTTAAAGACAAATAACTCCCTGAATTTAGCGGCGTTTGCAATTAAGTCCTCACAATTAAAGTTGTCGTAAAAAAAAATCTTTTTTTTGGTTGCGTGATTTTCTCTGTCGAGCAATTTTCAAAGAGAAATAACTTCTCGTATAAGAGTTTCGACAATTTTTTTAAAATAAAAAAATTGAAAAACTCAACACAAAAGACGGTTTCCAAAAGCCATTTTCATAAATAACTTATTGTTTCTATTTGTAAGTCGCCTAACAAAGAAAGTCACGAGATAAAAACACGATTTCTTTGACAGCAATCCTAACGATAAAGACTTGATTGTTAAAATCTCCAAGTTCATGACATTATTTTCTAAAAAAGTTCAAGGACTTAGTTTTATTTATTTTAGCATTAAATTAAAATATATTAATAGTCTAAATAATAGTTTTTATATTTTAAATTATGGAATTATAAAAAAAAAAATCATAAACTATAGGTTCAGTGATAAAATAAAACTTAATCAATGTTGATTAACAAAACAAACTTTAAATTATCATATGTTAATAAACGCAAATATTCAACTATGTTTCCTAGAAAGCACATATGCGGTCGGCCGCAAAATGGGTGTGAGCGACTGACCTAGAGAAATTTCTATTTTAATAAAAGTGTGGGCACTCGCATGAATGCCCACGTGGAACTGCGGGTGTTTGTTCTCAAATGAGATTTTATTTGTAATTGCAATGTGGGCACCAACGTTTTGAGTTCGAGGGCTCGCACCTCCATTGGAAATGCAAGTTCAATCGATGTTCACCCGTCATTTTGGGTTGATTTTCAATCTTACAGGTTAGTTCTCATGAAACTCTGGCGTTTTTCGATAGCATATTGGCGGTTTTTTTTATAAAATTTTGCCATAATTCTGAAATTTAGAAATTTTTGCCCTAATTCTCATATTTTTTTGCGTTCGCACGGTCTCCCGCACGCACCTATTTTGCTGGCGACCGAATATGTAGTTTTCGAAAACCATAGTTAAAGGTTTGTTTCGTTAACATATGATAGTTTAAGGTTTGTTTTGTTAATAAATTTTGTCTAAGGTTTATTTGTCACCCGGAGTTTGAGTTTTTTTTTTTCTTTAAAATATTAAAAAGAAAAAAAAATATTTGAGTATTTAGTTATTTTTGGGAAATGTGATAAAAGAAAGGACCACTAGAGTACACTATTTCATCAACGCGTCCAAATTCGCGTAAATCCAAATCCTATGCAAATTATGGTCGGATTCTTACGCCAATCCATGCCCCACGAGTTTTTCCCATTTTCAAAACCCCCTCCCGATGAAATGGAAACACAAATCACTGATATCACTCGTCGTCCTCTCTTTTCTGATCATCTTCTTTAGGACATCAATGGCGGATTGCAGAATGGAGAAACCTTGGGGTGGTTTCCTATGTCTTTTCAGCACCAAATCTCTCCATATTACTGCTCGACGAGGACAGCTACGTAAGGAGAAGGAAGAAGTTTCTGTGAAGAAGCGTAAGAAAATGAGATATTGTTCTGGTTCGCTTTGTGGTGGCACGAAGGTGATGCAAAGGGCTTTTACAGGAAAAGGGTCGCCGGAGTTTTACAAGAAAAGGGCTTTTAGGGTTTCATCAAGCAACTCCATTGCTGATTCTATCTCTACCAGGTCCATGACATCTCCTCTTTGCAAACGCAACGGCAGTGGTCGGTCTCCTCTTTCCACGTCTTTTTCTTTTTCTTCTTCTGCCTTCTTCTTCTGCAACTTATGCGCCCGCGCCGCATTAATGCGGCGTTGTTCTCTGCGGAGCAATTCCTTCCAGAAAATCTCCGGTGTTATGAGTCTAAGACGGTGATGGATCCCATTCTTGGATACACGAAAGATCTTTCTTTAGATCAAGCATTTGTCCTTGTCCGATGTGTGGTGAGATTTTCATGAAGTCTGAAAATTTGGATGCTTCATCATCTCCTAGTCCGGCTGGTATATCCAAGTATTTCTTCTTTACATGATAAAATGGGAGTGGCTTTTTTTTTTTTTTGTTTTTTTTTAGGACATCATGGCGGATTGCAGAATGGAGAAACCTTGGGGTGGTTTCCTATGTCTTTTAAGCAACCAAATATCTCATATTCTGCTCTGACGAGGACAGCTACGTAAGGAGAAGGAAGAAGTTTCTGTGAAGAAGCGTAAGAAAATGAGATATTGTTCTGGTTCGCTTTGTGGTGGCACGAAGGTGATGCAAAGGGCTTTAAGACGGTGATGGATCCCATTCTTGGATACACGAAAGATCTTTCCTTTAGATCAAGCATTTTTCCTTGTCCGATGTGTGGTGAGATTTTCATGAAGTCTGAAAATTTGGAGCTTCATCAGGCTACTAGTCATGCTGGTATATCCAAGTATTTTCTTCTTTACATTATAAAATGGGAGTGGCTTTTTTTTTTTTTTTTTTTTTGCATTTGACTGAATTTTATATGGTTAAAATATTTGAATATATACACACACACAATACTAATATCAAATGATAAACTTACCAAGAAGTTAGAAATACTTTCGAGATTACTATGAAAATTTGATTAATTTTTACTTTCTGTTATTCATTTAATGTAATTTAAGCTGTGGTTGAATAGTGTCTGAACTAGATCCAGAAGACACAAGCAGAAAGATTGTGGAAATCATAGTCAAATCCAGTTGGATGAAGAAGGAGCCTCCAACCTGCACGATAGAGCGAATTCTCAAAGTCCACAACACCGAAAAAACCATTTCAAATTTCGAAGAACACAGAGACGCCGTTAAAGCGAAAGCAACAAAGCTCCAGAAGAAACACCCCCGCTGCCTAGCCGACGGAAACGAGCTGCTCCGATTCCACTGCACCACCATCGCTTGCTCTCTGGGCGTCAACGGCAGCACCGAACTCTGCCACGCGACTCATCCTCCATGCAGTACCTGCAGCATCATAAGGGGCGGCTTCAAGGCGGCGGAAAAGGGTATTCTGACGACGGCCACAAGTGGAGCGGCGGATGATAGAGCAGGGGAGGCGGTGGAGGGGAACGAGAAGAGGGCGATGATGGTCTGTAGGGTGGTGGCCGGGAGGGTGAAGAGGAGCGTGGAAGCGGGGATGGAGTATGACTCAGTGAGTGGAGGGGTTGGAGTTTATTCTAGTTTGGACGAGTTGTATGTTTTCAATCCCAAGGCTATATTGCCTTGCTTTGTTGTTATTTATGAAGGGCTTAATGCTTAAACCCCTAATTTATTAGTTGCTTAATCAAATGTTATTAGACTTGCCGTGACATCCTAACACAACCCCAGTTTTGCAATTCAAACTTATATATACACGTAGAATAATAAAATATTAAAGCATGTCCATACTAACCCGTAATTGTGTTATGGAATGCATCAAACGTATAAGCCTAAAAATGTGACATGGATCGATAGGGTTTTGTTGTTCACAGTTTATGATTTTCAAATCTTGATGACAAATTTTGTTATTTTCTCCTCGAATTATTCATTATTTGGGAAACTATCGATTTTAACCATGTACTATACCCGTAATTTCAGGTAGGCCCTCTACTAAAACAATTGACAAACCGAACCCAGTATTATGATTTCGTTATTGACATTGATATTTTTAATATTTCCGTCATCACCTACGTTAAGTGCACGTGAGAGCTTTCAAATTCAAATTTGGGAAAACTATCGATTTTAACCATGTACTAGACCTGTAATTTCAGATAGCCCCCTCTATTAAAACAACCGGCAAACCGAACCTCGTACTATGATTTCGTTATCGGCATTGATCTTTTTAATTTTTTCGTCAACACTCACGTTAAGTGCACGTGGGAGCTTTAAATTTTCACCTGAAATTTGAAATTGTAGCCCTAAATTGAGTTAGGGCTATAATTTCAGACTCCACTACCTGAAGAAGCGCGACCGAGAAGGAATACGATAAACTCACGGCGAATTCTTCATTCCGTCAACACCCGAAGGCGAACGAGAGAGAGAGTGTGACGACCCGTCTTTCAACGGACTGATAAGGAACCACCCATTCTCCGCGGATCCTGGGACTGACCTGGGCCGGAGGTGGGTAAAGCTCCGCGGATTCTGGGGCTGACCTGGGTCGGAGGGTTTTTCCGTTGAAGCAGGGGCTGTTACGAACCCACATCGCTTGGGGAAGTACATGGAAATGAAACATATGTAAGAGATCCCTCCCTAAATAGCAAGACGCGTTTTGGAGCTCAATTGGCGACGGATCCCATAAGAACTCTGAAGTTAAGAGGGCTTCGGCGAGAGTAATTCCAGGTTGAGTGACCTTCCGGGAAGTGCTCTCGCCAAACAAAGCCGTGAGGGGAGGATATTGGGCTGCGGCCCAATCCCCGGAGCGGACAATATCTTGCTGGGAACGGGGTCGTTACAGAGAGAGAGAGAGAGAGAGAGAGAGAGAGAGAGCGCTTCAAGCATTGACAGTCGACGGTGGTCTTCTAGTACGGATTTCCAGTGAGTTCTTCATTTACAAAAATGCTATTATTGTCAAAGAAAGTCATGATTATATAAATATGTTCATTTGATTTCGTTTTATGTATGTTTTTGTTCTCTCTACAAATGAGTGATTTAGTCACAGTGTTAATCATTTGGTAAATCTCTTCATTTACAGAAATGTTTTAGTCAAGTTACGGGACATGTTTTTTTTTTTCATTGTCCATTTTAAATTCATCTGCAAGTTCATTGGTTTCTGTTATTTGGTTTGTTTTTTAAAATGACAACCAGTAATTAAAGTAATAAATTTGTCTGAAATTTACAGGATTTTTTAATAGAGAAAACTACCTGAAATTACAGGTATAGTACAAGATTAAAATCGATAGTTTTTAAAATTTAAATTTGAAGCTTCTACATACACTTAACGTGTTGTTGATAGAAAGATTAAAAAGGTCAATACCAATAACAGAATCGAGATTTGATTTGCTGGTTTTTTACTAGAGTGAGCTACTTAAAATTATGGGTATATTACATGATAATTTTCCTTAATATTTCAACAATGGCCTTGTAGATCTAATAGTTTTCTACAAAACAAATGATAAACAAGTACATCTATTTGTTGCCTTGGTTCTCACAACGATCCAATCCACTTGACAAATGAGGAACTGTCAAGGTCGGGCTCGGCCGGACCCACCCCCTCCTCTCATGGAGGTCTGAGGTGGAGCTGCGTGCCTCCAACCACCGGGCCCACTGACCTGCTGGCCAATCATTTGTATTCTTTTCAAAAAAAAAAATCCGGGAAGTTGCTAGAATCCGCATAAAGTCGCCGGGAACTGCCTGGAGCCCGCCGGAATCCGGCAAGATAATTTGCAATAACTATAGTTTAAAAAAAGGCAAAACCCAAAAAAAGAAGGGATGAAAAACCATAGTTTCAGAAAAAAGATGAGGAAGGAGACATGGCGTGGTGATATGATTGCAGAAGAAAGCAACAATCCATAAGAAAAATAACTCTCTCTCTCCCTCTCTCTCTCTACCAGTCACAATCTGTGATGGTGGAGACCTAACAGAGGAAGGAGAGAAAGGAGTGGACTTTGCAAGAAAAGAAAGGGCAATGAGAGAAAGGGGAAGACCCACCTGATTCTTCTGAGAACCCACCCATGTTCCCGTGTTCAGTCGAGCCGAAGCTGCTAAACTTTGGTTGGAGGACCATCTTATCATCTCCATTATTTGCCTTCGGCTTTTCAAACCTCTTGAAATCTTGCCACCCTGCAACCACCCAAGTACATATCAATAATTATAAACTGGGAAATAGGAAAAAAAAAATGGAAAATAGACTAACAACCTACCCAGAAGAATCTCCTGGACTTAGATTTTGGTGTCATCTGAATAAACTGGTTTAGAATTTTATTTAAGTTCTAGAGTCGCAAAATTTACATTTACGGCAAAAGAAAATAAGAGGAATCATCTAAAAAAGACACGTTTTACACCACAGTAATCTATTCTTTGTTCCATTCTTGAGTTTTTCCTACCTACTGAATATGGTTGTGCCTTCGTCACACCAGATCATCCCTGAACCCGTGATAATAAGGTTTCTCTGTAAAGTAAAAGAGAAATCAAACACTCACAAAAGAATATTTACATTTATCTTATCAAACATGGTAATTAATATTCCAGGTAATAATATTTCTCTCGAGCATTTCATCAAACAACCTCTGGGCATAATATTTCTCTTGGGCATTTCATCAAACAATACAAACATAGGTAATTATCAAAATTATCCTCAAAGTATGAAATTATTAACAACTGGACGTTAAAATATTTTTCATAAAAAAAAATCACTTTTAAATTATAATTTTGTTAACAAATTTAACCATAGCTGGCCCAGTCTCGAAGAACAGACGTCTGATCTCAATTTTTTATGTGGATCAAAAAATGTTCTAGAAATCATATAAAACGATATCCAATTATCCTGAAAATTTTATCACACAATAGACATAACATGAGAACATATTCTGTAAAGTTTCGCAATTTGTACAATTTATTATAAGTTGTTACACATATTTTAGAAAATAATTCATTAAAAATATGTATTTCATCTAAAAATTTTGAAACTTTCACAATAGACTCTTTTTATATTTCTCAATTAGAGTTGGGAAATTGGTTTGCCAAAAAAACTCACAAAATTTGAATTTGAGACAAAGTGACTCTTGACTACATGACATGTACACTTTCCATACAAAATCTAAAAAAAAAAAAAATTGTTGATTGACCGACAATATTAGGAGTTAATGTAATTTCATAAAAACATTTGAATTTTTTAAGGTAGTGTTGATCTTTTAAAATTGACAGTCAACTTAAATAATAATATAATATACATATCGATTTGTCCCCTAAAGTATGTGGGTGTTTGCAGTTGATATTTCAAACTTTAAATTTTGTCAATTGACACCTTGTATTTTGATTCGTTATAAACTGACATCCTCCTATTACTACTTCCGATAAAAATCGTCATGTACTATTCCCATGGCATGAGAGAGGTGATGTTAGACTTCTTCTTCACATCCTCTTTGCAGAAGTGGGAAGAACCTCGTATATTAAACCACATATTACTCTCTCCCTTATGCTCTCTCTATCTCTTTTATTTGATAACACATGTGAGTCTTCCTCTCTACACTTCCTTCAATCTTCCCACTTTATGTCTTCAAACCACTAACCAAAACTCCCCCAGCAACTTTCTGCATATTCTCAGAAGAAAAAAGCAACAAGAAAAAGAAAAAAAAAAAGCAAATTTGCTGATATTTGGAACAAGAAATACATATTTAGATACCCACTGGGAAACTATTCCACTATCTTTACCCTATCTCTCTCTAGTTTATTCATAATCAAGTTGGAATTTTAGAGAGGGAAAGATGCCATTGGAAGGGATTTTCATTGAACCATCTTCAGCCACAGTTCATGATCCTTCTCTTCACATTAGTCCTCCAAACACTTCATCTTCGTCAAATTTCAACTCCCAAGCAGATAACAACGCCTTCTGTTAATGTAAATATGTGTTGGCATAGATTTTTTGGCAATTTAATTAAGTATTGGCTTTGATTATCTTGGAAATTAAATAAAGATTACAATAATCTTCTTATATAAGAAAGACAAATTTTGTACAGATTATGGTATCAAATATAAACAGAATATTCTTTTTTGGTAAGTTTGAAAAACAAGGAAAGTTAGTTGCTTGGAAATCAAGTTATCTTTTGAATTTATCTATGGAAGGCCGATTTGAAGATTATGATTTATGTGTACCATAATAGATAGCAAGATTCGTGATCCAATTATTCTGGGATCCGAATCAGTTTTATTCTGGTACTTTCCATAAGTATCGCAAAGAGTGTCACAACTCCGGATTATGTGGTTTCGTTTTTTTTATATTGTGCATTCTGTTTTGGATAAAATATTTGAACGAAAATCTGTTGTAGACGATACTCATCTTCCTTTCACATAATAGGGTTGTGCGGATTATTGATTATTCTCTCATATTACTTGTGCCGCAAGCCGTCGTTCTTTCCTCCCTCACGCTTCTGCGTGTGAGTGTGTTGTTGTTTGTTTCAGTCTTTGTGTGACTGTTTCTACACTCTACCTTTGCTGGATTTCATTGTTCTACGAGTGTGGTGGTTGGTTGTATCCTAAGACAACAGTTGGTGACACAAGCGGTGTCATAGGTGCATTCCTCTTTATTCTTCATTGAATCTCAGTCTCGGGAGGAGGCTGCACTGGAACTCGGGAGGAGTTCTGTTTATTAACAAGGGGAGCTTATCATTCTGATCGTGGGCAAGAGGATCTTGCCATACACGGATTCTGGGAGGAGTCATTATCAACAAAGGGAGCTTGTCGCATTTAGATCTCTCGAGAGATCGTCTCAAAGTCAAGGGGAGCTCGCAAAAACAGTTTCATTGGGGAAGTTAGTGAGAGGCGGTGACAAAGAAAAGAGGAAGTATTTATTTGCATAAGTCTGGTTGTCTTGTAACTTTGTGAAATATTTTTAAATCTGGGCTTGGCCCCGCAAACGTAGGCAATTTGTAGAACTGCGTTACCAACTTCGTGTCTCCTTACTTTACGCATTTTATTACTGTCCATTTCTGCTGTTCATTATTGGTGTCACAAGTAGTGTTATAATACCACGTAACTAATCACGATTTTTTTACCTTCGATCTTCCCAATCTTCGAAGAAACTCATCAAATTCAAGCAAAAACTCTCGAATAATTAATCATCGTGTTAGAGATTGATTCAAAGATTAGCACATGGTCAAGATTTCAAGTCAATAAATCCTAGTACGTAGGAAGTTAGTTATTTGTTGCTTAGTTTGTTGAATAAGTCAGTCACGTTTCTAAATTAGTTGGTCACATTCCAATTTTATCTCTTGTAGTGGAGATAGTGGTTTTTTAGTCAGTTTATTTTATTCATTTTGTAAGCCTATATAAAGGCCTTGTTGAAGTTAAAATAGGGACATTACCATCACGATCCTATCTCTCTCTTTAATACTCAAAAATATTATTGTCTTCCGCAACACCTCGGGCTCACACTGAGCTTTCTATTGGAATGAACTTCGAACCTGGAGCAGGTGACTAGCCTAGCAGCGCTTATCAACCAAACATCGCTCACCATTACAATGGGTTGAGGCCAATCAAGGGGATTATGAAAATAAGGATTTAGAAGAGGGAATAACCTCTCTCTCTCTCTCTCTCTCTCTCTCTCTCTCTCTCTCTCTCTCTCTCTCTCTCTCTCTCTCTCTCTCTCTCTCTCTCTCTCTCTCTCTCTCTCTCTCGTTCAATTCTAAAAATAAGGATTTAGAAGGAAGGCAAAGATGTTGCTACAACGAGCAGCGGCTTATTGGCTAAAGCAAATTATTGCTAAGAATCAGCTCCTTCGTGCAATGTGAAGTGCACATGACGATTTTTCATGGATGTAGGAACAAGAGGGTGTCGGTTGATAACGAACAAAAATGCAATCTGTCAATTGACGAAATTTAAAATTAGAAGTAACAACTGCAAGTGTAACGACCCATTTTCCCAGCAAGATATTGTCCGCTCTGGGGATTGGGCCGTAGCCCAATATCCTCCCCTCACGGCTGTGTTTGGCGAGAACTTCCCGGAAGGTCACCCAACCTGGAATTGCTCTCGCCGAAGCACTTTTAACTTCGGAGTTCTTATGGGATCCGTTGTCAATTGTGCTCCAAAACGCGTCTTGCTATATTGGGAGGGATCTCTTACATATGTTTCATTTTCATGTACTTCAACAAGCGATGTGGTATTGTGACGACCCCACTTTCAACGACCGAATCCTCCGACCCAACCCTCTGAAATCCGCGGAGTTTTCGTTGAACCCTCCGGCCCAACCCTCTGGAATCCGCGGAGTTTTAACCCATACTCCTGCCCCAACCGGGCACATACGTCCTCTGAGGATCCGCGGAGCATGGGTGGTTCCACCACATACGTGTCAAGTCGAGTCATCACAATCACCTCCCCTTGGGGGCCCAACGTCCTCGTTGGCCACATTTTCGGTTGGGTACAGGCTCTGATACCATTTGTAACGACCCCTTTTCCCAGCAAGATATTGTCCGCTCTGGGTGGTTCCACCACATACGTGTCAAGTCGAGTCATCACAGCAAGCACTTGCATCCCATACTTTACGGAGTAAATTGATATTTATCATTCAATATAATATAAGTAAGTTTTTGAATAATTTATTTCCAAAAATCACATATTTAGATTTTATTAGTAGAATCTTCATATGTCACCCTGCAAAAATAATTCTGTACAAAAAATAATCAACAAAAATCAATTGTTTTTACTACTCTCTGCTTTTATTTTTATCCATCTCCAAATTAAAATTTTTTTTTCAAAATAAAACTAAAGGCAAGAAAAAGAAAGTGAAAGATTAAGATCAGTTATGCGATGTCACACAGAGTGTTACGTGTGACACCGATAATTAATGCAATGATGGACAATATAAATATGCAGAAATAAATGAGACAGAAAGTTGGTAACGCAGTTCGGCAATCAGCCTACGTCTGCGGGGCCACGCCCAGATATAAAAATATTTCATGATTTCACAAAGTTACAAGACAATCGGACTTATACAAATAAAGACTCCCTCTTATCTTTGTCGCCGCTTCTTCCTAACTTCCACAATGAAACTGTTTTTGCTAGCTCCCCTCGACTTAAAATCGATCTCTCCCGAGATCTAGAAAGCAACAAGATCCCCTTGTTATAGATGACTCCTCCCGGAATCCGTGTTATGGGAAGATCCCATTGCCTACGATTAAAATGACAAGCTCCCCTTGTTGATAAACAGAACTCCTCCAGAGTTCGAATGCAGCCTCCTCCCGAGACTGAGTTTCAATGAAGAATAAGAAGATTGCCTCCTATGACACCGTCTGGAACACCAAGTCGTTGTCTTCGGACCTAATAAATCAACACACTCGTATAATCAATTAAATCCACAGCATAAGCAGAGTGTGTATAATAATCACAAACCCATACGCAGAAACGTTGGAAAAGAAAGAAAAACGATGGCTTGCAAAACGAAGAAAAACTTCTCTTGTGAATAATCAAAAATCCGTCAGTAGCTTCCACAGAAACGAAAGCTTAAATATGATTGGTAACTTCCATATTTTCGATTTAATTCAGTTACCAAATCGAATTTAATGCCGCAAGAAATAAGAAAACCAAATCTCAACAAATCGGCTGAGTGACACCAAGTGTGACATTTTAGGAAAGTTGCTCCAACGGCTTGGATATAAATCTAAAAACTTAGGAAAGCATCTCATGATTCATGTGATCTCGAAGCCTAATATATTTCAACAAATATTTATCAAATCGGCTTACCAAAACAAAGTTTACCAAAAAAATAAGTGCCTTTAGATTTTTCAACAACTTTTCTGATCCACACATTTCCTTATTTTTCTCTTTCACAAAATCTTCATGATCTTCAATATGCATCCATCTAATAATCTGAATATAATATTTTTTGATTACCAAGAAATAAATTATAAAATATTATCTCCATGAATATAATTGGCTAAAAAATCAATGCCAACATAATTGCAATATACTTGCATTTACAGAAAGGATGGACTTCGATAGGAAAAAAAAATACATTATTTGCAAGTAAATGGGTCAAGAGCCCTGTCTTCAAATCCATATAAATTGAAGCTTTGCATTTTGTAGTAATAATTTGGTGTCACGTACCCAAAATATGTTATCAAATTAAATTTTACTTATGATTGTCGACAATTTTTTGTTCTAATTGCACCATCTGCAATGTGTACCTATCATTAAAAAAAGTCGATAAATCAAGAAAGTTAAACATGTTCAAGCCCAAATTAAAAATGATGATTCAACGTCTGAATGTTAGAATGCATCTCGAATCGCAATTCTAACATCTCAAATGGAGATCCAATTATATTTTGTTTTTTTATAGAATTTTACTAAATATTATTATATAATTATTCTCTAAATAATATTGTATTTTTGATCTTTATGTACTTCATTAAGGACATGAATAAAATAATAAATTATGGAATTTTGTATTTACATTAAAATTGATATAAAAAACTCCAAACAATTTTAGAAGAAAAAAAAAACAAATTGAAAAATAAACTTGTGTTTAATTAATAAATCCACGGAGTGAGAAAGAGTAATAATGCAGCGATCACAGACCACCATCTTCTTCCTATCAAGGAATTTAATCCATTTGATCCGCTGCAAACAAGCTTGTTGTTATGGTAAGTGCACGCAGGTTGTTGCCTGCAATTTTGTTGAATATAAACAATTTTAGATTTATTGTTTCGAAAAGTTCTGTAAACAATGGTGAGATTGGATTAGAACCTGGAAGAGCAGAAATTGATGATGTAATCGGTGCCGGAGCAAGTGAGGATACTGGTCGGATCGTCATAAGCGTAGCTATACGCAGTCGGACAAGCCTCCTTAAATGTCTTCGAATAATACGTCGGCTGACAAGTTGAAGGGTTTCCGAATACCCCTCTGCAGCAATAGTTGTCGGTGTTGAAAACATCGCAGGCGCTCCGGCAAGCTACGGTTTTGTCCCCTGATTTCACTGAAAGTTCCTTCGGACAATTGGTTCTTAGATCGCTATCACACCCGGCGACGCTGCAGTTTCCTTTGCCATTAATGGGAGTCACGGATATGGGTAAGTTGAAGCCGTCGACGAGGCTGACGTCGTAGAAATCCAAAGCAGCGAGAGTGAACTCGGCGAGAGAAGCCGGAGGTTCGCCGGATGCTCTGCACTTGAGGGAAGAGCCGCAGGAGCCGGTTTGGCAAGTGCCATTACCGTTTTTATCGAAGTTGCAACCAGTCCGACCCCATATCCGACCGGACCAGCCGACTGGGGCGGTCAGGACGATGGACTGGCGGGATTTTAGCTGAAAGCCACCGCCGTTGAAATTTTCCCCGGGAGTAATTGCCGGCCATATTGTCTCTTGGCAGTTGTTGATTATGGTGAACACTCTTGCACACTCGGAGAGTGTTGTTCCTGCTAAGATGGAAAATATTCCATAAAATGTTCATATGAGTTACCATTTTCGTTAAAAAAACATAATTATTCGAGTTATATTTCATGTTATTTACTATTTAAATATTTCATAAATAAATACAATCGAATTTATTAGAATTTATGACATTATTAATTTGCGCAAAAATTAAGAAACAAAATTACCTGTTGATATTAAAATAATAAGAACCAAAACTTGGGAAAGAAAACGGAGGAGGGAAGCCATGGATGAACTCTCTCTCCTCTGGTTTCTTTCACTGCAATTCTTATTTCATTTCATCACAGACGAGGAACAAGGCAATAAAAGGTGAAACCCAAGATATAAAGCCAAAAGTTGAAGAAGAATACGTGTTGGAAGAGACATATTGCATCTAAACTTTATTTTTAATTATTATTTATTTATTTTTTGGATTCTTTTCCTCGTAACCCTAAACAAGTTTACCCTCAGGTTCCATTCTTCTTTTGTGCTTCTGGGTTATACTTTCTATATTAAAACAGTTGATTCCGCCATAGAAATATTGCAGGTTTTCTTATGATCTTCGTATTTTGTCTGTGCTGCGTTTGTGCTCCAAAAAAATTGGATAGGACAAGAGAGGTGCAACCTAGGGGCTGTGGGGTAATGTTTGTGAAATTATATTTTCAAAAATAATAATTACTACCCTAATCACCCTCTTGGAAATTATATAATTTGACAAAAAAAAAACAATTTAATTATCATATGATATTATGTTTTATAAGTTTTTTTTGTTATTCAAAAGAGGTTTTGATAACACTTTTTCTAAATCACCTCGAGTCATAAGATCATGTATGTGAACTGAAATCTACCTAACGTTGGAAGGTTGAGAGAGCCCGCATCCGAAGCCATGGTGAACATCTACCTATCAACAACGTTTCTAATGAACCATGAAGAGTACAATGAATATACTTTTGTCTTCGCATTGAATCAAGAATAGGGTTAGAGGGATCAAAAACCTCTAAAAACGATATGAACGGTGCGAATTAACGATAGAAAAGAACCAGATCCACGCAGAAAGTTTGAATCCTACACTTTCCCTTTTTGTGAGAAATAAAATTTCATTATCTGAAAATGGGTCTTGGATTTAAACCATCACAAACCCTTTAAAAAAAAAAAAAGTCAAACTTTTGTCTACTTTCTTAAACTTTTTTCATGCCAATTGATACTTCTTTAGGCCCATTTCTGGTTCAATGACGAAGCCAGCCAAGGAGGATGAATGTGTTTCCAAGCTGATTTCTCATGTGAGGTAGGGTTTAACCTCGTATAGCTCCCACTCTCCATTGGATTAGGTCATCACTCATCTATCATCTTCAACTTCCACTTCACCTTTTTATCTCTTTTAATTTATTGATATTTGGCAAATGAAATTTGTATCATCATAAAAACTATACCTTGACAGTGATAATTGTGAGACATATATGTCGGCTTGTATTGTAGAAATTAGTGAGAGGATGCATAGTCGGGCTATAACACCGGTTCGAACCGAAACCATGATTTTGGTTCGAGTTTGGTCCTATTTTTACTCTTATGCCAATAGTGCTAGCTTCGTAACGTAGAACAAACGTCTTCTAAGATCCGGTTCGTGATTTTGAGAACAAAAACCATGAGTGGACTTTAGATAACAAAATCCTATCAAAATCATGATCAAACCAGATCAAAACCCAAAGTTAACATGTGATTCAGTTCAAATCCAACAAAATCCATTTAGAGTCATTCCTAAATTTACATATTTTAAATTATGGAACGAACCAAATCATACATAGCGGTTCCATTCGATCTGGTTCTTAATGTTCACAGTCGCGATTTTCGTACAAAAACCGTCAGATCACAAGTTAGTTTGGTTCAATCCCAAAATTGGATCAAATGAGACCGTGCCCTCACCTAGAAATTAGTATGATTTAGAGAAGTGTAACTCGACACCTAATCTATTTTCTCGTAAACATTTCATCGAAGTCCTTTCCTCTAACTTTCTCATAACAAATTGAAACTTTGTTTAATCGTGCCAGTTATGGATTAGTGTACGCTTTAATTGGAAGAAGTAAAAAATGAAAACAATGAAGAGGGGAGTGTTTATGATGTCAAATTTTAAAATTAGGGCACGTGGGGATGAGTGGAGGAAGCCAGTTGAGATGATGATTTCTATGATATTTATCGGATTGTAAAGCCAGTTGTCACACGTGTGGTTCTAATCATGTTGACCATCAATCCCCACTTAACCTACAATCAATTTACTCCAACTCTCCTATTCTCTCTCTCTCTCTCTCAATAGACACAAGTCCCACTAAAACTATTGCCGATTAGTGTAATTTTTCATTAATCACGTTCTCGCAGCTGTTCAAAGTTGGACCAAATTGGAGTTTAACTCCTGTCATTTCTCTTTTTTGGTCCTCTATCTCTCTATCAACTTTTCTATCTCTCTCTCTCTCTCTCTCTCTCTCTCTCTCTCTCTCTCTCTCTCTCTCTATGTTCCAACTTTTTCATGTATGTGTTCAATACAAATCGCTGTAAATGGGTCTCTCTCTCTCTCTCTCTTTATAGAGAGAGAAAAAGTGGAGAGAATGGTGGGCCCAACCGCTCGTGTGATGCCTGGTAGATGTGGCCCATCAAGGGGCTCCCATGAATGAATTCCCCACATCACCCACCAATCAGACTCAAGCTTTGACCAGTCTCTTGAGTATAAACCTCTCTTGAGTATAAACCATGTAATTGTAATTAACAAACTCTCTATATAACTATTTGTTTTAACAAAACAAACTTTAAACTATCATTCATTAACATAATAAAACTTAAACAATCATTTGTTAACAATCCAACTATTTGTTGTCTCCCACAGTTCAAATGCAGTCTCCCATACATGAAATTGATGCAAAATACGCTTTGAAACAAGCAACCTCATCTCCACGCGGTAACCTGCAGTTAAAATGCGATATTCTACACTTGAAATGAGTGCAAAATACACTGAAAAATAAGCAACTTCGACTTCACGTGCACGACCATGCCTAGATTTAACACAAGAGGGTTGACTTGTTTACATGTAATAATTTAAAAATTATTTTGTTAACGAATATATTTTAAAATTTATGTCCTTGCCTCTAGGTTTTTTCCTAAAAACTAATATTTTTTCAAAAATATAGTTTTAGTTAATTGTTTTTGAATCTAACTAAAAAAGGTTTGTATGCACGTTAATCATCTCGTAAACAATTATTATTTGAAATCTTAAATTATTGTCGGTATGATTCAACGCGACAATGACATGACGTGGACGATTTAAAAGTAAGTGATTGGCAAATAAGCGAGTGAGGTTGACAGGATTCGGTCCGAAGGCAGGGCGAGTTTATTTCATCCTTCAAACAATTATAATGAGAGAGAAAAAGTAGAGTTTGGAGAGAGAAAGAACACTCCTTTTCTCTTCTATTTATAGACTTGATATTATCCCTCTCTTTCCTTCACAGTGGTCGTACTGAAAATGGCGTCCGAGAAAATAGAGACTGTAGTTACCGGAAACTACGATGAAATGGAAAGAGTAGAGGCTGATTCAAGCTCTGCGCAGAGCAAAATATCCAAGCTTTTCTGGCATGGCGGTTCTGTATACGATGCATGGTTTAGCTGCGCTTCTAACCAGGCAATTGCTTTTAAAAATCGATTTACCAGAATCGTTCTTACGAAACAATCGAATTTAATCATTTTTTTTTGTTTGGGTTTTATTTTTTAGGTTGCTCAAGTTCTTCTGACATTGCCATACTCATTTTCTCAACTGGGTATCCTCTCTGGAATACTATTCCAGCTCTTTTATGGATTGATGGGAAGTTGGACTGCTTATCTTGTAAGTGTACTCTACGTTGAGTACAGAACTCGAAAGGAAAGAGAAAAGGTTGATTTTAGAAACCATGTAATCCAGGTAAAGAAGAAAAAAGAAAGAATCTCCTCTTTTCTTCTTCGTGCAATTTTCTGAAACAAAAACCCTTTTTCCGAGCTTCCCTTTTCATGGAGTTTTCATAACTTTCTGCAGTGGTTTGAAGTTCTTGATGGGTTACTGGGAAAACACTGGAGAAATGCAGGCCTGTTTTTCAACTGCACTTTCCTCCTTTTTGGATCTGTAATTCAGCTAATTGCATGTGCGAGGTAATTCTTTTCTTCCATAAAAATTTTCAAGAACATTAATAAAAAAAATATTGATTGATTGATGTTTTTTTGGCAGTAATATATATTATATAAACGACCATCTGGACAAGAGAACTTGGACGTATATATTTGGAGCTTGCTGCGCCACCACTGTCTTCGTCCCTTCCTTCCACAATTATAGAATCTGGTCATTTTTAGGGCTCTTGATGACTTCTTACACAGCATGGTATCTCACCATTGCTTCTTTTATCCATGGACAGGTCGAATATCTAAATCTCTATAAATATATATTTAATTACTGGATCTTGTCATCATCGTCAGTTTACTTGGCTAAATCAGCATGCAGTTTCTGAGTTTTTCTGCTTGGGATTCAAATATTATCTTAAAAAAAAGAAAGAGTTCTTCCATATTCCGAATCTTATCACATTTAAATGGCTTAAAATCAATTTTAACATGTGGGGAGGCCGATCACCAGCAGTTTTGAATTTATATATTGTTGGGGATTGGTCCCCCGTTCTTTTACAACGACCCCGTTCTAAAAATTAAGTATGAGAACGGGTGGTTCCCGTCCCGGATCGAGACCACGTTCTCAAGCGTAATGTTTAAGAACGGTAGGTTGTGTAGGGGCGAGACCCCGTTCTTAAATATTACACTTGAGAAATGAGAACGGGGTCGCAATCTAGGACAGTGATTCCGTTCTCAGCCATTATTTTGAGAACATTATACTTGAGAACATGACACCTATATACTTTGTTAACTCTTCATCCTTCAATGACTGTTTCTTCCATTAGTTGCAGCCTTGCAGGGATTCCTCATTAGTTGTCTCTTCCATTTTGAGAAAATGAGAAAGAACTTCAATGGCTGTCTCTTCTATTTTAAGAAACAGTTCGTAAGCACTAGACAGAACGGAGGGTGATCGGCACCCCATTTTTGGTGTAAATTTAGAATGGGGTGATCGGCCTCCCGTTAGAGTTTGATTTTTTATATTTTGAATAGTTTGAGGTTTTAGTTGTTAGAATTTTTAATTTATAAGGTGTTTCAAATTAATCTATTAATGCTCGTATTGGTTTTAACCCTTAATTTTAAAAGAAAAGACCAATTTTTTTCCATTTTTCTGATCTTTTGAGCTATTCACGGAGCTGTGTGAAAAGTAATTTATTTTGACCGTCGTTTTAGATTGAAGGAGTGAAGCACTCAGGCCCGACCAGCATGGTTCTGTACTTCACCGGGGCTACAAATATTCTCTATACCTTTGGCGGCCATGCTGTTACAGTGTAAGAAGAAGCTTTTTCTTTCTCTTGTTTGGATTGCGAGAAAGTGGAGGAAAATTCTAACCTAATCGTTGTGCAGAGAAATTATGCATGCGATGTGGAAGCCACCGAAATTCAAGCTGATATACTTGATAGCAACTCTCTACGTCCTCACTCTAACGCTCCCATCAGCTTCTGCCGTTTACTGGGCTTTCGGAGACTTGCTTTTAACCCATTCAAATGCTCTCTCTTTGCTTCCAAAAACTGGTTTTAGAGACACCGCCGTCATCCTCATGCTCATCCATCAAGTTTGAGAAAAACCCTACTTTTAACAATCTTGTTGGTTCGAATGATGAATCGTAAAATTCTGGGTTTGTTGATTTTCAGTTCATAACATTTGGATTTGCCTGCACGCCGCTGTACTTTGTGTGGGAGAAATTCATCGGAGTTCACGAGACGAAGAGTGTGTTCAAAAGAGCTCTTGCGAGGCTTCCTGTGGTTATTCCCATCTGGTTTTTAGCAATTATTTTCCCATTTTTTGGACCCATTAACTCCACTGTTGGCTCTCTTCTCGTCAGCTTCACCGTCTATATTATTCCCGCTTTGGCTCACATGCTCACCTTCGCTTCTCCGTCTGCCAGAGAGGTTTTTTCTTTCTCTCTTCTGAGTTTCGGTCATTCATTCGCTTTCAATTCATGGCTGTTTCGTTTGAATAAGATTTAATGTTTTGAAACAAGCTGGATTCATCACTTCTATGCTTTTTTTTTTTTCTGGTTACTGTTTGTTCAATGTTGACAGAATGCCGCGAAGAGCTTATATTCTTAAATTTCTTAAATTACACTTGCCATTTTTCAAAAATCTTAAAGAAAACAAGCAAATGTTATATGTCAACCTTTCTATCTCTTTTTGGATGGCTCTTTTCTGCTGTTGGTATTTGTTTGACAGAATGCGGCAAAGAAGTTAGCTCAAATATGTGTCCATACTCTTAGTGCACTCCAAATTACTCCTTCCAAAAAACTAGTGCGGAAAGCACGGATCTATGCTGGATTTAACCATTTTTCCTCTAACTTTTGGTTTTGGTGTTTTCTAATGATCGCTATGTGTTTGACAGAATGACACGTTGAACGTGTTCGTGGTGGGGTGGGTTTTGGTGGTGGGATTTGGATTTGGTGGATGGGCGAGTATGCTTAACTTCATTCAACAAATTCACTCTTTCGGTTTGTTCACTAAGTGCTATCAATGTCCCAAGCACAGCCCTTGAATTTAGATTGTATACTGTGTGTAAAGACATGGCTTTCTCTCTCTATCTTCTCTCTCTTCCTTTTTTCTATCTCTTCTAAGAGATATTGGTGATGGGTTTTTTCAAGGAGGTGTGATGATCATCTTTGCCGCCTCTATACAAATCTACAATTTCACATTTATGGGTTCTCTCTTGTTTTTTTTTACCCTTTTTGAGGAATATTATAAAAATTACTGATTTTTTAATGAGTAAAAGGAAAATAAAATATTAAAAATGTAACACACTATGAAGGTGAAAAGACCAAAGAGTGTAACTGAAGTGATTCTGAGTGATGAGTTTCTGTCATGTCCTAGTTGGAATGTTTACTTTGAGTTGGAGTGTCTCATTCAGACATTGAAAAGAACATGTTGATGGGAACTTGTCACGTAAATCAAATTTGGCCTCTTGCATAATACTAACGTGGAATGACAAAAAACGACAAGACGTTCAGTTTTCAAACACTCAAATAGTTGAATCGATCTAACCCAAAGTAATTCCGGTAGAATCTTAAACCTCCGTCTCGTGAAAAAAAGCACGACCTAAGATCAAGTAATTACGAGAAAACAATCTATTTTACGAGGTGTATAATCGACATCTCTTAGTCCAGCCAGTCCAAACAGTCACCCGAACTTAAACTAGCCCAGTCCAGTCTTGGCCAGTTCAGTGAGGACCATCCCAGTCTAGCAAAGTCCAACTCAGTACAACATTGAGCTCAACTCAGCCCATCTGAGCCCAACCAGACCATCTTATCCCAGCCCAGTTCGGTCCGGCATATTTATATCCGGTCCGGTCCAATCTAGTAAAGTCCATGCCAGGCCAGTTAAATCCAGCCAGTCAAAACCCCAGCCCACCCTGACCAAACCCAACCCAATCCAGTCCAGCATGCAGAAACAATTTAACTCTATTTCTACGTTCGATTAAAAACAAACAAGAAAACGAAGGTCGTAACAAAACTCATTGTACCTTAATTTTATATTAGTGAATTTTTCTTGTGCCCGTGATTTTTTCTTAGAAAGGTTTTTTCACGTACCTTGATTTTATATTAGTGAAGTTTTCTTGTGCCCTTCGAGAATCAAACTCATCGATATTGAAAGTTATGAGCACATTTCACATAAACTTAATCCAACTTTGACCTCAAGCATTGTCCTTGACATGCACGTTTAGCCATCCGACACCAACATCATCGATTATCTAAAAGGATGATTTTGTCTTTATGTCATCTAACACTCCACTTGGTGCCCTCAAACATAGTCATTTCCGAAGAACAACCACACAATTTCAATCTTTATAGATAAAGATGCATGAGGCTAAGATTACAATGGAAATGTCACGACAGGACCATCATCGGAATCACACAGGATAACATGTTCTTAAACAAATGTGGAAGAGGATAACATGTTCTTCTTAAACCATTTTGATTATAAATGCTATCTAAATTAGGCTCTTTTACATAAATAGAACAAAGGATGAAACAAAACATGTACGTGTGAGCAAAGTAATTAAAAAATAATGATTTAGAGATGGGAAGGAAAAGCTATAACTTATGCAAGAAACTACTGCCCATATTATAAAATCAAGCAGATGAACTTTCTGAAAACCGGGAAAGAAAAACAATCGATCGACAATGGCGGCGCTTGGAATTCGTCTTTTCAGATCAAAATCTGGAAAAAGAGCAAAGAACATCAGTAGAAAGTGCTGTATTTTTTTCATTTCTGGTCGTTTGGACAATCTCTGGCAAAATGCCCTTCCTCTCCACAATTGTAACACCCCCCACCGCCACCAGAACCACGTCCTCCGCTGTACGTCCGACCACCGCGGGAAGGTCCGCCACTACTCCGCTGATAACAATCTCGAGCCAAATGACCCATTCGGCCACAATTGTAACACTCAACCCCACTTTCTCCACTGCCGGAAGGACCTCCACCACCATAGCTACTGCCACGACCGCCATAACCAGAACCTCTTCCGTAACCACCACTTCTCCCACTGAATCTACCGCCCCTGCCTCTCTCTCCACCCCGCCCGCCACTGGGACGGCTGGATCCAGCCGCAGTGGTTACATCGACGGCCTTGGGTCGGTTATTTTCGTCAAAATCAACAGCAAACTCAACTTTTTGACCATCTACAAGAGTCCGAAAGCCTTGAGATCTTATCGAAGTCTGGTGGACGAAGAGATCCTCGCCACCATCGTCCGGCGATATGAACCCGAACCCTTTTGGCCCATTGAACCACTTGACCGAGCCCGTCAATCTTTTGGCCTCGGCCATGGAACGAAAGTTCCAACGATACCTCGGACACTCCAACAAGAAGCTCCTTAGTTCAAAGCTCTGAAGAAGCGATATTGGAAGTAAAAAGCCTCGTGCATGGTTTGTAATCGGACGGCTGTGATCCAATTTAGGAAATATCTACGGTTCCAGAATTTTCATCCTTTATCTATATTTTTGTTTTCTCAAATATTCCTGTCCTACAATTATGCATGAGATTTGCCACGTCAACAGAAGATAAGGGGAATGCTTAAAACGTGTTATCTTTTATAAATTGATCTTTTTGTAACATAATTTAGTAGCAATTTGACCCTGTATCCATATATAACCAACTAAATCCAGTAATATTAATAAATTGGAACAAAAGATTAGCTCTTATTTGATTTTAAAAAATATGAATTTTATTGATTTGTAACTTATTTTTCCAATCACGTTATCGTAGGAATAATTGTAACACCCGGAATTTTACCTATGTAATTATTTCCCAAACAATTAAGCGGAGTTATCCTGATATTAATGCAACGACTATTTTTAATGAAATTGTCGACGTGTCCAATTGAATAAGGTTGATTCGTAAAACTTATTCGATGAACTAAATAGTAATTTAGTTAAAAACCAGTTAGAAATGCATGGAGGGACAAAATGGGAAGCCAATTAAGGTTGGTGGGAGGAAGCCAATGGATGATTGACACTTGGCAAACTTGTGGAAGAAGCCACACTTTCTTCTTCCCTTCTCTTCCCCTCTACGTAAAACATTTTGCATTTTCTTCTCCCCCTCTCTGTTTTCTTTCTTCCAGGCGACTACGTTATTTCCAAAAACTTTCTTTCTCCTGTTTCCTCCAGTTACAGGTAACCTTCTACGATAGTTAAAGAGTTTAGGTTAAACGTTAGTTCCTTTTTTTAAAGTTTATGTTAATGTCCGATTTTGCGTACTCTAGGTTCGCGAACCACAGTTGTCGTGCGTGCAAATCTTGCTGCATTTCGGACAACAGGTAAGTTCATGCATATAAGTTGGCCCTTAAGGCCCTACAGCAAGGAAACACTAGGTTTTGGTTCGGGTAGTTAGGTTGTAGGTTATGCTTTAAGTTAAACGTGTTCTTTGTGTTCTGTTTCCCGTAGTTTTTATTCTATCACCTGTATATGTTGAGCTTAAGCATCATACCTGTTCATGCATCCATGTTTTCTGAAAAATCCTGTAAATGTTTTCAGCACCGGATTTGAAGTTAAGAAAGATAAAACCTATAATGAAATGTATGGTTAAGTGTGGACGAGGACTGACATTCTGTCATGTACTCATGTTATGTCATGTTGTGGCATGTACTCCTGTTGCGCCAGCTCTTCTTTCCACTTATACCTTCCTGTCCAGTGAACGTAATGTAATGTAATGTTCATGTATTTGAAAATGTTCATGCACAGCATATGCATCACCGCATTTCATGTTCTTACTGAGCTCTAGGCTCATAGTTGAACTCCTGTTGTAGGTATGGATCCTCCAGACGAGGACTTTGTGCCTCAAGCTGATGAATTGGGGAGGTTGGTGGATTGAGCTCATGGGGTTTGGTTGCTGCAGTCAGACGTATTTCTGTCCCGAGGTTTAAGTTTTAAAGTGAATTTCATGTCTGGAAACTATGTTAGGATTTTGGTGTTTTCGTTTTAAAACCATGTTTGGAACTCTGTTGGGATTTTTGTAATGTATAGGTTTTGATGTTCAAGTTTTTAAACCTCTGTAATTGACAGTTGAATGCATATTTTGATTTATTCTGAAACTGCTTGGAATTCTCCTCTTTTAGGTTGTGCATGGATTGTCTCAAGTTTTAGAGCTATCCATACAGTCTGTTTTCTTGCACTTCTGTCATGTTTTCATGCATGTTTTAAAACTGTGTTTTGAATCGGGTTTTTGTGAAATTTGTAATTCATATGCCTTCTGTTTTCATGCTTTCGATTTTTAATGTCTCCCTGTTAAATATCGTCCATTTCGTCTGTAAAAGAGTTGTTTATTTTATTCTGTGAACAGTCGTCCACGTCTTCAGTAAAACAGTTGTCCATGCTGTTATGTAAAACAGTCGTCCATTCTACCTCCAGTTTTGGTTGTCTATTTTGCCTTTGGTTTTCTGTCTTTTATTTGGCTAAGTGTGATTGTCCAAAGTTATTGTCCATGATAACGTCGCCGAGAGTCTGTCTGTTATTTTAAAAGTCCAAGGTCCGTCTGTCATTTTAAAAGTCCACATTGCCTTTGAAAATAGTCGTCCACGCCTTCTGTTTTTATGCCCTTCAGTTTCTGTCCTTCGAGTTTTAAGCATATGGCTAAGTGTTAGTCGTCCATGCCTCCAGTAAAACAGTTGTCATTCTCTTCTATAAAACAGTCGTCCACGTCCATTCTGCCTTCAAAATAATGGTCTATTTTGCCTTCGGTTTCTGTCATTTATCCGGCTATGTGTTATCGTCCACGATAACTTCGCCGAGAGTCTGCTCGTTATTTTAAAAGTCAAAAATCTATCTTTGATTTTAAACGTCCACAGATTTCTGTGTCCACTATTTTTGTCTTGTAGTGCAAACGTCCACAGACTCCTGTGCCCGCTGTTTCGGTTTTTTATTTCAAACGTCCACAGGTTCTATCTTCTGTGCGATTGTCCACAGCCCCCAATTGTCCACGGCTACTGTAGTCCTTCCACAGTATGTCTTCCAGTTTACGTTTTCACATTTTTATTTCCTGTTTTATTCTGTTTATTCCCCACAGTCGTCCATTTATGTTTCCTGTTTTTCCTATCTTCTTCTGTTATTTATTTCTGTAACCCGGTTCTATACTATCTCCCAGTCTTCAATTCCAGGGAGGATTTTTCTATGTTTCTTCCTGTTGTCTTCGGTCTTCTATCACTGTAGTCCAAATTTTAATACGTCTTCTGATTTCTTGTCTCTCGATTCTGTATTTTGTTAAAGTTTAAAAGTAAAGTTAAAAAAAAAATATGTCATGTTTTAAAATGTCCGGAGTGATGGCTTGGCTCTCGGATCCCGATCAGTACCGGGTTTTGGGTTGTCACAATAATGTTATCTTATACTCTGACATAGTGTTTAAGTGTCATTTTCTTATCGATTCATGTAATCTATTGTTTGTGGAGGGTTCTACGCAAAGGATTATACAAAATGCCAAATTTAATGGGAAGAAATTTGTCACACAAGCTTTGAGTCCATGTAACTTACTTTGTAAGAAAAAAATAATATTTTGTTTACTATTTTGTTCTATTTTCTAAACATATTTGTTTATTTATAATTTATTACATTAATTGCATCAATCTTTGTTTGATACGTCAGTAAGTATGTTTCGAGAGTTGAATATGTGAATAAATAGAGGAAAAAATACAAAAAAGACACAGAAGTATAGGAAATAGGCAAAAAAGAGAAACAAGTTTCATTTTAAGCAAAAAGAGGAAAGATGTATGAGAAATAGGCAAAAAAAGGACAAATCGGCATTTTTTTTCTCAGGCACGGCGAGAGGCCGGCTGGTCCCCTCGGACCAGCCGACCTCTCCATTTTTTTAAATAAAAATAAGTGAGAGGCCGGCTGGTCTGATGGACCAGCCGGCCTCTCCCTTTTTTTATTAAAAAAATTATATTTTTATTAAAAAAATTAGTTTTTTTATTAAAAAATTATTTTGAAAAAAAAAATAAACCTTTTTTTAATTAAAAAAAATTATAAAAAAAAAAGATGAGTTTTCGCATCTTGACAAACTTCTTTCACCATGGACTTGGTCTGCGCTTTTTGTGATCGTGGGGAGGCTGATTAAAATCATAATTCTTTTTTCTGTGTTCATGTAATTGTGTTTGACATTCAATTTTTCATTTCATTTTTGTTACTCAAATCAATCTTTGTATTCTATTTATAATTATTTTCGTTCAAAAATTTTACTTGAAAACCCTAATCGAAAAAGATAAGTTACAAAGATCCATGAGTTGGTTTTGTCACGACCCGGGGACAGGGCTTGAGCAGAAATGCCCGATCGGGCGACCTGATCTCTAAAAGTAACTCGATCACCCAGCTCAATACTATATTTGATAGCGGAAGTCTTTAAAGTAAATACATGTCAAACCCACGTAATAAAATCTCAAACAGATAGAGCACATAAAATATATACTTAACAATATTCAATTCTGCAGGAAAATAAAGATGAATTTTCGCATCTTGACAATCGCGATGTGATTTCAATACATTTCATTAAAATTCATCTTTTTTTTATAATTTTTTTTTAATTAAAAAAAGGGGAAAGGCCGGCTGGTCTAACGACCAACCGGCCTCCCTTTATTTTTATTTTTTAAATAATTTTTTAATAAAAAAACTAATTTTTTAATAAAAATATAATTTTTTTAATAAAAAAAAAGAGAGGCCGGCTGGTCCATCAGACCAGCCGGCCTCTCACTTATTTTTATTTAAAAAAATGGAGAGGTCGACTGGTCCGAGCGGACCAGCCGGCCTCTCGCATTGCCTGAGAAAAAAATCACCGATTTGACCTTTTTTTGCCTATTTCTCATATATCTTTCCCCTTTTTGCCTAAAACGAAACTAGTTTCTCTTTTTTGCCTATTTCCTATACTTCGGTCTCTTTTTTGCATTTTTCCCATAAATATATTACTGCTCTGGAGAAAAATACAATATAATCCATGAAGTTAAAGGTTGGGGACAACTAATGAATTAAACAATTTGATCATTGTATCTTTGGATCTTTGGATCCCCATCATTTCATAATAAATAAGATTTCATGCGCAACGCAAATGACAAACCTATCGATTATTGTGACAACATGACGAAGGGTTCGCAAAGAAACTGTGATATTTTATTTCCAGTGCAGACTGTGTAGTTTTACATGGTGTTGTCATACCGATGTGGGAACAAAAGAGAATCCATGGTAAAAAAAAGAGAGAGTTATTGTACACCTTCCAAGTTTTGATGCATCTAATCATATATCAATCAGAAAGAACTCACCAACCAAACGTGTATAAGTACTCCATGTCCATCACTTAGCCACAGCAGGAGCCGCATGCAGGCAAGGAACCTGGAAAGCAGATTAAACGAATTGCAGAGACAAACAAGTAAAATAACAAAAAAGGCAGAGGAAAGGGAACAATTCAACTTACTATGATCAATTCCTCTAACATTATCCAGCCCTCGAGGAGGACCACGAGCCCCACCATATGGCCCTCCTCTTGGACCTCCTGGACCACCACTGTCCCATTTCTTTCCAGCACCAGAGCCTTTTCTGTAAGCATCTGATTTCTCCATCTAAATAATGAAAACACAAGTGTATTTAGTGATATGGTATTAGACAACATATATACGATTGAAAATATATTAAAGCAACTGCTCGCACCGAGAACATAGTGGAAAAGAACACTCCAATGATGTTAGCAATTGCCCAGAAGAAATCGGTCAAAGTTTTGAGCCGCCATATGGATCGCTTGGATTTTATTGCACCTAACAAGATCAGTGACATCAAGATCGATTATTTTTCACAACATCAAAAAGATGATAAATCCTGTTCGTTGAACTAAAAATGAACAGTTATGACTTTGCAATGCATGCAAAATCCAGATTTAAACAGCTTTCTTTCATTAATTAAAACAACACCATTTATCTACCATCCAATAAATAATCTGACCAGACCCCAATTTTTTTTTTTTGTTATGAGTGATCAGAGACTTGTAGGCAGAACATGATGAACTTTTCCCCAATTTACATCTCTATAGTACCCCTGCCGCAGGTTTGTTGTAATAAAAAATTGGAGTGAAAACCATATAAAAACCAATTCAAGCCTCATATTGTTTGAAGCAACACACACCACTCTAAATTTAGTTTTCTAAGCTATATACATTCTCAATCATAACTTCTTTTTAATATGTTTAGACGATCGTTCTTCGCTAATTTCATTATTAAACAAAAGAAAACAGACTTATTTTTAATCTGTTTCAGTAAAACAACATATTTGAAAAACTGAAAACAAGAAAGGGAATTTAAATCCTAACTAAGATGTGGAGCATTTTATTCTGAGCGAAATCATCTAATATCGAATGGGGGGAAAATCAAAAAATGATTAGATTCATCTATAATACTCCTAACTTAATCTGAAAGAATACAAACATATAACTCATGAGTCATGCCTAAACAAAACTAATATCCCCAATACAACACCAACTCCCACAATATTTGCAAAGATCTACACCAGCTAAGTCAAATTTCACAATCGAATTTCCTATAGAAACAACTTTAATTGTCTTCAAATCCTAGAACCAAGAAGTATTTCGGGCACAAATAATTCACAAACTAACACAGAACCTGGAGTTAAAACCTAAATTCAATACGCATTCTTCAATTACTAATCAAAATGAAACCAATCAGAATATTTTTGCGGGGAAAGGAGAAAGAAACCTCTTTCAACGTAAGCCATTGGAGATTCTTCAGTCTTCCGGAGAAGAAAACCCGCCCGATACGTTAAACGCCACCGCAATTTTATCAATTTATAACCAGCGACTCCCTCCTTATAGCAGACAATTTCTCGCATTGTAATTGGCCAGTGGGATGGAGCTGCGTGATCTCGGATTGCCAGGTGTCATCATTTCCCACTCATCAACACTTAGGTCTCCACAAATTAAAATAATTAAAATATTCTCTTAACCGTTAGACGTAATTTAATAATGCATGCACGCTCGAAATTCGAATCTAAAATTGATGTCATTAAGATGATTCGTTAGAAAAAAGATAATTGCTATTAAGATTTTTACATCGTAATTCTCCTGAAACATAAGGTTGACTTCGAATTGAGTTTGAATATCACGTAAGACTCGAAAGGAAGATATTGACTAAAATGAGACGTGATCTTCAATTTCATTGAAATGTTCTTTTATGCCACTGGCTAAATCAAAAGAAAACATTGTTTTTTTTTTTTTGTAAACTAAATAAATCCATTTTATGGACTAGTGAAATTTTCGTCAATTGTACAATAAATTTCATCAACTTATCGTCTCTTTAGGCAATGAAGTGAGTATGATTGATAAGTTTATATGCCACACTTTTAGTGAGAGCAAGTTTATCTTTTAAATTTTATAAAATGACGTACTATTTGTTAGTAATGATATATGAATACGTATGTAATGAGATCAATCTCAAGGCATATTTGAGGTATTTCGAAACCGTACTTAAGAATTTTGGTTTTCGAGATTTTCCTATTTTGTTAAAGACGGCAAGTTTAATTAGAATTAATGCTTGAATAATTTAATTAAATCACAAAAATACAGAAGATTCTTTATGTTTCAAAAGTAGGAAATCTAATATATATTCATATATGTTTTTGTAATGTCAATAATTTAGAAACCTTTGACTGAATCATTGGATTATAGTCCAAAAAACTATAATGTAACTCAAATACGCATGGAAAGAAAATCGAATTATTTAGAGATCATTTCGATTTCGTCAAATGTCAAGATAGTCTTAAATCGACATGAGAATACATCTACCTCATAGTTGGAGAAATCGTTTTCAAGAAAAGTGTCAAATTAGCACTTATAGTTTCTTCAGTTATTGCACAAAAAAAAAAAAAAAAAAAAATTGTACTATGAGATGTCTAATGATAAAATATAAGTACAAAATTTTGTCAGTTAGAATTTTAAATTCAGAGATAATTAAAAGACCATTGAAGTTACACGGGGACACCAATCAATAATTTATATTCCAATAACAACAAGAGTTCATTAAATTATTGGAATTTGGAGTGGTCATTTGTTTATTGAACATGTCAGTACAAACTACTCATAAACGTTAGACTAGTTGAGCTTATAATGATTTAAGTTGGAGATAGACGTAGAGATCTTGTAAGATGCATGAACTTGTATGTCATGAAAAAACTGTGCAACGGGAAGACTTTTGATCATACATTCTTGATTTTAGGTCACATGCGTGAGGTTTAGTGGACATCTAACAATAATCTCCCGTATGGCGCACTGATTTATAGGATCATCCACCAATAAGGGATTCGACCTACGCTGGGTATATGCATGCAGCTCATAAGATCTCTATGTCTCTCTCGCAGCAGAAGAGTGCGAGTTAGCATGTTGTAAAGAATCAGAGCTCTGACATTCAAATCTATCGATCGTGGCTCCACGAACCTCACAATGTCAGAATGTGATGAATTTTCCAGAAGAACTCGACTCCATTGGGCATTCTGAAAAAAAGACAGTCTCGAAAAACATGGTAATATTGCTCTGCCACTTTCATAGCAACTCCGAGCACTACATTCATCATAATGTGGACGTATCAGAAGCTCCGAACCAAGGATGTATGTCGTCAAACCTTCTGACCTCCCAGTTACTTTCAAGTTTGTGTAGAACAAGCGAACTATTTTGTCGATCTCCCCTCAATGCATACACCTTGCGTAGGTCGATGCTGTCAAACATCTTTTTGATCCCCAACGACTCTCAACCTCTAAAATCGACACTCTTCTAATAATTAATTAAGCGTTTGAGCAAATCATTCTGAAACTTCTCTTGACACTCTTCATTCTGAAATTCCATGATGTAAAAATATCTAATAAAAATAAATTAGATAAAAAGCAAAACTATTAAAAATTACATGTAAAGATTAAAATTATTGTTGGGAAACAATATCGAATAATTGGTGGAACAATAATATTAATATCCAATTAGTTTTTGTTTTAAAATAAAATTATAATATAATTGACAAAGCATTCAAGTAATAATAATAAGTTACATCAGTATATATTACATTAGTATAAGTTAAAAAATAAAAAAATAAAAAATAATAATTTATATGAAAATATTTTTTATATTATTTTTTCAATTACAAAATAAATAAGTATGATGTAAAAAATAAAATTTAATGAAAACATAAGGTATTAATATATAATATTTAAAGTATAATAGATAAACATTTAATAAAAATAAAATTGATAAAAAATCTTAAAGTAAAATATATTATTATATTATAAAATAATTGAGATCCAATTAGTTTTTGTTTTGAAATAACATTATAATATAATTGAGAGCATTAAAGTAATAATAACATTTCAAACATTAAACTATAAAGAAATTTTGCCGCAGCAATTTAGAATAGCAAAAAAGTTTTATGGAATTGAGAGATGAGTGAAATGAAGAAGGAAGAGGAGGGAGATTTAAAAAGGATGAAAATGGTCTATTGGTCCAGTTGGACCGGTCGACCATTCTCACTACAAAACAACGTCTCCCATCCCCGCCCGTGATCAATACCACAAAACAACGTCCCCCATCCCCGCCCGTGATCAATTATTGATCACAGGCATTTGTATTTTTGTGACATGGGTCGACCGGTCGACCCATCTAAGATTGGTCGACCATTCTTGAGAATAGTCGACCAGAAAGGGTTATTTTGAACATTTTCCGTACTTGAATGTTATATTTGAGCCATTTCTTTCTTTAAGGTATTTTTTAAACCCATAGTTGAGGGGTTTTTTTGAACTTAACCCTAAAAATTAAGATTAAAACCAAGGTTAAAAAACTGATTATTGTATATAATTAAGAATAATAATAATAAATAGTATTTTTCTTTACAAATAATTGATTGATTTCGTTAAAAGGATGGAGAATATGTGAATTATTTTTTTAAAAAAAGAACGATCCACTGGGGGTGGGCAGAATCAAACCGGTTCGGTATCGGTTTTTCGCAAGATCGGTTTTGGAACCGGGTTAAAAATCCCGAAAGGGCCGAGTCGATTTCAGTTCCGTCTTACGGTCTTAGAACCGTACCGATCCGGACAGCACTGACCCCGGGGATCCAGCACGTGTGAGAAGCCAAACCCGCAAAGTAACCCCATCCCGAAGAAAAAAGCAGGCGAAAGGGTTGGAAGGGAAGACAAAGGGTCGAGAGTCGGCGCCAGTGTCTTCGCCGACCAATCATCACGTCCCTTTCTTTGTACATCTGCAATCCCTACTGTTTTTACACCATCTTTATCTGTTACTTCTCCAGTATTCGGCTCTTCCGATCGCATTTTTAATGGTCCGGAAGTTATGTACCAATTTTTCATCTGCTTTTGTGACGTAGATTGTTTTGTTTTCCACTTTAATCTCTCGCTTTTATTCATTTGAAGCTCGATTTTCTTTTTTTTTTTTTTACGGGAAAAACTTGTGATGAGGGGTGAAGTTGAACAGTCTGTGATCGAGAGAGTCGATGATGGCGATAAGGAGAAGAAGAAGAAGCGCCGATCTAATCGTCGATCCAAGCAGAATGCCTCTTCCACTAGCTCAGGTTTTGAACTTTCTGGCTTTGAATTTCGGGCTTTATAAACCGTATATGTATATGTTTCCGTCGTGTTTTGAATGTGTGATTTTCTGTGGTTCAATTAAGTGGCAATTGGTTGGTAGGTGCCCTGAAAAGAAAGAGAGTGCTCAAGAATGAGTTAAACTAGTTTAGGTTAAGAAGAGAGTAAAGTGCGGTTCAGATGCTCGTCCCTTCTCGTTCAAACGCTCTTGATTTTTTTTAGAGGACTGGAGTCTCGCCGCCGATGTTCTAGAGTCATAGTATTTTCATGTACATATGCCAGTGTTCGATGTATTTTGTGTTATTTGATTCTGATGTAGTGATAGAGAAATCTGATAGGATCATTTTATAGGTGAGGGGAGTTTCTTGTGCTTGTTGTGCTGATTTGATTGTACATATCTTGGGATCAATGATTTCGTACATAGAAACACATTTTATTGATTTGCTTTTATGGTCCTGTTAGTTTTTCTAACTATGCAAATTTTTCCTTCATCAAATGTGCCTTATGTCATGTTTAACTTTTCCTCTCTTTCTTATGTTTATATGTATAATTTCTGTATATTGGCAGCATCTTGTAGTTCAATCAATGGAATAAATTGGGAGGCATCCGCCTGCTTAAAAAATTGCAGAATAGATAACGATGTGTCTGGACCTTTAAATGACCCTTCTTTAAAGAAACATACATTTGACACTCTCTCTCCCACTGAAGATGGGTTGATAAGTGCAGTTAATGCTTCTTCTAGTTCTTTGTCAGCAATGCATATCATTGAATATGAGGATACATTGGAGTCACAGATCTCAAAAAGTCAACATCTTTCTTCTAATTGTGTTGTAAACTCAAAATCACGCTCTCAACTTGAACAAGGGGTTATACTGGATTCACCAATCTCAAAAAATCAGCATGTTTCTTCTAATGGCAATGGAAGTGTAATGTCAAAACTGTGCCCTCAACTTATTGCTTGTCGTGGACAATATACACATACTGGTTTATCTCCTTCACATCAAGTTGGTGATCACGCGCAAAGGAAATATTTCCCTCCACACTGGTCCACGGAGGCTGTTAATAAGGCGGTTCAGGTCTGTCTGAAATCCAGTTTCATAAAGCAGTGACCAGAAAATTCTCATACTTTATTCTTTCTCGTGTAACATTCTAAGATGTTTTTCTGGACTATGAAAAAGCTGTTCACTCCAGTGCTATCTCATATCTTGCAGAAGGGTGATGTTTTCAAAGCAGTTTTCCGCATTAATGCTCATAATAACCTCGAGGTTTGTGATTATTTCTTTTCCTATAGGTTATACATCAATTTCCTATATATGTTTGCTGGTATATTTTACCTATTCTTTTTTGCAGGCCTACTGCAAAATTGATGGGGTACCAACTGATATTCTCATTAATGGAGTTTCCTTACAGAATAGAGCTGTAAGTGTGAAGTTATTTTAAAGATGTGCTTCGTTTCTTCATATCCAATTCTTTTTAAATTTGGGAGAATCTTTATACACAAGTCACGTGCCTATTTATGCTCAGTTTAACAGTTATACGTGCTCTTCTGTGTGGGGCATGAAAGCCAACGCATGACTTTTGACTTTCTATTTGTATGTTGATAAATGGCTTTTGGGAGAGTTCTTAGTGTGTGAGAAAAACTACAATGTATCAGTGTAGAATTTCCATTTTCAGCTATAGTATACCCTTGTTTAATCCCTTACCTTGAAGTGTCTTATATTGTTTTGCTGTTGAACGCTGGTGGTGTATGTTCAATATTCAACGTTCTAGCATGTATTTAGTCAGATAAATTGTGGTTGGGCATTTATCCACTTTCTGGTTTTGGAGAATTTCCAAATTACCAAAATTTAAATTTATAGTTAATTAAATTTTCTTCTAGGTGTTGGGATTTTGAGTGCTCTATAATTTTGTTACATTTAGGTGGAAGGAGACATAGTTGTTGTTAAGGTAGACCCTGTAACATTATGGACCAGGATGAGAGGGTCAATCGAAGTATCTTACAATTCAGCCACAATGAAAGATAGTGATTTTGTCACTGAAGATAGTGAAATTGAGCTTCATAATTGCAAAGGCAAGTGCAAGAAAGATGGTGAATCTGAGTGTAGCTATGCATGTTCCCAATTTCCTTCCAAGGAGACTTGTAACGAGAGCGGTACATTTTTGGATAAAGGTATCCATTTAGATGAGCCTTTAACTAGCGCTGACCAGGTAGATGGATACTGTCTCTCTAATGCGCTAGGCAATTTGTGTCGTATGATTGGTTCATTTCCTTCAAAAAGACCGACGGGTAGGGTTGTAGCAATCATGGAAAGGTCTCCTCGACGAGAAACTGTTGTTGGCTTTCTCAATGTCAAGCAGTTGGTAACTTGCAGGGAAGATCAAAAAGAGGTGAAGAAGACTAACAGCGTCTTTTCATTTTCTGACCACGAGTTCATCCAGCTGACACCAACTGACCCTAGACTTCCAAAAATGATGGTTTCTGTGAGATACCTGCCTGACAATATCAAAAAGAGATTAGATAAAGGCGATGCAACAGTTGAACGCGAGCTGGTAGGAGGACGAATTGAAGATTGGGGAGAGGAGAGTTCTATTCCATCTGCTCGAATTCTACACATTCTGGGGAGGGGAGGAGAAATTCAATCACATATCAATGCAATATTGTTTGAAAATGATATCCCCTCATGTGAATTTTCTCCCCATTTACTTCCTTGGAATCCACAAGGTCCCTGGGAGGTCCCACTCAGTGAATATCAAGAAAGAAGAGATCTTAGGAATTTATGCATATTTACTATTGATTCTGCAACTGCAACAGACTTGGATGATGCTCTTTCAGTCGAAAGGTTAGCTGACAACATTTATAGGGTAGGTGTACATATTGCTGATGTGTCATATTTTGTTTTACCTGACACGGCCTTGGATAGGGAAGCTCAAAAGCGGTCAACAAGTGTCTATCTAGTGGATCACAAAGTATCAATGTTGCCTCCACTACTTTCTGAGGATATAGGTTCACTTAATCCTGGAGAGAATAGACTAGCCTTTTCTATGTTTTTTGACATTGATCATACTGGGATGGTTATTGACCGTTGGATTGACCGTACAGTGATACGGTCTTGCTGCAAGCTTTCATATGAACATGCTCACTGCATTGTTGATGGGCTGTATGATGGAGAGAGCTCAAAAACTTGGAAGAATGTTTATCCCCAGTTGCATGGTCAATTTCAATGGAATGATGTAATTAGATCTGTTGAAAGCCTGAATGATATTTCAAAATCCTTGAGAAAGAATAGGTTTAGCAATGGGGCTTTACGGCTTGAAACGCCCAAAGTTGTTTTTCTCTGGGATGAGTGTGGAATCCCATATGATAGCATGCTCTGTGAACGGAGTGACTCAAACTTTCTTGTAGAAGAGTTTATGCTTCTGGCAAATACAACAGCTGCTGAAGTCATATCAAGGGCTTTTCCTGCTAGTGCTCTGCTAAGAAGACACCCTGAACCTAATATTAGGAGGCTCAGAGATTTTGAGGCGTTTTGTTTAAAACATAGTTTAGAGTTGGACGCTTCATCTTCTGGGCAGTTCAACCAATCTCTGGAGAGACTCAAGCTGAAACTCCAGAATGATTCTGTATTGTTTGATATTCTAAACTCCTATGCTTCAAGGCCTATGCAAGGAGCAACTTACTTTTGCAGTGGAGAGTTTAAAGACAGTGTAAAAGATTGGTCTCATTATGCTCTGGCTGTTCCACTTTACACGCATTTTACCTCACCGCTACGCCGATATCCTGATATTATTGTTCATCGTATCCTTGCCTCTATTCTTGAGGCTGAGAAGCCTTTAAAGCAACAAAGTACATTTAAAAATGTACATAGGAGTGAGGAAATAACTGGAAAATGCTTTACTGGTCTTCTTTTTGATAAAAGTGCTGCAGAATCCCTGGAGATGGTGAGAGCGTTATCCGCTGCAGCACTTAGACATAGAGTTCCCGGCACAGAACCACTTGCTGGTATTGCTGCCCATTGCAATGAAAGAAAACTGGCTAGTCGACATGCCAAGGATGCCTCAGATAAACTCTACATGTGGGCTATGCTAAAGAAAAATGAGGTATGCTTTCTTTGATTGTTCTCGTATGGAATCATTTAGTTGGGGAAATTTCTTAATCCTCTCCCACTTGTTTTATATTTGGTTAAAAATAACATTTCCAATATATAGTGACTTTATAAAGATGATGGATTTTGCTTCAGTAACTGTCGAATATATAGTTGCAGACGAATATCACCCTTCACCTTCCCAGTACATATTTGTTTTATAATACTTTTTTTGTAAAAGAAATGACCAATGTGAGCGGTTTTTTTCCCATTTTGCATATCTATTTATCATATACTAGAAAGGTGGGTAGTTTTTGATTATCAATCTCATAATCTGTGTAATGTCTTATATGCTGTGCTATTAATTCTAATATTTTGTATTAAAGCTAAATAATACAACGTACCTAATGTATGCATTTTTTCTATTAGTCATATTCTTCTTTTCCTTGTATCATTATTGTGGTGTACCTAAAATTAGGTGAATTGGACCTCTACGTTTTGCAGTTCTTAATTACAAATGCAAGAGTCTTGGGTCTTGGACCAAGATTTATGTCAGTTTATGTTCACAAGCTTGCAGTAAGTTCAAATTCATCAATTTCATCAAATTATTTTAAGTTTGGTAAACGTCCAACCATTTTTTTTATTGATATTTATGCTAACGTTCTTTCAGATTGAGCGGAGAATATATTATGATGAAGTTGAAGGCTTGACAGTGGAATGGCATGATGTTACATCTTCATTGGTTCTTAGTCTCTGTGCAAACAAGCGCTCAATTAAGCGAGGAAGCCAGAGTAAATGGAGGGCACTTGAAGAAGTTGCACTAGTGGTCTCACCTTGTGACCTTAAATGTGAAAACGGCGTAATCGAAGGAAGTTTTAGCATGTTTGGTTCAACCCAAGTTGAATATACTGATGTTAAATCTATTAAGCTTAAGACTGAAATTGATCCGCCAGTTTTTCCGCTCACCATACGTCTGCTTTCCACAATTCCAGTAGTACTTCATGCTGTTGGTGGGGATGATGGTCCTATCGATATTTCCTCAAGATTGTTCACGAGCTCATACTTGAGGTAAAAAATTAGATTGTCATAGCTTTATTGTAGATAGGAAAGTGTACGGACTGGTTAGAATTTTAGATGGCGCAAGTGTAGATAAAGGGTGAAGAAGTTTTAAGTTTGATTTTAGCTATTGTGGCTATATTTTTTCCCTACAAAAGCTAGCTTTCTGGTAAAAGGCCATTGTTTTTGATTGGTCGATTCCATCTACTTGAAGTTGGATGACATGTTTTGGAGTTGAGTTCATACCACTGTTTTATCTGGTTAATGTGCGTCAGACATTGTGTTGTAAGTTTGAGTGGACTGTTCAAAACGTGTGATGGGGCCCTCTGTATGTATGTTTTGAACTAGTACAAGACTGATGAAATAGTATAAAATGTATTTTTCATGTTGTCTTTCTCAGATGACTCCTTGTATTTATTTATTGGTAATGTAACTTCTGTCGGTGACATGCTGATGAGGAGTAATTTATTGTTTAAATTTCAGTATTTTATTATGGTTTAGCTCGTGGTATTATCCTTCTAAGTGTTATGTCAAGCATAAGTTGTAACAAGTTTGAACAGGTTGTACTGAAAAATTATATACACGCCGGCAATAGGCTATAGCTCTGGGTATAGCTCCGGTAGCAGCCCCACCACCGAAAAGTAGATGGAGGTTAAAAGGGCTGCAACTGGACCAGCGACTTGTCGCCGCCGGTGGGTCCTGGATACTTTCTCTGCTTGTCAAGACAGGAGGAGGAAGTTTACCCACCATCTTCAACCAACTGCATTTCCCCTGTTGAGTTCAGAGATAACGGTGGAGGAGGATTGGGAAGCAATTGCCAATATAAAAAGAGGAGAAGATGAAGTTGTCGATGGGCCGAGGATTGTTCACCTCCTCGTAGCTGCTGCCGAAGGTGTCATCCGAGCCAACAAGCGGCCGGAGCTGGCTCCGGTGATATTGATTCAGCTCAACGAGTTTTCTAGTTTACTCGAAGGGTTTCGTCTCGGTTCGGGTCCAAACAGTCGATTATGCTATTCAAGTTTCGTAAGAAAGTAGAGGTATATACAAACATCAAGGTGTAAGAGAGGTGCACTATTTTATTACCTTTTCTTAATCATCAAGTGAATTAATTCGGATTAGCTATGATGGACGGAGTAAATATAAAGTAATAATTAGGGAAGATAATTAATAATTATTTGAAAAAAAAATTATACATAAATTCAATAAAAATAATCCACATGAATCAAGTCCACAGGCTTAAAATCTCAGACCTTCTCATGTGAATCTGTTCATCTAAACAAGGATACACTAAAATAAAAAATTAGCAGTTCCTGTCTGTAAAAAAACATTATTAATTTTTAAAAATAATGAATAAATTAAACTTTTTGGGTTTTGACGATGAACTATCTTCAACAGAAGCTCCACAGACGAATATCACTTTCTTCGCAGAATTCATCCAGCAATGGTGGGTCAAACCAGGCACCACTGATCAATTGGTCAACATATTTTGGTGATTGTGGGACATCGAAGACGTCCCAGAACTCCGTCACAGCTGTTGATTCATGGCTCTGATCGAAAATATTGTAGGACCCAGAAGATGAGCTCGTAGAAAATTCATGATCATCGTGGAGATTGGGGTTTGATGGGGATGAAACAGACGAAGAAGCGCGAGTAGCAATGGCATTGTCTTTCTGCTCAACCCAAGTCGTCGCCGCAGCCGCTGCAACTCTTTGGATGGACTTTGGAGACATTACAGTGGAGCTTTTATGATGGATAACAGAATCGAAAAACGAAGAAGACGAAGAGATGGGAAAATTGAGCTTAGAATTTGCAGAGGATCCTTTGAGGCATAAAAGGGCAGCATCATAAGCTCGAGCTGCTTCTTCTGCAGTAGAATAAGAACCTAACCAGATTCTGGTTTTCTGATTTGGAGCTCTTATCTCTGATACCCATGAACCCCAGCTTCTCATTCTCACTCCCTTGTACTTCTTTTTGAGCTCTTTCGATTGCGTTAATGGCGATTTTTCTGCTTTTTCCGCCATTGATTTCGATAACCCACCTTGGTTTTCCAGCTCTTTCTTCACCATTTCATGGAGATTGCTGACAGATTGATATCACTGAAGATGGCCTCGTTTTTGTTGAGATTGATGAGAAAATTCAAGAGATGGAGACTGAAAAGTGAGGGAGAAAGCGTTAGTATTTATAGAACAAGACTGCAAAACAATAAATTCAAATATGGGCGACGGATATTTTTTACATTATTTTATCTAATAATGAAAAGAAATATTATCGTACGCTTTTGCATCAAAATGACCCATGAATTGTGACTTTGTAGTTGAAAATCAGTTCTTTTTATAAAGGAACAACAAATTTAGAGAGAGAAAAGAGAGAGAGGGGACAAAGTAGACAGTAGGACTAGGGTTTCTTGCAAGCTTCCAATACATAATCCCATATTATTAAGAATTTAAGCAAGTCTAATTGTGTTAACTATGACTAGAGATCATGAAATGACAACGTAAGAATCCATGCCTGTTAGAGAGAGAGAGAGAGAGTCAAAATGGGGACCTGGAAGCTGCAAGAAGCTCACTTCAATGGTGTCTTTAAGTATTATATTTTAGCATATAGATTTTAGACGTATCTATATTTGGACATTTGTCACATCGTATGTTGTAAAATATACAAAAATATATTATTTAAAACAAAGAAAAATAGTAGGATTCTATGGGGAGGAAATTTCCTGGATGTTCATATAATAAAAAAAAATAAAAAAAAGGATATAAAAATAAATATAAAAAATGGGTTTAAGCCATAGCCAACATATATAGCTGTTGCTGCACTGGCTAGCAGATCTAAAAACGCGTTAAGATGGACCTTTGCCAAAGCAGATATTGAAAATCCATGGAAGTGAAAGAATAATTAATTAATTTTAATTTTTTTGATTTAATTCAAGAAAATGACTTTTTAATCATAACTTCACTTGCTTTTATGCCTATTCTCTCTCTTTGCCCTTTTATTCCTCTTTCTGTCCACGGTATGATGAGATTTTGTTAATTTTCCAGTTGCTTCAACTATAATATTATCCGTTTTAGATTGAAATCTGCACAAATTTATTATTAAAGTTAACCCGAAAGATATTCTTCTAGGTAGAGAGAATAACTCTGTTTATAAACTACTCAATTTCCATTTACACAAACGATATGAGATTGTGCACCTCTACTAGTATTAGTTAGACACTCATAATCAACAAAATCTTGCGTAGTTTTTCCTTTCACACGGTAGACCGACACAAAAATATAATTTATATGATTATTTAATAAATACAATCTTTATAAGCTAAAAAACTGATTTTATTTCTTAGAAATTAATTTCTTTTAAATGAGAAAAACAGTAAAATTCATTTTATATTTTTGATTATTGCACAGTTAAACGCGTTTATTTTCCTTAGAAGTCGATGGAATCTGACAGTGTGTGTGGTATTACAGTCACTGTAAGCTGTTCATTTAATTAAATTTTAATCATGCTTAAACATCACGTGACTGTCAATGTTATTTAATTGTAGATTAATTGAAAAAACTTAACAAACATTCACACAAGTCAAAGATCATCCTTTTAAAATGAAAAAAAAAAGTCAGCCCTCACACTCTTCAGAGTTAAATACACACTTTCCTAGAATCTTCTGAAGCCTACTACAACAAGTTTACGTGTGATTAGTGTAGAAATTCATGGAGTTTGTCGGTTGTAGGTAAAAAAAAAAAGAAGTAGAGGTAAAAATATTTAATAAATTTTCATTTGTTTTCGAGAAAATAAAAAATAAATAAAGTTGTAAAAAAGTCTGCATCACGGAATTCTCAATTCTCTTAGTACAATATTATTCATTTTAAATCGAAAATCTGCACGATTTTGTTTTTACAGTTAACAAAAAACGCATTGTATCATGTGGAGGAAAAAAATCTTCTTAAAAACATTATCAACTTTTCACTCTCGCAAATAATATGAGATTGTACATTTCTATTAGTATGAACTGAACCGTCACAATCAATAAAATATTTGGTCGTGATTGCATTCACATGCGGATTGACACAAATAATTCACTGAAAATGCCGACTAATTGTACTAACATCAAATATTTAAAGTCAAGAATTATTATCAATACACATGCATGATTTGTTTTTCCTAAGATTTCCTATTCTAGTCCTCTCTCTCTCTCCTCCATTTTTAATTTAAAAAAAAAATACGAAATACCCATATAAAATATATACTTCTAAGTTAATTATACATACGTAAGACTAAAACATTAATTGATTTAATAATTATAACAGTGTGAATGGCAACCACATGTACAGTAAGAAATTTTAGCAACGGTAGTTGGGAATTTGCTTGAATGAAAAGTTACTATTGCCATATGTCTTCCAAGAGAAGGGGCTTGATTATTTTTATTAATAAAAATAAATATAATGAATAATTAAAGTAATATATTTATCGATTCGTTGACTCGTATCTTGCGCGAGCCTTCTTGGTCGAGAGTCCCCTCACTCACCGCCGATACGCCCTCGACCTCTAACACTCGGAAACTAAGTTATTATCGGGTGAGGTTCGGTTGGACTCTCTTGGAAGAACTTTCTTATACATAAATCAGTTTTTAAAAACTGCTTTTGGAAAATTAATCATTAAAAACTATTTTTCTTCTTCTACTCAAACAAAATACATTTTTAATTAAAATTATCTCCAAAAAATATCTTTAACATATACATTTATGAAATAAAAACTATAGTTGTATTTGTTTGTATTAATAATAAATGTGTTAATATCCAATGCAGCTACACCTGCACGGTGTATTCATTAATGGAAGGTGCATGGAAGATGAGGAAAGTCTTCATGAATCATGCATCTCTCTCTCTCTCTCTGTCCTCTCTCTCTCTCTCATCTGGCATCGTACATTAATCCGTACGAATGATTAGTCTGAGACGAGGAGGGGCTTCTGCAGAGTACAGTGCAGAGGACGAGATTGGGTTGGTTGTTTGGAGCATCAAATATGAATGATGTGACAATTTCCACACTTTTATTTATTGCTTGATTCGGCAACTTCCTCGAAATTATTCAATATTATTTATTAATTTTTCTAAATTGTTGATGAGTATTATTTATTTGACTAGTTTATTTTGCATTATAATTTTAATATTAATCTAATAAATTTTAAATAATTAAATAATTACATCTATTATATAATTAATATAATAAATTTTAAAAAGTTAAATAATTGGACTAATAAATATTTGACACGTCAGAAAATAAAAATATAAAATTTTATGTTTCTGTTACAAAAATTATGAGATGACAAGTAGGCTCAAGCCCAATAATAAAGTCTCAATTTTTTTATAATTGGATTTATTTTATTAAAATATTAAAAAATTAAAATTTATATTTTTTAATATTAGGATATTGGAAATAATTAATAAAAATAAACTATACAATAACATGGACATGTAACAATAACTTTGTAGGACTAGGAGTGGCTCGTGTCCTCCACTCTCCAAAATCTTCTATGATTGGTGATTCACATTAACAATATGATATATCAATTATTAATTGGTCACACTACATAAATTATCGCGTATTATTTGAAAAGGTCGCTACGATAATGAAAAAGCATAAGCAAAGCAAAATAATAATAATATCTTGTTCATTTGTGCATGCTGAATACGAAGCAACTTGTAATGGAAAGGAAAAAAAAGTGGGATGAGCGAGCACAAATGAAAATGACTTAGTGAGACACCTGAATTCTCTTCTTATCCAAACATGTTTGCCAAACTTCGGGAATTCGATAGTGGAAATTCATAAAGCTCTGCTTCTGCCAAATATGGTCAGCGTTGAACGAGACATGTACAAATTTATTTTTGGTTCCTATCTTGAAGCGTATTTTGTTAGTTGAACGAGAGAATTCTATTTATGTACAAAAGTTTCTCTTTCTACTCAGTACAATATTTTTTAAGATAACGTCAAAAATAAATTCGTACAGCTTCAGTAAAAATTGGATAATATTATCGTGGAACACTGGCACTAGACCTAATGTTGATAAAAAAAAAGCTTGTGTGGGGTTGAGGATCAGATCATTAAGGCTGACAAGGTTCCCACTTAGAAAAAAAGGGAAAACTAGGAAGAGCACTCACCTAAGGAACAATAAAGAGAGAAGACCAATAATAATTTTCTTGTCACAACCTACGTCATTTCTTATAATTCATCAATGAAATGTTAAATGTGACAAAAAATGTGTAAACAAAAGTTTAATCTAAACCAATTGTGATGATAAAAGACCATCTGATTCGGAATGGTCGACTCTAATTCGAGTGCAGTAGACTAGAACAATATTCTTTACTCGATTATCTACTGATAGACATTGTAAAAGCCTCGGGTTTCATAATATAGAAACGCGACGGACACATAATAATGGTCATGTAACACCATGTTTTGGCATAGAGAACTCGCACACGCAGTAAACAAGCAAACCATGATCAGTGACATAATCAAGCATTATGATATTGGCTGCCTCAAAATCAACCATCACTATTATTTAATATCATGAAATGTAACTTTATGTACACATAAATAGGTGAAACGTATCTCAACACCTCATCTCCCTTCTCCCCTAGCACTTCAATTCCCACAGATGGACGATCAAAATCTCCATGCAAACTATGGTGGGATTATAAACAAGATAAAACCATATGTTCTGATGGTGAGCCTGCAGTTCGGGTCAGCCGGGATGTACATCATCAGCATGGCAACGTTGAACCACGGCATGAGCCGTTACGTCCTTATCGTGTATCGAAATGCTGTCGCGGCTCTATTTCTCGCTCCTTTTGCTCTCATTATTGAAAGGTATATTGGTTTCCTTTGACTTTGTTTTTTATTTTTCCTTTTTTTATCGTTCATCAAAACGAACTCGTTTTACCTGTATTTTTTGTAGTATGGATCATCCAAATTGATCAATATCGAAAAACATAACTATTCGATATATTATATTTACTTATGATCTGATAGTTTCTTATCATTCATATATTTTTCAGGAAAATAAGGCCGAAGATGACACTCCCAGTTCTTTTGCAGATCACAGCACTAGGGTTTTTAGAGTAAGAACAATTGCTTTTTGTATATATATATCAGTGCATATATCAAAGGATGATTCAACTGTAGGAATATATAAATTATATATTGTGTAAAGCTTGATTTTTAATAAAAAAGTAACTGTGATTAGGCCAATCCTTGATCAAGGCTTTGCTTATTTGGGAATGCAATACACGTCTGCATCATATACTTCTGCCATTATGAACGCTGTTCCTTCTGTTACCTTCATTCTCGCTGTTATTTGCCGGTAAGACTGATCAACAATTACACATTTAAATCATGTATGTATATATATATATGTGTATGTATGTATGTATATAAATTTTTAGATAAAAGATTCGTGTTTTATTGAAGAACTTTGATAAGTTTCTTCTGAGTTTGATTGATAGGATGGAGAAAGTGAATTTGAAAGAGAGAAGAAGTCAAGCAAAAGTGATGGGAACGATAGTGACCTTTGGAGGGGCATTGCTAATGACCCTGTACAAGGGCCCTGCCCTCAATTTTCTCGGCTCTTCACAGCCCTCCCACCACTCAGATAACAGTGCTTCCTCTCCCAAACACTGGGTTTCTGGGACTCTCTTCATTCTCTTAGGCTGTGTCGCCTGGTCTGCCTTCTACATCTTGCAGGTATCACATTCTAAAAGTGTTTCTAAAAAATCTCATTTTTCAAACTGTTTTTCAGAGCATCCTTTTGACAGGATTATGGTTTGTAATTGCAGTCTGTAACAGTGAAGAAATACCCGGCAGAGCTCTCACTATCGTCTCTCATATGCTTGTCTGGCGCCATTCAAAGCACTATCATTGCTCTTGCGTTGGAGCATAACCCTGAGGCTTGGTCCTTGGGCTGGAACTCCAGGCTTCTTGCTCCCCTCTACACTGTGGGTAACACTTTTGAGTAATTCTCTCAAACATTCTTCTAAAAGTTGTATGATCCAGGAGGATTGAAAACTCATCATTATCGTACGATATCAACGTCTGCTTTCATTTGAAACTTACGTGATTGTTGTGAGCCAAAAGTTTTACCACCAAAACTGCGAAGTATACCAAGTTTACCCCAAAATGGAAGTATAGTATGGATAACCTTGAGAACCTTGAGAACACCCTAAAGATGAGCCAAACCTCGTAGTTTAACCTAAACACGAGATCATGTTGTTCTTCACAAGACGAGCCACCACACAGTTGTCATTTTTTTTAAAAACCAGTTATTATTTTCACTATTTCTATAAAAATATGCAGGGAATTGTAAGCTCAGGAGTGGCATATTATGTACAAGGACTGGTCATGAAAACCAGAGGGCCTGTTTTTGTCACTGCCTTCAATCCTTTATGCATGATCCTTGTCTCTATTATGGGCTCCCTCATTTTACTTGAAAAACTACATCTTGGAAGGTAGAAAAAACACAAATCTCATACCTTAAATTATCCCTAATTATTGTTTTAATAAATTAATTAACTTTTTCATGTAAATGGTTTTTTCTTTGTCAGTATCATTGGAGGCATCATCATAGCACTTGGGCTTTATGGAGTGGTGTGGGGCAAAAGCAAGGATTATTCAAACCAATTGCCACCCACTAATTCTGAGAAGGCTTGTTCCCCGCAAGAACTCCCACTTTCCTCTGCTGACGTCTTTGTGAAAAAATAATCGGATAATCTGTAGAGGTATTTGTTTGTATGTATGTATAGATTTCTATTTCTGAGCTTTGTATATAGCTATTTATGTATTTCATTTACTGAATTATATGAACATGTTGAATAGTATTGTTGGATCCATAAGTGGTTGCTCAATCTTGTGGAATTGGATAATATTGAATTAAAGATTTCTTTTTTAAGATAAATATTTCCCATGAAATTTGCAAGTGTTCCAGATTTCATTTGGGTCTGGCCAGATTTGTCTTCGTAATCGGTTCCATAGTTTTTTCGCGAATCGGAAGACACGCCATTGACTATCGATTAGATTGTCGTTTTGTTTTTGTTTCGCCATTCTCCGTCGCAGCCTCTTTCTCTCTCTCTTTCTTGAGAGAGGGAAGAAGAGGGCTTCTGTCCTGGTCTGGTCTTGTGGTCGTCAAAGTTTCAGAGAGGAAGTAGAATTTGAGAGGGAGGTGAAGAATGGTGATGTGGGTATTTGGATATGGGTCTCTGATTTGGAAAGCTGGCTTTCACTATGACGATCGCCTCCTGGGTTTCATCAAAGGCTACCGTCGTGTTTTTTACCAAGGTCTCTCTCTCTCTCTCTCTCTCTCTCTCTTCTCTCTCTCTCTCTGCATAATTTGGGTGGTTTTTCAAATTCAGGAAGTACGGACCACAGAGGGACCCCAGAATATCCAGGAAGAACAGTGACATTAGAGCCTGCAGAGGGGGAAATCTGCGTATGTTCTTGATGCCTTTTCAAATCCCCTCTAATCTTCTCTTTTCAACTTCCTAGCTCTCTAATGTGATAACATAATCAGTAATGACATTCAAATTTTCATTTGAACAACATGGTTTCTTGTTGTTCTTTCAAATAAAATTGCGCCTGCATTTTTCTAAATCAGACCCTGCGCATTTTGTTTCGGGTTTTTCTCCATCGTTTGTTCGCGATGTAATCGACACAAATACGATCTCGATTAGCCGGAAAAATATAAGCTGCCCTTTGCATTTGATAAAAATGCATTAGCACAAGATTTCAAGGCAGAAATTGGCAAGTGATGATTTTGTTTTATGATTTCACAGTGGGGAGTGGCTTACAAGATCCTGAAAAAGGAAGACCAAGACATTGCTCTTTCTGTAAGTTATTCCTTCATTTTGTAAACTTGTCTATTTGTTGTTTCAGATTGGATAATTCGATTTGGCCGTAGAACACAAATAAACGCAAACGAGAAATTCGACAAAAACATCGAGAAATCGAATGATATTCTTCTCGATTGATTTCTCGATGCTTACATTTAATCCCCTTCTTCTTAATTCATCACTTGTTGATACTTCTGAATCTTTCCTTTATATGCATAGTATCTAGAAGTGAGAGAGAAACAATATGACAAGAAGGAATATCTTGATTTCTTCACTGTAAGTTCTTCAGCTCTTTTAGTCACTCACATTCAATTACACCATAAGCTGTGTAATCTTGTGAAACTGTTCCAGGATGCATCTTCGACCACCCCCGCCGTTTCCGGAGTTATGGTGTAAGTGCCGCATTACGACAACATTCTTTGTTTTTGTAATCATCCCGAATTTTGATAACTACCATTTTGATTTTTAGATATATTGCTTCTCCAGAGAAAAACCTCAACAAGAATTACTTAGGTCCTGCATCCGTGGAGGAAATTGCCAAGTATGTGTCTTTTATACATTATTATATAAACCGATTCTAAAATTAGATAGTTATCGAGAACCAATTCGAGCTACTTAATGTTTAACCTTAAAATTGGAGTTTTTTCGATTCATTGGACGACATTTCTGCTTTGTCGAGTGTTAATGCAGACAGGTAGTGACTGCAGAAGGACCTTCAGGACCTAACAGGGACTATATTTTTCAGCTGGAGGAAGGCTATTCTTCAATTTGGTGAGATTCTAAGACACTAGTAATAATGCTTGGGTAATGGTTAGTTCTATAGTTCATCTGTCAAAATTATTGCATCAGGATGGAAAGATAGACATGTAATGGATCTTGCAAATGAAGTTCGACGCATTATTTCGGAAAGAGAGCTCACTGCATCATAATAACATCTCGACAAATGTCGAGATTAAGTTCTTCCGACCGAGCAGAAAAGTTTGAGATGAAGCTAAATTCACTAATGGGGTCAAGCATTTTGATCGATTACATGTTCAAACCAGCTCAGAGATTATGAAATTTGAAGATGGAAAAGGAAATACTTTATCTTCCAAACAATTGGGTGTTGAAGTTGATGAGATTCTTGGCTCATAAATCTTTTTTGAGCAGTTGACAAATGCGTAGAAACCTCAATAATCAGAAATAGCTTCAACATTTTATCGATTTCGCAGAATAAAATAAAAATTCAATAAATAATTTAAGTGTTGAATTGCAAATTTAGAAGTTATTGATAACCCTAGTTCATTCTGTCTTCACAACACAACTTCATGCAAGAAAATATGAATTTGCTTACCCATTTTGCAATCATATTCAACTAAACAACTAACCATCTTAGTTTGGATCTTAAAACCAATGACTCTAATACTGAGGTTGTCCACTTCTAACCTGGTCGTGCCTATATTGAAGGGGGCTGGGGACCCCACTGTTTCTCTAAGAGCATTGCCCCAACCAAACCAAGGTACTCGTCTGAGGTAGCTTGATACGATGATGATCTTACACTGTGCATATGAATTCTCTGCAACAGGAAGGAAATAATATAAAATTTAAAATATATAACATTATAGTTGCCAGTTAAATACACTAAGCTATGAAGTCCTTGGTCTTGGACGCTCTCTTGAGGACTTAATCACTGTCTTTTTCATCATCGTCTGCACATATACAATAAAAAAATTGTCACAAAAAATGCAATCGCAAAAGCCTACAAACAGGAGGAAAGGGCAGTATTTTTAAATTAAACCCATTTTCCTGATGTCAAAATCCACTCAGCATCTTAATACTGCTTCTTATAGTATAATTTAAGAGGAATTGTATCTTAACACTACACCCCCGACTTTTAATTTTAATTTTTTTTAATTGTCAGAAATAAAGTATATTGAAAGAAGAATAATGCACCCCTAGTAGAAGCAATATATATATAAAGTATGCCAAATCAAAAGAATAACGGGTTTGATTTGAAAAACTTGCCCTCATTTGGTTCTTCACTTTGGCTGTCGTGGCCATCACCATTATCCTCGGCATCTTCTTCTTCTTCATCATCATTATCATCATCAGAATTGGAATCAGACTCGTCATCTTCACTTTCCACTGGTACCTTGGGTTTTGGAGGTGCTATAAAGCTAGTTGTGGACCTTCTCCGTGTACTTGATACAATATTACTAACGTCAATGCCCTCGAGTTCTTTCGCTCTTTCTTTCTTCTTCCTGAGTTCCTTGATATCTTCGTAAGAAAACAATGCCGTTGAAGGTATCATTTGCTAGCCCAAAACAACAAAAAACAATAAAATCTTATCCCAAGTTATTCTTCTAGTTACCTTTTTCAGATGGATTTTCAGATAGTCCTTCCCTAGAAAGTATTTCCTGCAACTCCTTTACTAATTGGCCTTCACGTTTATTTTCTGATGCCTGCTTGACTTTCTTATACACTGAAGGGGGGAACACTGCGATAGATAATAATCATTCTCACATCCTTGGTATGATTGAAGTACATAACCCGTAAGAGAAAAGATCAAGTGAAAACCTCATCCCACATGATTTGATAATTGATTTTAGATGTTCCACACGTTTGCCATAGACAGGAGTAGAAGCTTCCTTTTTCTGCACTTCCGTACAAATCATAACTGCATAAATGAGCAGATCGTGTGCATAATCAAATTTTCATACTGGAGTGACAAGGCTAACCTGGACAGATTTTTCCGTAGATGATTGCGAGTGAACCTTTTCACTGTCTTCAGACTCATCTCCACTGTCTTCTTGGTCGCTATTGACCTCTGACATCTTTTGTGGCTTGCTGTGCTTCTTGCTAGAGACGGTCTCCTTCTGAGGTCTTTTCCTCTTTTTAAGGCCATCAGAGTTCTGAGATTTCCTTTTAGTAACATTTTTCTTCCTCACATTGCCATTTTCTTCCTCACTGCTCTCACTCTCCACAGAGTCAGAATCTCCATCACGACTGACTTTTTTAGAAGCTCTGGATATAAAACTTTTCTTTGCTTTTGTAGCAGGCTTAGAAACTTCAAAAGAATTTAATATCTGAGTTGGGAAAAAAATTGAAAAGAGTAAGGATCATATATGAACAGATGGAATCATTGTAAGACAGTGAGGCTGAAAGGAATGTCTCACTTCCTCTATTTGCTGACTTATAAACTTTTTACATGTATCAAGAGTAAATTTAGTGAGACCAAGATCATCCTCCAAAATCCGGCGAAGACCAGCCATAGTGACCTTTCTGGAAAGAACAGGAAAAGATTTGAACAAATTAGCTCCATCAACATGAACAAGAGGAAAAGAAATCTCAAAAGTAAGAAACAAAGAACATTACTAATTGAGTCTGTTATCTGAGGCAAAGAAATAAACAAAATTTAAGACTAATAAAAAATTAACATACTCAGAATTAGCTTTAATATATGAAAATCTTTTCCTGATGGCTTTCTTTATTGTGCTTTCACTGGGGACTTCCTTCGTTTCTTTGCCTTTTATTCCCTCAGATTCAATCTTCGTGATTTTTCCAGTCAGTTGGCTAATCACCGGAGAATCTTCCATTTTGTCCTCATCTTCTGAATACGAATGCTTTACATCTTTCAAATGATGCAAATCAAGTGTATTAGCTGTTTCTACCCCACTTGCATCTTTCTTACCTGTTTCCTTAGTATTCTTTGAAGCATTGTCATCATCAGCTCCATCTAAGCACTAACATTTGAAGCAATAAGAACATCAAACTAAAAGCCATAAAACGTGACATGTTTCCTTAATGAATGAAAACCTTGACAAAAATATTAACAATAAGGCTTACACAAATATTTCATGTCATGTTCTCAGATATCTATTAGTCTCTTATAACAACTCTCAGAGTTATCGATGAATTTTTTTGCGCAAGTAAATATGAACACAAGAAGCAATCATCATTTGACACGCAAATCTATTAAGCTTAATTCATCAATCTATATGGAGAACCTATAATGCAAAGTAGAGGAAATCATCATTCAAACTGAACCATGTGCTTTGAAACAAAAGAGGTTACCTTAACCAAACACTGCTTGATGTATCTCTTATGTACGTCCAATGCATATATTTCCAATCCCAAGTCTTTCTCCAACAACCTCCGCACACCCTCAAAAGTCAATGAACTGCATCAAATTAAAAAGAAATAAAATATTAAAGATAAGCTAAAGAACCCTAAAAACATTTTCTGAATTGAAAGCTACACCAAACTAGAAAGACATATTTGGTTTCAAGTAAGATGTGAGATGCTACAGAGTGACCCTCAAGGAGAACTTCTATCAGCCCTACTATTGGTATGGAACATGAATTCGAACATAGTTTTCAATATTTACCTTAACGCATTCTATCAGCCTAATATTTTTAAAAGAATCGCTCAACCGTTTAAAGTGAACATACTACCGATACATACATAGATAGGAAAAACTCGAAATACACAAAGCTTGAAATCAGCATTCTGAATTCCGAGTGAGAGAGATCAAAGCATGACAGAACAGGAAAAGTCAGAAACATAAAATTCAAACTTTACAACAAATTCAACCGAAAATCTCACAAAAAAGCACATAAAGAAACTTTCTGAGATTTCTCTTAGGAAAAGCATCTGAGCGTGCGTGCGTCCGTGTGTGTGTGTGTGTGTGAGAGAGAGAGGTCTTACTCGGCTTGTTCCTTGAAGTGGGAGACGAGGGAGTGCATAGCAATCTGAATCTTCGATTCGATATCTTGAGCCGTAGCCTTCGGTTCCAAAGCTAGGGCTTCGGTTCCTTTCGCTTCGCCCGCCATTTCCAACCTCGCTTTCTAGAGTAACCACTACCAGGTCGCTTCAGAAGAGTGTCTAGACTTCGAAAGAACTTCCATTCCTTCAAAAGCCGCAGGAAACAAAGGGGGGGAGCGGTTTTATTAACCTGCATTCACCTACACCAAAAGATCCTACTCCTCTTTAATCTCAACCGTCAATATTTTTCCTACTTTCAAGAACCCTTTTAACAAATTAATTAATCATATTAATTGAAATAAATTTATATTAAGATTTAATTTGATTATTTGTTGTAAGTAAATACTCAATAGGCTATATTAGTAAAAAACACATTTGCAAGGATGTTCCTGCAAATATCAAAGCTTATTTTGATATTTGTATACTTTTAAGGGGCCGTTTAGCTAAAAACAACAAATTTCATTAAATCCAAAAACAATTTGAGATTTGAGAACAATACGTAGACGGATCTCTTTCCTGAATCGTTCCGACGAAACGACGCTGCTGAAAAAGGCAAAACGACATCGGGTAGAGGGCTTTTACAGGTAACCGGAATCGATGGGCGGCCATGGGGCTATTGAGGTGGCGAAGACGGTCATTGAGGTCGCCGATATGGCCTGGACTGCCGTGGAATGCCGCCACCATCACCACCAACATAATAATCACGAGGATGGTCCGGCCAAGTGTCCGCCGTCGGAGATAGAGGACTTGGAGTCGCTCCGATCGGAGAATCGACGCTTGAGAAACTCGCTTGAGGAGAACCTCAAGCTCCTTCAAAACCTTAGCGAATCGCCTTGCCTCTTGAAGGATTGTCCCCCTGATGTACGTTTTTGTAACTTTTTATTTAATTTTTTTTTTCTTGTTGAACAACTGATTTATTGTTGAAGACCTGGCTATTCAGAAAATCAAACGTTGCTTTTCACCCTTGATTATGGCTGAAAATGAGGAACTAAGACATGCTTTTGTTTTATAATTTCTGATTGGAAGCTTTGATTAGTAGTCAAATGGTAGGTTTTTTTTTTCTTGATTTCTTTCTGAACTTCATTTCTACGAGATATATCATATGCATGTAATATACTCCTTGAAAAATTTATGAATGGCTTTTTCTGTGTGGAAATTTGTGGTTAAGTTCTGCTTGGGATGTGGATAAAGGCTCTGCTGTTCTTCTGTATCTTAAAGTTCGTATGACCTCCAAGTCCACTTATAGCTTACCTATGCAGCTATATACTCGTCTCGTGGCAACTGTGGATTCTGAAAACTTTTTGAACCAAGTCAAATCCCTCCATGAGGCATCGGCAAATGGAATTAGCTACGAATTTCCATTCAGGGAGGCTAAAGGTTATTAATTTAATATATGTTTAGTTTAGGTAATTTCAATGTTCAAGTTATCTGCATTATATGGTTCTGATACCTTTCCTTTCCATTGTTGATTAGTTGGGGATGCACATTCAGCTGAGATTATGGTCAATGTAAATCAAGAACAGCCCAGTTGGTGGGTATGGGTCACAGAAGAAATGGTCCCCAACAAAGTTGAGGAAAGGAGTGCAATCGACAATGAAAGTTACGTTATTTTGAACGAGGAACACGTGGTTGATGGGATTGCAAACTTTATGGCTAGGTGCATTCTGGCCAACCCAAATGCTCAGGTCTATGAAATTGAAGCATGTTTGTTACCATTGTTTATATTATACATCTGAATCCTCAAACAATTATGTTTCTTGGAATTGCAGAAATTGACCCCAGAAGAGCTGCAGAAAAGTGAGTGACTGCACCTTTTTACATTTCGTGATGCTTTGAATACAAGTTGTGCGCTCATTTCGTGATAAATTGACAGCGATTGCAAAAGCATTGCATGGTGTGAGCAAATTGGAAAAAATGGTAAATATATGGCATGCTGGAAGCCTGTTCTATTCCTTGTCCACCTGGGGACTTGCTCTTGCCGGGTGAGTTTTAGTTGTTTCAGTAATATTACTCTATCGAAAATTTTCTTTTCCGAACAAAATCAAGGGATCGATTTTTGATCGACTTTTGAAATTTTAGGTTGTACAAGACTCGTGCAGTGTGGAAGCTCGCGGCTGTTGGTGCGCATACAACGAGCAAAATTGTTCTGAGGGCTCTCTAAAAAAACTATACATAGTCTGCTACATATTTCTACCATTGTTTCGAACTGAACTTTTCATTTTTTTTATTCCTTGTTTGGTCATACTTTGTTTGATGTATATAATGTTAATAAATTCTGGGTTTCATTTTAAGTGACTGGCTCTTATCTTAGCCTAAACGGACAAAATTAATCAACTTTATATGCAGCTTAGATTAATTAGGTAAGAAGCTCTCAGTTCTTGAGTCGGAACATAAACCAAAAAATTAAAAAGAAACGTATTCACAGATGAATTCTTCTCTCTTCTCTTATATTTTCTTCTTCTCAATAGACATTGTTTCATCTTATCGGGATAGAACAAAATAACGACAGGCCATAAACACATAAATTTTCAAAATGCCACGTTCAATTCGTTCGATTATATAATGTTTGGTATATTGGTCTGCACATCTACAATCTGCGACTGCCTTGTCCTTTTGGAAAAATCTAAAGACGTCCAGAACAAAGTCAGAGACTGAGCAGACCAGAGTTGTGATAATATTACTGAATAACATCTTTTATCATAGCTGCATCAATTTGTAGCCTATTTGCAGTCATAATTTCAGCTCAAAAACTTGCAAAAATGTTACCACGAGTGAAGTCACCTATCGGCACTATATTTTCTGGCCCCAAACAGCGTGGAAGGCCTGAGGTCAAGATATGAATCAATCTGACAGCACAAATAAATCAATGCAAAAGATAAACAGGCGTGTACTGAATGAGTCATCCTTAGTAATATCATACATGCCTTGTAGAAGAAAAACTCATGTTTCTGGTGTCTTCCTCTTGTGATTGGATTCTTTGGAAACATCTGTCTGGGCCTGACCAAATACCGACCTGTTCGAAGTCGCAAATTGTAAGAATAATGATTTTGGAAATTGAGTTCAAGGTGATGTGATGACATTGCAGAAATTCAATCAGCAGTTATCTGTCATGAATTTACAATCAACATAAAAAATAATAATGATAAAGATGAAAAAATGAACATTGAAGTATCTTACAGTAACGACAAAATCCAGTCCTCAGAGCCAGAGACCATGGATGGACTCTACAGTTTCTACCTATCAATTCAAAGTACTCTACAAAGATATAATGACATCCTTAAATCTAGGAATTAAATAAGGTAGCAGATCAAAGTGGAGAAAAATAACAGGAAGAGTTTGTGTAGAATTATATCGTAACAGCAGGCATCGGAATCATCCACTTTGTAGAAACGGTTCACGACATCAAGCTGCAAGAGTTTCAAGAGATACTCGAGTCATACTCTCGAGAATCTTACTCAGATATGTCAAATTTACCAAGTTCTAATTGATTACCTAGGCGAGCCCAATATTCTAACCATTTTCATAACTCAATGCACTATCAAATCTATCCTTTCATAAGTTTGTCTCATTCTCACATCTCAGATTACAGCGCAGTCAAATGTACCACCTCCACACATATAGTAATGATTTGAGGGGTAGTTATAATATAGGTTTTGGCAAAGAAAACTGAAAGCTAAAGGAAAACGAAAAAAATGACTTTAGGTTTTGCAACTCCAAAAGGTAAAAACATAAGAAAGTAACCATCAAGCAGAAAAACTGCGCCAAAATCACGATCATCCAAACACTGAACAAGTTCTACATATGTGACAAGCAACATATGAAGGGAATCATCAAACCAGGACGTTTGGTATATTCAATCAACATATTTACTTACCCACAGGTTGAACATTTCTTGTGATGCTTACAAAATATGGACAAACATACAGAACAGATGAAACCCACGTCAATGGTCTTTTTGTGACAAAAACACCTGCAAGTTTCATTGAGATCAGGTGATAGATACTTTATTTTTCATTTAAACAAACAGAATCATAAAATTTGATGTAAAAACACAAACTCACGAAGCACGAAAATCTACACCAAAAGACTTGGGGAGCTGTAAAAAGGCACGAGAATGCAGATCAGTTGCAAACACAGTCTGCAAGCAATACGCCATAGAATCATATCAATAGACTGAAGAAAAGAAAGTCCTATCAACATTGTCTAAAATAACAAAACAAAATGAGATAATAAAATTGACCAATATAAGAGAAGGAAACCAAAATAAAAATGTCAATCACATTTGTGCAAAAAGATCAACTTTAAAAATGTATAAGTATGTCCATTTTTTTATACCGTTGGTTTGAAAATGGTTAAACATTAGATTGGTGATGCCCAAATCAGTTAGTTGTTTTGTTCATTAAACATTTTCTTGTAGACAATACAACAAAGTCCTCATTAAATTTGGATTAAAGCTAATGTTAGATCATAATCTACAGGTTTTATATGAGAGACAAATATGTCAAAAACAAATAAGAGATGCACCAGAAACCAAGCATTTTGACAAATTCAGACGAAAGTGAAAATACTAACTCAATAAATGTGTCTAGACAAATGGTATCGGGGATATTGTTTGAAGCTCGTTATTTTAAATGCAACCTAGTCATTTATATCATTCAACATACTGAGAGATATTGAAATAGTCCATCAGGTTGTTGTGGCTTCAGATACACACCACCAGTTATGTAAGAAGCCTGTATATTGGCATAAGTAGTTAGAGAAGTGATCAAATCGTGAAAAATGCAGCATAATTACTAACACTACAGCATAAGAATGTAAGATACCTGCTGCAGAAATGCTGAATTATTAGCACCTATATAACAAGAATCTATAGGAACCTGCGGCAGAAAGTAACAATAAATTTGACACAGCATCTTACAAAAAAATTGATCAAAGAAAATAAACCTGGTAAAACAAAGTTAATATAAAACATTATTTTGGCCATTGACATATACCATTGATCGCTGAGCAGAAAATATTGAATTCATGATTGCGACATATCTGAAAGGAAAAGGATAATTGTATAAGCTTGACAGGAAGAAAATTTAATATGAAAAGGTAAACCATAATGATCATACTGTTCTGCTCCGTCAGGGGATCCTTGGAAACAAAGAATCTGAAATTTATAAATCAGCAAGATTACTTCTAGAAGTAAAATCACAATATGAAAAAAATAAAAAATAAAAAATAAAAGAAATAAGAAGAGGAATGCCTTGAGAAACATAATAATTAATTCTAAAGGATATAAGTTGTTAACAAAATTGAATGCAAAGCATTTTGATGACAAAGACAACAATTAACGGTAAATCTTAATTAACATCCATAAGACACATATTTAGTAGACTTCCATATAAAATTGGTTGAGGAAGAAAATTTTCACAACATCATTACATATAGCTACAAACAAATACAAGCACTTACTCGAGGTTGGGGATGAAGAGATCCCGCACGAAAAACTTTTTGTATATCTAGTCGTGAAATCAAATTAAAAAAATTTGATGGGAAAACTAAAATACATATTTTGAAGTACTTTTGTGCTGATTTGTATGTGACGTGATCTTGTACAGTTAAAACTATACTAGACATGGTTATAATTTACTCGTAGGAAAAGGTAGAAGCCCCAAATTAATTCAGTAAGCATCATAATGGTATGAGCCGAATGAGATCTTTCACTTTAAGTATAACTACAAAAAATTGACAAAAAAAACTAGGCATTATAAAACCCAGAAAGAAGGATACAACATAGAGCCATGGAGAGCGATCCTGAAAGCAGTGAGGATGTGACCCCTCCCTTCGGATCTTCCTTAACGAACTTCTCATCTTTGATCACAAATTCCTCCAATTTGTGCAATATTTGAGAGAAAAGTGCAGGCATTCTCCCAGTTTCTGGATTTCGATTAGTTTGCAAGGAAGAGTTGTAAACATAATCACAAGAAGCGTATCCAGTAGCAATGACCACAACCTCGTTGAGTTGATTCAGTAATATAATTGAGTTCAAGAATGAGAGAACCTGAACGACGTGAAATTTGCGAAAAATAAAACGGCTGCCAAGATAATCAACGGAAAGTCAATTAGCAAATCAAATCTGTTCTAGGATAAAGATACTATGATTTCACTTAATGAGCAGAGATTCTTCCAGCAAATCTCCAAAAGTACAAAACGCCAATTATTTGTGCAAAATCAGAGCCATTAAATTCTACTGCTTTTGAATACTTCATTTCTCCAAAGAAAACGCAATGGAAAAGCAAGGGGATACGAAATAAAATTAGGATATCCATTTACATGAGAAAGAAACTTGGAGAATGAAAGTGAAGAAGAGCTCCAGAAGAAAGGATTAGTATCCAACAACACCACGAGAAGGCTAACATCATCTGCGAAGAGTAACAAAAATCAAGCTCATAAAAATGAGAAACTAAAACTAGGAGAGTGTGAGAGAGAGGAGATGGACCTGCGTAGAGCTTGGAAGGAGCGGAAGCCATGTTTGCGCGCTCTGCCTCTCTTCCAATAGCTTGGAAGTTAGAAGGAACTACGGGTACCAGAGTCCGGCCATTGATTTAACTTCTTGACCATGAACGTAGGCCCATTACGGCCCATTATTAATTTATTTGTATATTACAATTCTAACCATTTTTATTGATTAAATTTACTCTAAATTTGCTCCATAACAATTAAATAAAACTTTATACTATACTTTTAATATTCCAATGTGACAGAATAAGAGGGGTACAACTCATTTCAAAAGGTAGCTCAAAGATTGAGGAAACCATCTCTTATTATATACAGGATCTTTAGCATTCTCTTTGTCGATGTGGGACAACATCTGTCCACACGTCTAGCGTGATAATTTTTTTTTCCTTCATGTCTAGTGTATTTAATCGGTCCTCATATCGTACAGAATTTTTAACTCTGATACTACGATGGAAAGTAAGAAGGTAGATCACATTCTAAAAGCTAGTTCAAGAATGGAGAGAATCTCTTTTTATTATATACAAGATCTTTAGTTTTCTCTCTGTTGATTTGGGACAACACAATGCCACGAGTAACGTAATAAACACCCAATATGATTTGAATTCGAACATATAAGAACTAAATTTGGACTGTTCGATGAAGGAGGCAATGCTATTATTGGTCATGATTCATGTCCCAATAATACTCACCCAATGTTCAAGAATGACCCACAATACTTGTACACACTCCACCCCTCCTTTCTCTCTCATCATGTGTGAGAATACTGAGAGTGTCTTTGATCAAATTTGACTAAACGTTTTAATCTCTTGTGTAACCACAACTGTGACAAAATCCAAGTCACAAAAAATAAAAGGGCTTGACTTTGATCAAATGTTATGACCAATTAACAAACTAATGTTTATTTATGGGAATCTCATTCTTGGTAGGTAAGTAAGCACAGATGGCTTCTATATCTTCTCCACTCCACTTTTGTCTACTTTTCTACTGTGTTCTTAGTGGGCACCGGTCAATAATTTTCGAAGAATTTAATAAAATAATATTTATTTTAATTGTTCTTTCCTTTTCCATGCTATAAATGACTCTGCACCAAACAGGCAACCAGAAAACTCAGTTTCTCTGCCATTTTCTCGCACTTTCTTGCTCGCCAGACACTCGAGAATGAAGGGGTGCAGAGCAGAAGAAACCTCAGACTGCTGCTATTTCATCCTCAGCAAAAGGTGGTCGGCGTTTGTCCACTTTGCTTGAACGAGAAACTCATTTTCTTGGCATCCAAACAGGGCTACGTTTCCTCGCCCAGAAGCTTCAGTCTCCGATCAGCAGCTCCTTCTTCCATTTCCCTTTCCAAGATCTTTGCTTTCGCTAATTTTCTTCACCGTCTCGAGTTCCGGCAGTCTAAGCCGGAATCCTCCGATCTCGACGCTTCCACTAGCAACGACGGTATGGCTTCTGATACCTATTTTCATGAGATCAAGATAAGAAATTATTCAATCTACGCAAGTATCTGCTGTAATTTCCTGTTTGGAGTAGAAAATCAAACAGGAAAATAAGAAAAAAACTCCTTTTTGTCAACGATCTGGCTCAATCAATCACTAATAATATGAGATGACATAAAGCAATCCAATTAAGAAATGGGTTTTTTTTTGTTTTTAATAAAATAAAAAATCTTTTCATTAATTATTTTTTATGTTTTCATATGACATTGATGTTCTAAGAAATAATTCACCAAAATTTTATATTTTTTCATATAATTAAATCACTGGGTGGGTAAAAATAAAGATATTTTCGCCCTTTTTGGTGAATATTATTGAGCTACTTTTGCTTTCTCCAGAATAAAAAGCTGCTTCATCAACACTTTGGGGAATTAAATGGGAAATTGACTAAGAAAATTAAATATATTTTCTTGGTAACCAAACAGCTAATCACTCAAGAAAAATGTAGACTCTGCAGACTCGTTCATCTCCATAAAATTCGAAGAAAATGGGGTTGGCTCATGGGAGAAGAACAAAAACCCTATGCCCTCGATGAATCAAAGCTCAAGCAAAGAAAAGGAGGATTGTAAGGAGACTCGTAAGAGCATGGCCGAGGTCGGCAAGTCCCGTGCCGTGCTTCCATGGCGAACGCGGATTGACGACATTTTCCACGTCATCAGAAGTAGAAGGTCCAGCAAGGCAAATATGTGCCAGCTGGGAACAAGACAAGGGGAGTCAAGTTGAGAAATGGTTGGATAAGTACCCTTTAAAATGAGTTTTACCTTTCTCGTTATGTAATATCTTTTTTGCGGTTAAGGTAACGACTTCGAGCATTGCCCAGCTCCCACAGTGTGGCAGGCGATGTGTACGAGGCCCGGGAACACCGACATATGTTGACCGGCAATTACTAGCAATGTCAGCTTCATGCAGTCGAGTTGCAGCCTACAATACGAACTGAGTACGGGTTTAATTATCGTATTCGTTAGTAAAGATTGATATCGTAATTGGTTTTAAATCGTGAAATTGTTGTACCAAAATAAGAAAGTCGTAGGAGCTTGGATTACACAAAAATGGTATGTTTTTTTTATGAAAAGTATGTAATTATGAAAAAAAGACCCATGTTGGGAATGTTCATAGTGGGAAACAATGAAACATGGGGGGTCCCCTTTGTTATATAATGCGTTAAACTTATCTTGGGTGGTGAAAAGTGAAAAACCTAGTCTTGTGTTTTCATAATTCAATTTTTGAAAAATAAATTCATTATTTGAATTACATAATTTCCCCCCCCAAGTTTCAAAAATTCATAGTTCCAACCCCTATTTTGGAACAAGAGTTGAGCAAAATGACTTTACAAAAAGTGCCCTTAAACAAGGGTAAGTTGTACAACGTGAAATATGGAGAGGCAGGACCATGGAGATTGAGAAAAGGGTCAAAGTGGACGTGGATGTGGAGTGGACCAAAGGGCGAGACATGAACCTTCTAGCAATTTAAAGAATGCATGATCAAACTAAAACTTAAACATGGAGGTAAATGCCACCAAGAGTAGCATCTCTGGTTATCGAAATTGGCCAGACATTTGATAATTAACACGGAGGAAAATTGCGTACGTTTTATTTCAAAATTGACAATATTGTATCAGTGAGACTGAGACTCTCTATACGGTATCGAAAATAAAACATAATCAACAGTGCAGAGAACAAAAACGTCGAGTCCCAAAGCAGAGACGGTTGTGAAAACCTACCATGTGAAAACAATGTCGACTATAATCAAATAATTTTGTGGGTCTCCATTATAGAGAAACACACAATCTCACATCGCTTGAAGAAGTAGAAGTGCATAATTTATAAGTAGAATTTTCCTCCCAACATAGTATAAAAGTGATTTGAGACAAGACTCGAGAATAACACAATTCGAATTCTAATAAAAACAGACGATATTATAGTAGTTAGATTAGATAAACTTCACTTGAAGAATGAACTTATAAAACACGAATAAAACATTTGAGAAGCAACTCAATAAAATTAGGTTATACGTTCCTTTCTTCTTCTCCCTATCTCAATATTATTGTGATAAATACTTATATCCACCCCATCTTCCTAGAGAGAGAGAATCGCCATGTCTCCCCCTAGCTTTATTAGCTTATCTATCAGAGAGAGAGAGTTTTTATCTGCTCTAGCACATGGCCAAGGCCGCAATGGCAATGCTTTCACACTCTGCATATTATTTTGCAATACATAACAAAAAAGGGTAAGCTGCAGTGGATTGAAAAAGAGAAGGATATAGCTTTAAAGAAAGCCTAGAAGACCACAAGTCAAAACTACTTTATAAACCACGTTATGCTGTCACAATATAAAATTTTAAAACTATGATCTATCTTACTAAAGAGTTTATATGATAAGGTGGTCCTCTTAATTAATGACATTAACCTAAAGAAATCCAATTTAGCTTATGTCGGTCTCTAACTTATAGTTAGTAAGAAATAACATGTTATTGTTAGCGAGGGACATTTCTAAGAACCAATTGTTTGGAAACAAAAACGAAGAATGTACAACAAATTTTCAATATGAGATTGTAATCACGTCACTTAATTTTTTTATCCGTAACAAGTACTCACGAGAATGGACCATCACAGTTTGCCATTGACAATCGACTTTCTAAAAGTAGTAAATAGGTTGATGCCCGAGTAAATTGTCGAGCATGTTCATTCCAAACAGAGCACGCAGCAGCCCTACTGTTTAGCATATATGATGAGCTTATTAGTGATAAGAATATGAAGCATAAACTAGTTTAAAGCACGTTCAACTTCTATAATTATACTATTAGACTCACGAAAATATTCCATTCTCCACACTTTTCAAACATGGAGAAAGATCCGACACAGCTGCTGTAACATATTCAACAAGCGTAGTTGCCGATCAATATACATCTCCATGGCAAATCTTCATAATCCATCACGTTCAAAGTGGCTTACAACGATGACATGATTCCCACCGCTCTCCACATAGATAACAAAGATTTGCCTCCCTGCGACGTATGCGTTCAACTTGAGTAATAGCCCCTCTAGGCGCACCACCATCACCTCGACTGAGAGGTGGAGTTGTTGTCGACTGAGAGGCTACTCTTCAGTAATTCTGATACGAACCCGTCAATCGATGACGAAACCTGTAAACAAGACAAGGAAATCAAAACTGTTCTTATACTACTTCGAATGGGAATTGCGACCCGTTACCTATATGGAGGTAAGAACCTTGGTATGATGAAGACGCCACAATCAACTATGGAATGATTGATTGATAAGTCAAGGAAAACGCCACGTATGAAATACGAAGAGTTTTAAAGAAAGTTCAAAGAACCGAAGAAAAATTTGTCGTCACAAATATGATAATTGAAGTTTAATTCATTGAAACAAGCCTTCAAATAGGCTGCGGTTCGATATCTTCGGGAGCTTGGATCAAATTGACGCACTTAAGTGGTAAACATGGGCTTCCGTCAATGGGCTTGCATGAATCTCTTTGAGTCCATAATTCTTGAATCAGCTCATTAAGTGTCTCTTTGAATTTCTTCGCTCGAGCTCTTATATCTAGTTTAACGGGCACCTGAATTAGATCTTTTGGATACGCTCATTCGCTCGAGCTCTTATATCTAGTTTAACGGGCACCTGAATTAGATCTTTTGGATACGCTCATTGATTTGCAACAAATCTACTCATAATAATCCCACTTTCCCTGTCATGTAATCTGAAATCAGTTTGAGTAAGCCTGAGAAAACGCACGGCCCTTTTTATCCATGTCTCCCAATTTTCACCATCAAACATAGGTAGCTCAGTGCGAGGGTTTGTATCCCAAGCTTGCTGCTGACGAAAATTGAATAGATTGTGTCTGTCGCCGCGCGGTAGTGGTGAAAAACGACCGAGACCAACCCTTCGCCCCTCTCCGAAATACTCTGCCACCTCTTCACCCGTACGGTGATTTGGACGGAGAAACCTAGTAAATCGCTGATCATCTGCTTGTCCAAAAGGTCGAGAGGTAGTGAGATAGGCACTTTGCCTTCGTCCGAAGTAGAAGGAAGATCAGGGTTCGAACCTGGAGACGGCTGATAAAGAGAACGCAAGAATTCTACATTGGCAATCAATCCCAGTAATAGCTTCAAATGGTCTTCTAACCGTTTAACTGTTCAGAATGTTGGTCGAGCACTACCTTGATGTCCGCTACTTTTTTATCTAACTCTTCCACTCTATCGCCTCTGGTGAACGGTTTCTCCATGACTCCTGGCTCTAATACCAAATGGTGGATACCTTTTCTCCTTTAAACAGCGGTGGTATCCTCATCCATGAATAACCTGTAAATAACAACAAGAAAACAGACAACACACAACAAATAATCACCCGCTAGAAAACCCACAGATTCTAGAAAATCTCGACAGACCTGGAAATTCTTCGTAATAGTAAAGATAGCAAGTTTTTGAATGATAACAACAGAATTCCCCTGTACCCCTTATACTCTCTCTTCTCTAGAAAATTACCTTCCAGAACCAACTAGTCAGAAAATAACCTTACAATTATAAACGTCAGTCCCATAACAATCATTTCCCTCTCCTCTTATAAAAATCACCAAACAAAACTCTACTAGAAGATTTTAGTGTATGACATTAGAGAGAACAAACCACGAGGAAGACGAAATCGCTTTAAGAGATGTTTTTTCCACATTCAATTCTTAGAAAAAAAAAAACGCTTCTATAAACTGAAAGAAGAAAACCTCTATTTTATTATTGTCATCTTTCTAGTGTATCGATCACATTCAAGGCATCATCCTATAATTCTAGCCAAAAATTAAGAAAAGGTCTTACAAACAAACTGACTTCTGAGATATTTTCAGCATCAACTTAGTTTATTCACATACTTTAATCTAAGCATTTGGAATATTAAATACCTTCAATCCGCGGGGCTCAACTTCAATTGGAATTTGAGCTCGAGAGGAGAGCATAGCGGAGGAGATGAAACCTTCTTCACTAGACCTTGAGCTTTAGCTTGCAGACGAGGGAGCAGAGCTGCCGAATGTTGAGACCTAGAGGCGGGAGGAGAGTCCAGCTGGCTGGCTGGCTGGAGCTATGGGCCTATGCTCAGCAGGCTGGGCTTTATATTAGGGTTAGAGGTTGGGTACGTTTTTGACTTTTTGGGCCATCGGGTGGTGATTTTAGACCATTTTATTATTTAATGTTCAATTTTTGCCGGTTTTTTAAAGTAAAAAAAACGAGAGCCAAAAACGCGGAATTCAGTTCTCCATCAAAGAAAACCAAAGCCGGGCTCAATGAATTATTAAACCAAACCAAATCAAACTAAGGAAGTCGGTTCAATTTGGTTTAACCCGATAAGTCTGGTTCTGTCTTCCCTTAATTTTGAAAGTCTATTTGCTTCGGGTGTAAGAGAAAAAAAAAAAGTAAAAATATTTTATTTTAAATAAATTTTGCTGTGAAATCGAAATTACATAGAAGAGTTTTTATGCAAAAAATAAAAAATAAAAAAAAAAATTTAGGCGAACAATACGAAATAAATAATACCATGCATGTCGTTTTTTCCATACATATGCCCGCGACTTAAATTATCGAAAATATCTATAATAAAACTCTTCAATTACGTGGCACCGTCACCGAGATTTTTCGGACGACCTATGAGAATTATAAAAAGGTAGGAGGCGAGTCAAAATCGACGCTGTTTTAATATAAGAAATTTCAAACGTTTTTCAAATTGACACAGTATTAAAATTATTTTCTATTTTTGTAAATTTAAGAAAATAATTACAATGAATTTATAGGGTAACTATTTTCGTTAACAACACAAACGTTAAACTATTAGTTTGGTAACAAAACGATAATTTATAGGGTAACTTTATAGTCTCACAAGTATGGAGGCCACAATTGTCTTGTGGAAGCGTGACAAAAGGTTTGGAGGTGAGTCAAGGTCGACGCTGATTTAATATAAGAAATTTTACGCATTCTTCAAATTGACACAGTATTAAAATTATTTTCTATTTTTGCAAATTAGAAAATAATTACAATGAATTTATAGGGTAACTTTATAGTCTCACAAGTATGGAGGCCACAATTGTCTTGTGGAAGCGTGACAAAAGGTTTGGAGGTGAGTCAAAGTCGACGCTAATTTAATATAAGAAATTTTACACATTCTTCAAATTGACACAGTATTAAAATTATTTTCTATTTTTGCAAATTGAAAAAAATAATTACAAAGAATTTATAAGATAACTATTTTCGTTAACAACACAAATATTAAACTATCAGTTTGGTAACAAAACGATAATTATAGGGTAACTTTATAGTCTCACAAGTATGGAGGCCACAATTGTCTTGTGGAAGCGTGACAAAAGGTTTGGAGGTGAGTCAAAGTCGACGCTGATTTAATATAAGAAATTTTACGCATTCTTCAAATTGACACAGTATTAAAATTATTTTCTATTTTTGCAAATTTAAGAAAATAATTACAATGAATTTATAGGGTAACTTTATAGTCTCACAAGTATGGAGGCCTCCAATGGTTTGTGTCCAACGACACTTGCTTGAAATATTTGCAAGCAATCCATTAAATCCAATTTACAATCAAATGGAAAATCACGTGTAATATTCCGATCAGATCGTCTCTACGTTCATTTTCAAAAAATCAATCATTGACTTAAATTCTATCCGAATCAGGTCAAACGCTTAAACTTTAATATATCTACCAAAGAAAATTTTTGTCGATGGGTCCGAACCTTATGTTCTAATTTAACGATTACAATTACGTATACACGGTTATAAGTATTACAATCGAAACTTACCACGTAGCGTAAATAATTTACTATCAGAAATAAACGACACGTCACGTGATAAATTTGACCGGGGACCCGTATCGTCAATCATTCTTTCTTAGAAGAGTTCTTTTCAAGTAAGCATCTTTACTAAATATGATATTAAACCTATTACTTATCAACAACTTTTTAAGTTCCAACAAGCCATGATCCATTTGGAATAAGTTCTCCACGTCAAAATTCTTCTAATTTTGATAATAATTGTAACATTATATTTTTCAACTTTATAAAAATAAAATTTATAAAGTTTTTTTTTTTCTTTTTTTTTAATTAATTTTTTGAGCTATTTATTAGGCACATTTAGTAATTTATTAACATTTGAGAAATTACACGTAGTAAAAAATAAAATTTAATAAATTTGAAATATTTGTTTAAAAAAAAAAAAATTGAATTTGATGTGACTTATCACTCTTCGAGTATCAATGTTTCACGTGCAAGAAGACACAAAAAGCTTGATTTATCTTTCTTTAGCTAAACAACCACTGACCAATCAAAAAATCAGAATATTTTTTCTACTGTGGGTTATTAATTTTGCAATAATTAAAATGTGATTTCTGACGTGTCGTCCACGAAGATGCCCTCACTTATTTTTGGTCCTTTTTAACCAAAAATATATTTAAAAAATTTATTCATTGAAAATAATAAATTTTCAAATTTTCATTTATTTTCAAATTCTCGTAATTTTCATTTATTTTTTTTATTTACACGAGTTTTGATTTTTTTTTTACATTAAAAAAAAGTAAATAAAATTATAAAAATTAAAAATAATTCAGAGATAAGACTTTCCTTGAAACAACGTTAGATTTAGCGTTCTACCCAAAATCTAGGTTGCTAGGGGGTACATTTTCTGTGACACGTGATTTTGTTTGGCATTTATCCGACAAATCATTGAATTTATTTATTGAATAACCATTTGGTAGGAGGGGCGACGGTACATCTTAGAGTAGACATAAGGGCAGGCACATAGGTTTTATAATATCAGTCATACGTAATTTTACAAGTTATCTGAAAAATAACTTGCTAAAATGTCACGCTATGCTAATAATGTCAAATTTTTACTTAATTTTGTTCCTCGATAAATACTTGTTAAACAAGTTTATCGCTCAAATATCCATGCTCGTTATGATTACTTCCAACTTTTTTTGTTTTTCTTTCTTTCTTGTATTTGACCTAATCATCAAGTTGAAAATTAGCATTTTGGCAATTAAGTCATTGTTTTAGGGTTGTTGAGATAAAAATCGTGTTTTTATCATGCAATATTTAGCATTTTAGCAATTAAGTAGTTGTTTTAGAGTTGTTGGGATAAAAATTGTGTTTTTATCGTGCAATATTTAGCATCTTCCTATGTTAATAGTGTTAAATTTTTACATAATTTTGTTCGCTCGATAAATACTCGTTAATCAAGTTTATCAGCTCAAATATCTATGCTCGTTGATGATTACTTCCAACTTTTTTGTTTCTCTTTTTTCTTGTATTTGAACCTAAGCATCAACAATTTAAAATTACATCTTTAGCAATTAAGTAGTTGTTTTAGAGTTGTTGGGATAAAAATCGTGTTTTTATCATGCGATATTTAGCATTTCTAGCAATTAAGTAGTTGTTTTAGAGTTGTTGGGATAAAAATCGTGTTTTTATCGTGCAATATTTAGCATCTTCCTATGTTAATAGTGTCAAATTTTTACGTAATTTTGTTCGCTCGATAAATACTTGTTAATCAAGTTTATCAGCTCAAATATCTATGCTTGTTGATGATTACTTCCAACTTTTTTTGTTTCTCTTTTTTTCTTGTATTTGACCTAATCATCAACAAGTTTAAAATTAACATCTTTAGTAATTAAGTCATTGTTTTAGGGTTGTTGGGATAAAAATCGTGTTTTTATCATGCGATATTTTGCATCTTTAGCAATTAAGTCGTTGTTTTAGGATTGTTGGGATAAAAATCGTGTTTTTATCATGCAATATTTAGCATCTTTAGCAATTAAGTAGTTGTTTTAGAGTTGTTGGGATAAAAATCGTGTTTTTATCGTGCGATATTTAGCATCTTCCTATGCTAATAGTGTCAAATTTTTACGTAATTTTATTCGCTTGATAAATACTTGTTAAACAAGTTTATCAGCTCAAATTTCTATGCTTGTTGATGATTACTTTCAACTTTTTTTTTGTTTCTCTTTCTTTCTTGTATTTGACCTAATCATCAACAAGTTTAAAATTAACATCTTTAGCAATTAAGTAGTTGTTTTAGAGTTGTTGGGATAAAAATCGTGTTTTATCGTGCGATATTTAGCATCTTTAGCAATTAAGTAGTTGTTTTAGAGTTGTTGGGATAAAAATCGTGTTTTTATCATGCGATATTTAGCATCTTTAGCAATTAAGTAGTTGTTTTAGAGTTGTTGGGATAAAAATCGTGTTTTTATCATGCGATATTTAGCATCTTCCTATGTTAATAGTGTCAAATTTTTACTTAATTTTGTTCGCTCGATAAATACTTGTTAAACAAGTTTATCAGCTCAAATATCTATGCTTGTTGATGATTACTTCCAACTTTTTTGTTTCTCTTTCTTTCTTGTATTTGACCTAATCATCAACAAGTTGAAAATTAACATCTTTGGCAATTAAGTCATGTTTTAGGGTTGTTGAGATAAAAATCGTGTTTTTATCATGCAATATTTAGCATTTCTAGCAATTAAGTAGTTGTTTTAGAGTTGTTGGGATAAAAATCGTGTTTTTATCGTGCGATATTTAGCATCTTCCTATGCTAATAGTGTCAAATTTTTACGTAATTTTGTTCGCTCGATAAATACTTGTTAAACAAGTTTATCAGCTCAAATTTCTATGCTTGTTGATGATTACTTCCAACTTTTTTTTGTTTCTCTTTCTTTCTTGTATTTGACCTAATCATCAACAAGTTGAAAATTAACATCTTTAGCAATTAAGTCATTGTTTTAGGGTAGTTAGGATAAAAATTGTGTTTTTATCATGCGATGCAATATTAGCATTTCTAGCAATAAGTAGTTGTTTTTAGAGTTGTTGGCTAAAAATCGTGTTTTTATCGTGCATATTTAGCATCTTCCTATGTTAATAGTGTTAAATTTTTACATAATTTTGTTCGCTCGATAAATACTTGTTAATCAAGTTTATCAGCTCAAATATCTATGCTTGTTGATGATTACTTCCAACTTTTTTTGTTTCTCTTTTTTTCTTGTATTTGACCTAATCATCAACAAGTTTAAAATTAACATCTTTAGTAATTAAGTCATTGTTTTAGGGTTGTCGGGATAAAAATCGTGTTTTTATCATGCAATATTTAGCATCTTTAGCAATTAAGTAGTTGTTGTAGAGTTGTTGGGATAAAAATCGTGTTTTTATCGTGCGATATTTAGCATCTTCCTATGCTAATAGTATCAAATTTTTACTTAATTTTGTTCGCTCGATAAATACTTGTTAAACAAGTTTATCAGCTCAAATATCTATGTTTGTTGATGATTACTTCCAACTTTTTTTGTTTCTCTTTCATTCTTGTGTTTGACCTAATCATCAACAAGTTGAAAATTAGCATATTTAGCAATTAAGTAATTGTTTTAGGGTTGGGATAAAAATCATGTTTTTATCATGGGATATTTAGCATCTTTGGCAATTAAGTCGTTGTTTTAGGATTGTTGGGATAAAAATCTTGTTTTTATCATGTGATATTTAGCATCTTTAGCAATTAAGTAGTTGTTTTAGAGTTGTTGGGATAAAAATCATGTTTTTATTGTGCGATATTTAGCATCTTTCTATGCTAATAGTATCAGATTTTTACATAATTTTGTTCGCTCGATAAATACTTGTTAAACAAGTTTATCAGCTCAAATATCTATGCTTGTTGATGATTACTTCCAATTTTTTTTGTTTCTCTTTCATTCTTGTGTTTGACCTAATCATCAAGTTGAAAATTAACATCTTTGGCAATTAAGTCATTGTTTTAGGGTTGTTGAGATAAAAATCATGTTTTTATCATGCGATATTTAACATCTTTAGCAATTAAGTAGTTGTTTTAGAGTTGTTGGGATAAAAATCGTGTTTTTATCGTGCGATATTTAGCATCTTCCTATGCTAATAGTGTCAAATTTTTACGTAATTTTGTTCGCTCAATAAATACTTGTTAAACAAGTTTATCAGCTCAAATATCTATGCTTGTTCATGGTTACTTCCAACTTTTTTTTGTTTCTCCTTCTTTCTTGTATTTGACCTAATAACACAAGTTGAAAATTAGCATCTTTAGCAATTAAGTCGTTGTTTTAGGGTTGTTAGGATAAAAATCGTGTTTTTATCATGCGATATTTTCTACTGAATGATTTTCATACAACAAGTTGTTTAGAAAATTGTCTTATGCAGCTCGGTTTCATCAACAAAATCACCTTATGCGTTGAATTTTTTCTACTTTTCTCTTTCTGAAAATTGTTAATCGTTTCATCAGCATTCATTTTATCTAGAAATCACATAACAAAAAATTATCACATGATAAAAAGTGATTTATTTGACAGAAACCATAACGAGCTAAGACTTAATTGCTAAAAGCCTTGTGTTAATGGCGTTATTTACCTAAAAAAAACAACTGAACTACTATGTTTTTCACCTTTAAATTTAATTATTGATATCCATTTTACTCAATTCCTTTTATTTCTTGTACATTTATTTTAATAATATAAATTTTCTTTACATAAATAGGCAATTAGTTGAAAAAAAAAATAAAAAAAAGTTAAAAATCCATTAAAATTATTTTTTATTAGAGAAAAGTTCAATTTAGTACCCAACGTATGAGATCAGTGGTTATTTGGTTCCTAACGTTTATTTTTAACCCAATCAAACCCTATCGTATAAAACGTTTGCAATTCAAACTCTCCCGTCAATTTTTCAGTTAAATTTGACATATTTTTTTCAAAATTCCTAAATTACCCCCCCTCTCTCTCTCTCTCTCTCCCTCTCTCTCTCCCTAACATTATGCAGTATTTGCTCAACTGGGTTATGGAGTTGGAGAGGATTATGAGATTTTCAGCTATTTCGGCGCAGGCGAGGCCGAGGAGGAAAGCTTCATCATTGGAAATGATTTTTGTGGATGCCTTCGAGGGAAATGGAGTCTTGCCGGAGGCGAATCAGGTGCTTGTCGGAGAGGGAGCGCCATAGATGGAGGAGCTTCAACATTAGGTTGGCGATTTCGAAGACAAGACTCCGACCAGGTTGGATTTTTTTGAGAATTTCGGAGTGGGGGCCAGGCCGTTTGATATTGCAGACTTGGGTTTGGTTGCCCATATTTCGATGGCCATGAAGAAGAAGAATAAGAAGAAATGAAGAGTGAGAGAGAATAGGAGAGGAGACTGTTTTTGGAGCAGGGAGAGGTAGAGATGGGGGCGTAGCTTTCTTTTGGGTGTTGGGTTTGATGAGAGTGATCTGCGAATTAGAGGGGAGAGAGAGAGAGTAATTTAGAATTTTGAAAAAAATCTGTCAAATTTAACTGAAAAATTGACGGGAGGGTTTGAATTACAAACGTTTTATATGATATGATTTGATTGGGTTAAAAATAAACGTTAGGGACCAAATGACCATTGATCCCATACGTTGGGTACTAAATTGAACTTTTTCCTTTTTATTATACGTTAGTGCACATGTGAACAAAATTTTGTGGAATCTCGAATCAATTAAATCTATTTAATATAACATTATCTCTATCTTAATCTCTTTGTCATAATCAAGTAACGACAACACTCTACCATTAATACGATTTCCAAATAAAATAATATAATAAGATATATTTACATGACATTATAATAAATTCCATTGAAATTAATGACAAATTAATTACAAACTTATTTTAGCACATCGGGATCAAATATGATCGCCAATCACGAAGGGGACCTCCCTCGACCAACCATGTTATAATGAATGTAATGTCCAAAAACTCTCCCCCATACCCCATCATACTTCTCCTTAAAAAGCAGTCTGGACTATCCTAAACCAGATATAATTATACATGTCATGTAGTCGAGAAGTCACTTTGTCTCGTATATCATATTTCGGTGATTTTATTTTTTAAATCGATTTTGTAATTTGAAATGAGATAAGGAGAATTATGAGAAAGTTTCAAAAATTTTGAATGACACGTATTTTTCGTAAATTATTTCATGAAAACTACGAGAAATTTCACGAACAACTAGTTGTCTAAAAATTATTCAGCAAAAAAGATCACGTGAACAAAACACGATTACGACGATGACTTAATTTCTAACCCTGCCTAATTTCATAGGATTATTTGTTGAAATTGAAAAATTAATTGTAGATAATTAAGAGATTAAGGATTAATTGTGGGAAATTTTAAAAATAATTAAATAATGTAAAAAAAAAAAAAAGTCTCCATCAAAATGGAGTGTCAACTCGTCTCATTGACGAATTAAGAACGCGCTGGTCTGTGGTCCCCACTGATTTTCTATCTCTCTCTTTGCTTCTATTTCTACCACGTGCTTAAATCCACTCCTCTTTCTCTCTCTCTCTCTAACTCTTCTGTTCACGTGCTCTTTCTCTCTCTCTCTGTCTACATCTCTACCGGACTACCCAGATCATTTTTTATTCTTCTTCCTCCTCCCACAACGCCATTTACAGCTCTGAAACTCTCTTCTCTTTCTCTTTTCTATCTCTTTCTTTTTTTATTCTTTCTCTGTCAATCTATCTATCGCTCTCTTTTTGAGAAAATGAATTCGATCCGAGGGACTTTGATGATAATCTCGATCGTTGTTTTCATTTTTTTATTTTCAATCGTTGAGTCGGTAACTTCGCCGGCCGATCTCGATCACTCATCGATATTCGGTTCGACCAGTAGCTTGAAACAGACGGTAAACTCAAGCGATCGGAAAAACCTGAGTCTCGGAACCTTAGCTTCTCGGGTGGTGTCTCCGAGTTGCGAGGTTTGGTCTGAAACTTGCTCGGAGGAGCTGCTCAGGCTGGCGACGCGGCCGGAGACAGTTGAGTGGTTGAAGACGGTCAGAAGGAGGATCCACGAGAACCCTGAGCTGGCCTTTGAAGAGTTCGAAACGAGCCGGTTGGTTAGAAACGAGCTGGACCGGATGGATGTTAGTTACAAGTATCCGTTGGCAAAAACCGGCGTCCGAGCTTGGATCGGAACCGGCGGTCCTCCTTTCGTGGCTCTGAGGGCTGATATGGACGCCCTTCCAATCGAGGTTATTTTTTTATTTCTTAAAAAGATTATATTATTTATTTTTCAGATGGGGGTTGATAAACAGAACTAGCTCAGACTCCAAATTCCAGATTTAGATCTTGTTTTGGTCATTTAATTTGGTGGGTAAGGGTTAAGTTTCATGATATTTAAAGCATATTTTTACTTATTATTTGATTAGTTTTGTACATTCTGCTCCGACAAAAATGTACTTGACTAAAGTCATGGAGTACGGGTATGCTTTATTAAACACGTGAACAAATGCTAAGATCAATTCAGATGTTTTAAAAATGAATACAAGAATCTTATACAAACCTAGTAATGGTATGGTTTTATTGACCAAATAAGGACAAAATGCTTCAAAATTTTAGATTTGTAGAGCCAAAAATAAGAAAAAAATTATAAAATTTGGGTTATTTTTTGTAGGAGGCAGTGGAATGGGAGCACAAAAGCAAAGTTGCAGGCAAAATGCATGCTTGTGGGCATGATGCTCATGTAGCCATGCTTCTTGGAGCTGCAAAGATCTTGAAGGCCCGAGAAAGTCTTTTGAAGGTTTGTCATTTCCTTCTGTTTTCTGAAAAATAATCTTTTTCTTTGATTTGGTTGAATATATGAGACAAATTAAACCAAAATAGCTGCAACTCTAATAAAACTTTGTATCATACCAAATTATCATGGGCAGGGGACCGTGATTTTACTCTTTCAGCCAGCGGAGGAGGCTGGAAATGGTGCAAAGAGAATGATGGGAGATGGGGCATTGAAGGATGTGGAAGCCATCTTTGCAGTTCACGTCTCGCATGAGCATCCTACTGGCGTTATAGGGTCGAGGCCAGGGCCTCTCTTAGCCGGTTGTGGCTTCTTCAAAGTTGTCATTACCGGCAAAAGAGGAAGGGCAGGGCATCCGCACCGATCTCTTGACCCTGTTTTGGCAGCCTCAGCAGCAGTGATCAGCTTACAAGCCATCGTGTCTCGAGAAGCCAACCCATTGGACTCACAGGTGGGACCATATTCAGATAAAAGCTCTTGTATTCTTGCTGAATTCTCCATATCCCCTGTAAATGATTCAAGCCATTGACCTTGATTTACAGACGACAATATGGATGAGTATGATTATAAGATGCGCAAGTGTGTGGGCCAATGCCTAATGGAGGAATGAATTGATACAATCATACCTATTCCTGACACCAGAAGCTTTTTTTCTGCAGGTTGTGTCAGTAACGTCCTTCAACGGTGGAAATAATCTCGACATGATACCCGATGTTGTGGAACTTGGCGGTACCTTTAGAGCTTTCTCCAACACAAGCTTCTATCAACTCCTCCAAAGAATAGAAGAGGTTAGTCCAATTTAATACTCAAAACACAATTAGTTTCCAGCAGAAGACATTCAAAATTGCTATTTTCCTCTATTTCTCTAGCATAATAAAGAAAATAACCATAAAAAAAGGGAAAAACTGACACTTTTGTAAAGAAATGATGATCTAACTCAGAAAGAAATGAATTTTATACCCAGGTAATTGTGGAGCAGGCTGCTGTTTACAGATGTTCAGCAACGGTGGACTTCTTTGAAAGAGAATACACAATATATCCTCCGACAGTTAATGATGAGAAAATGTATGAACATGTCAAAAAGGTGGCTGTTGAGCTAGTGGGTCCAACAAATTTCAGAGTGGTTTCACCCATGATGGGTGCTGAGGACTTTTCTTTTTACTCAGAAGTTGTTCCAGCAGCCTTCTTCTACATAGGTGTGAGGAATGAAACTTTGGGATCTATTCACACAGGACACTCTCCGTACTTTATGATTGACGAAGACGCCCTTCCCGTTGGGGCTGCGACTCATGCCACCATTGCAGAAAGGTACTTGAATGAGCACGGATGATCGTGAGGATCCTGATGGAAATGATGAGAAAAACTATCAGATTGACCAAAGAACCTTGTTCTATTAGTAGAACACATTCGACTCGATCTGACGTCAAAACATACCACTTCTGCTAAAATAGCCTACTCCTTGGGCAGAGGTGATGCAGAAAAGTTTACCATATTCCTCCAAGGGTTCTTATTCTTTTCCCATATTTGGGGGATGAAAGGAATACTGAATGGAAGAGAGTTTCTTCGCAGCATAAATGATTAATGTGTGATTTTCCGCTCGCAGGTGTAGCTGTATAGGTAAAAAATTACTGATCTATATGTTTTACAAGATAAATACTTCATGAGTAGTTCAAAGCTAACATATTAACTTTCCAAGTTTGACTGACTTGACACAATCGTAACAATGATGCACAATGAATCCACGCCATTCTTGTAATACTCTTAACTATAAGCCTCGAAAAACAATCCAAATTTGGAGTACCCTCTTCTTTAAAGGATGCAATGCAACAATCTGTTGAGAGTAAAATAGCGAGGGGAAAAGGTTTGGGACACCAATGGCAGGAGGAATATGCACATGCCTTGGGGGGTAGTTTGGGAAAATTTCATTGATTATTTTTAATATTGGAGAGTAGAGAGAAGAAAATGTTATCCAAGTCCGTGCTATTTTTCCAGATTCTTAGTTAGTCGTTAGTATAATTTTCAAGTATTAGCATTGTTGCTAGACCTGTTTTATTCTTCGAGTTACTACGCATCAATGGTTTCAGAGTTAAAAAAAAATAGTAGACAGCCGTGATAAAATGGAAAGGATCAAGAACCTGTGGGGATGAAAGTTCGGAATGACGGTTATAACGATTTTTTTTCCCAATAAGATATTGTCCATTCTAGGGATTGAGCCGTAGTCCAAAATCCTCCCCTCACGGATTTGTATGGCGAGGACTTCTCAATCGGTCACCTAATATGGTACTGCTCTCACCGGAGCACTTTTAACTTCGGAGTTCTTATGGGATCTGTTGTCAATTGTGCTCCAAAACGCGTCTTACTATTTTGGGAGGGTTTCCTTATATATCTTTCATTTTCATATACCTCCCCAAGCGATGTGAGATTGTGCCTATACTCGAGTCCGAAATTTGCCTACACTCGGCTTAGGTCCCGAGGTTTACCCCGCAGTCATGCTCATACGTACACATTCGGGTCATCACAATCACCCCCCCTCGGGAGCCCAACGTCCTCGTTGGCCACATTTACAGTTAGGTACATGCTCTGATACAATTTATAACGACCCTTTTTCCCAGTAAGATATTGTCTGTTTTGTAACGATCCGGGATTTTCCTATACTCGGCTTCGAGATTTTCCTATACTCGGGCTTAGATCCCCGAGGTTTGCCCCGCAATCGTACTCACAGATTTATTTTCAACGAAGACTTCCCAAGTGGTCACCCAACTTGGTACTGTTCTTGCCTGAGCAGTTCTGATGGGATCCGGTGCAATTGTGCTACAAAAAGCGTCTTATTTTCTAAGGGAGACATCTTTTATATATGTTTCATTTCCATCTTCCCCCCAAGCGATATGGGATTATGCCCAACTTTCTCTCGGGTCATCACAATCACCACCCCCCTTTTTCGGGGGGTCCGACGTCCTCGTCGGCCAGATTTCCAGTTGGATAAAGGCTCTGATACCATTTGTAACGACCCATCTTTTTCAGTTTTTTCACATTTCAACAAATCATCAATTATGCAATAATAAACTAACAATTTGTCCATCAAAATCCCACAATTCCATCAATAAGTCCAAACCACACATTCCCACATTTTTATCCAACAAATATAGAGAGAGATTTAAGCATTAAAAATCCAATTTCATGCATTCATAACCCACAATCACAAAACCCCTAAAGTTCACAACAAATAATCCATTCAATTTAATGCATCTAAACCTTAAAATCATCAGACAATCAAAGAGGAGTTATCTGACCTTCAAAATCCAAGAGAATGGATGGAATTTTGTGGACAACCTTGAAGGGAAGAGGGATTTTCATGGAACCCTAAACAACCATAAAAACTCATAAATTTCTTCACCATTTTACAGCCCTAACTCAAAAATTCATTCCATAAAACTTAATATTACCTTAGATCTTCCAAAAATATGGGGAGAAATTTGAAAGAAAGTGGCATGGGGAGAGGAGATGTGAGGGAGCCGTGGGGTGATGAAAAAAATGGGAGAGGGATAGAATGCATAGAAGCGAAGAAGAAATCTCAAGTTATGACATCTTTTGATTTTTAAAAAAATAAAGGAGAAGCTTCTCCAAGAAGCTTCGCCACATGTCGTGATTATATTGGCTCCTCTCACCAACCCAATTTATATTCCAACTATGACCTCTCATTATATCCTAACTAGGTAGTTACTTTATTTGTTTTGCCATACTAATTCAATTACCCATTGAATTTCCATTTAATTCCACAATTTGGCTCTAATTTCCAAAACTTATTTTGATGAGTTGTCAAGTGTATAAAACCTGACATGGTCTGGTCGAGCACATCTGTTTTTACGTATATGTATATACAATTTTGCACGTTTACCATTTATACATGTTTTTATATTAATATGATATATATCTTGTGAGGATGAGTCATTGTGATACTTTTGACGATTTCAATGTCAAAGTAACATGAGGACATCTTAGTACCCTTTTTGTTGCATGAAGGTAGTCTTGTTTGCACATTACGGAAATAGGTAATAGGGCGGTGATGACGCGCTCTTCGGGTTTCGAATCCTTAAACTTGATTAGGGTAAGTTTGAGTGGTATGATTATTTGGATAGTGTCGCTGCTTGGCCTTTGGATCGCCAGTCACCATTGTGACGTGGTTGGACATACGGGTCATTGTCACCTTTGTTATTCTTTCAGACTCACGAAGTGCTGCTTGGTTTTCAGATCGTCGTCTTTCTGTTTTAGTATGCCGGAGGTGGTCTTTGTGCGACTCTCATTTCTCACTTAGATGATTTTTATATGAAAAGTACGATGATGATTTATTTTTGTATAGTCGTCTATGTATACGACAATGTTTGACTAATTGCCTCATCGGTGACTCATGGAAGTTGTTTTTTCTTAAAACGGTGAAAAAAGAGTTTTAATGGAAATAATGTTTGAAAACCATTGATAATTCATCATGTTTTAAAAAAATAATAAAAGAAGTTCCTTTCCTTTATTTCCATGTTAAGTGGTTTTAGTATTTTCCTGTTGAGGGCTTATCATACTTTGGGTATGTATAAGATTAAGTGTTTAAACTTGGATTTGTAAACTTTATTGAACTGCTTTTAATTTGTCGCACTATTATGTCTTTGATCACTATTTAGATATTGGCATTAAATATTGTTCAAGTCTTTCGCTACGAACTAAGCCTTGGACTGGGCGATTGAGTCTTCCCGAGGATCAGGTTGTCTGACCTGGCGTTCTGTTAGGCCCACCTCCGGGTCGTGCATATCTTCTCTATGCAAAGGCTGATGAACGCCGAAGAAGACGCTACTCTTTAGCCCGTTATGCAGAGAAGTCCATTCTACCTCTGAGAAACAAGCTGTCCAAGCTCTACAAAGGAGCTTTTGATTTTTTGATTTGGTGGAATATTCCTAGGATGTCTTGAATTTTTAAATTTTGAATTTGGATATTGTGGAATATTCTGGTTAAATTTCGAAATTTCTAAGAGATGAATTCGTCAAAATTTGATATTTTATTGTTGGATCAAAAAACAAGATTTCAGCTGTGGCAGGTGAAGATGCGAAATGTGTTCGCATAGATAGATTTAACCGACGCGTCGATAAGGCTTGCTAAAAAATATTTACGTCTTGGATTGAAGAGAAGAAAATTCATAAGGATCGTTAAGTCCTATATTTGATCAATCTACATTTGTCAATTAAGATTTGTAAGACATTCTGAATGGGAAAGGCGTCCCTGAATTATGATTAAAATTAGAACAGTTGCGTATGAAGAAAACTCTGACGACAATTATGAATAATTGCATGCATACAAGAGATAGTTTCGGATTTGGGGACTATAAGATGCTAGTACGACGAGGAGAATTTGTTTGCTTCATGTGGTACTTTTAGAGATACAATTTTATATAGTAGAAAAGTTTAACTTTAGAATAAGTTTATAGTGTCTTGTTATCAATGGAAAATATGCAGCAAATTGTAATTGGATTCTATGATATTAGTATTGTCAGAATCAAAATGTTTGATGAAGTTGTCAGGATACTGGGTATGTGTGACATGGTCCCGATTTGAAGAAGAATTTTGATGCAGACAGCAGAATTAAAATAAGAAATATAGCCGAAGAGGAGGAAGAAGAGAAGAAAGAGTATAGCCAAGAAGAAAGAGGAGAGGAAACTAGAAAGAAAAGAGGATTGGAAAATAGCAACACATTACAATTCAATTCATCATCATCATAAACTATTCCACCAAGTTACAATGCAACACTTTAAATAGAACAAATCCTAGAATATAATAAGTCTAAAATACGAAAGGATTGCAACCCTAGAAAATGAAAGGATAAAATCATTAATACAAACCAAATTAATGTTAACCTAGAAAGATGAAAAACTTAAAACTTTTAATGCAAACTATAAATAAAACATTAATAAAAATAACTAGATTTTAAACGTTTGATGTCCTCATCAATTCTCCTGGGGTAAGAGAAACCACTCAGTCAAATTGAAGGAACCATAGTTCGGCAGCTAATCAATTTCTCAACCATAAAGTAAGCGGCTAAGCAACTTTTTGTTGGTGACCATAAACTTGTGTGACTGGAGGTCAGAATCGAGAATCTTTGGTCGATCCATCCAACGGACAAAGAAGCGTTGGATCTTACCTTCATTAGTAAATATCATCTGTTCGTCTAAAATAACCTCAATTTTATCCTCACGTGTTGTGATATGACATGTTGGGAAAACAATGTTAGTAGGATCAAATCAATAGATGGAGGAAGAAAAAGATCAACATATACTTTAAAATGGCATTTATAAGCTACCAGGTCGTCGACATTAAAATCACGATCAAAATTCTTTTACTGATCAATGTGTTTCCCATCCTCTTTTTTTGCTTCTTTAAGCGCTCTAGTCTCTCGAGCGGCCATCTTAAGCATTTTAAGCTCTCTTCGTGCAACTGTTCCTTCCACCCACACTGAGTATATAACACAACCCTTTAGAGACTTTTAAAATAAGAATATGTCATATGGCGACGGAGATAAGCCTAGATAAATGTTGCAGCCTTCTTGCTTTTCCTAAATCTGAATTCATTGCGAGCTGTCATTGCTCTTAATCTTGTTTACAAAGTGATTGCAGACGATCGTAGACTTGGGTAAGATTTTCCTGTTCGGTATTGTCTGAAATTCTTCTAAATTCTTAAAACTCATGCTTCCCTTCGCATTTGCTCGTATAGTTCACGAGCTAATATACCTCTAGAAAATGATTGGGGTTGAAAGACGGCTTCACGCAAGGCAACAATTTTTTTGCAGGAAATATATGTACGAATTTACCTTTGAATAATTATGGCCGCATTTCTAAGTACTTCCATTATGTTCGCATCCAAAGAAGCCATTTGACCAGCTCTTAAGAACAACATAGTTTCACAAGAGTCAACATGAGTTTTTTCTTCCTCAACCTTAGCTTGATTGAACCTCTTATATGTCTCGGAAAGCCTTTTAAGTTCTTGTTGAATCTCAAGATGCAATTTATCAATTTTCTTTTCTTTTCCATCTGAGGACACTTCAACAAATTCATTACGTACATGTTTTATAAAGGGTGGTGACTCCCATGTATTTGGTGGCCCTGAAAATTGTCAAGAGCCTTGCTCTTGTTCCCAATGTCTTGAGACAAACTTCTTTTTCATTAGGTGTTTTATTAACTCCCATGTACAAATTTCGCCCTTGCCATCTAATCTTCTCTTTCTCGTAAGTTTCTCCCACCACATATTAGCACACCTGTTGAAACTCCAAGAGACTAGCAGAATTTTTCTTCTCAATGAATAATCATGGCATTCAAACAATATCTCCATCCTCTCTAACCAATCAAAAACATCATAACAATATGAAAAACCACTAAAAATAGGCATTGAAACATTATAAGATCTTACATTATCAAAATGGCCAATTGAAGTTCTTTGCAACCTAGCCTCTCGATGCAGATTATTTTAAGCCACCACTCCTTGTCATTATATCGGCTCTTTTCGCGTTGGAGAACTGGAAATAGAACAAACCCAACAAAACTTCAAAATTTCGGAGATGAACAATACAGGCAATAAACAGTGTCGCTGATGAATAGTGATTGCCGCTGATAAACAGTACCCAATGAACAGTGTCACCGCATGATGAACAGTAGCAATGAACAATGTCTAAATAGTACCCGATGAACAGTATCCAAAACAGTACTGATGAACAGTACGTTGATAGTGACCGGCGGTACCCGCAATGAACAGTGCGATCGGAAAATTAGGAAAACCAAGATTTTATTGTTTGTGAAAACAATAAAACTTGCTCTGATACCAATTTGATGCAAGCAGCGGAATTAAAATAAGAAATATAGCCGAAGATGGGGAAGGAGAGAAGAAATGGAAGAAAGAGTATAGCCAAGAAGAAAGAGGAGGGGAAGCTAGAAAGAAAAGGGGATTGAAAAATAACAATACATTGCAATTTAATTCATCATTATTATAAACTATCCCACCAAGTTACAATGCAACACTTTAAATAGAACAAACCCTAAAATACGAAAGGATTGCAACCCTAGAAAATGAAAGGATAGGTTCATTAATACAAACCATAATAAAACATTAATAAAAAAAACTAGATTTTAAACGGTTGATGTCCTTGTCAAATTTGATCCTGTTAAGTACTCTTGATTTGAAAGGATACAAATACAAGGTTGTAGGTGTAGTTGTGAATATCAATAAATGTGCTCTCATCGTGTTAAAGGGGACACAAAAATTCAGCAAATTTGTACGTGTTGCAAGTTTTTACAATTTTAGGTAATAAAGCTGTCGCGTTTGTTAACTCACTTTTAAAAGTTTTATTTGAGAAGATTTTGAAGAAATCAAATTCTTAGGTGAGTTCAAATTTGAATCTGGATCTACATCAAAACATTTAAGTCAGCATAGTGCACATGTTCAGGTTGATGTCATCTCCAGTTTCAGTTTCACCATCTTTTCTGACGAAGGGTTAGGTAGGCTCTAATATTATTGATGCTTAGTGAACTCATATACAGACTCCAAACTCCAAATAGTCTAACTACAAGCCTGGAAAAATATCAGACTTGGATTACCCTACTTCTACTTTTTCTTAAAGATGTAGTGCTACAATCTTCCTTGCACTCCCCTCTTACATCCCACCACAAAATACTCCACTTTAACATGTCTAACTAATTTTTTCACGTCGATAAAATATATTCATATGATGTCCCTTCTACTTAAAAATCTTCTTTTCTTTCTCCTTATTTCATGCTCAACAAACAAAAGACAACTTGTCACATGCCCATGCTACGAAAAATCAAGAAGATAGTGACTTTGTCGATAATCACACATAGTTCATTTGTAATACGCTCATGAGATGATTTTACCATCAATTTAATCTAATGGGAACCATCAACCTATTCAACTTTTCAAAAAGTTAGGGACTTCAAATTGAGCCATCAAGTCCAAAATAGTTTACTACTAAAAATTCTTCATAACTCATGCTGTGTGTCATCAAGAATTTCCAAACAAGAGTCGAGATTAGTCATCGATTGTTTTTTCCACGGGAAGACACGACCTAAATCAATCATGTATAAAAAGACACAAACTCTAAGACATAGGACTTGATACTGGAGTAGTCAAGAACATAACTAACTCATCATCAGAAACTATAATCTTCGAGACACATATAATAACAAAGAGAATCAACGTGGCATTACTGTAATCATGAGTGCAGCTCATTATATTCGTGTAAAACACTTTACCTAGAAACAAAGAGGGTTCAACCAGCTCTTCTAGAAGTCCACGTTTCAACCAGGAGCTCCTCCAACATCTGCAAAGTATTGTCATTTAGAAAGATATTTTACAATGGGAAAAACGGGCTCACGAGAGTAAATTGGTATTTTTTCAGCTATTCAGACACTCAATTCACTGAGTCACAGTCAAAAGAACTCGGATAGTTTAGTAATGGGTAAATAATAACTTTTTGGCACAATCAATTTTCGTTCAAAAATCACCAAAATGATCAACAGTCGAGTCGACCATATTCTGAGCTGAAAACATGAAAGGCTAGTATTAAGAACCAATCGAACATAAAAATGAACAAAAATGATGCATTATTAAGAAAAATCAATCCATTTTACGCCAATACTTGTTTGGTGCCTAGAACACAGCGGAAACGAACGACGCATAAACTTCTAAAATACAGCTTTTCCCTTGTGATGGCGGCGGATTCATTCGAGGAAAAAGGCAAAAATGGAGCAGGCTTTACCTTATCGAAAGCGAAAAGTCAGCAAATTCAATATGCAACCATTTTCAACGCAGCCGCAATAGTTAAAGGAAAGGAACAAAACAGTTTTTTGTTCTGAAACACAAGCTTACCTTCAAGAGAGAGAGAGAAGAGAGATGCGTTTAAATGTTCTGATTTTTCAAAGGATGAATAATATAACTTATATATATAAATTTTGAGTTTTTTTTTTTCTTAATTTTACAATATGAAGTTTGTCGTGCATAAATTAATTCACATAACATCACATGTGAATATGGACTAAATTGTATCATGTCTTTCTCCGTTTATACTTTAATTCTAAATTTTAATCTCCTGTGCTAGAATAAAAATGACGAGTTATTCATTTATCGATAAAATTATTAAGATTTTGAAAATATGCATTACATATATCAATAAATAAATAACATTAATCGTCACGTCAAAGTATGAAATTACTATGCATAAATCTAGCATTACTCAATTATAACATGCAAAAGACTAAGTGACTTTATTGATCAATTCCAAGAGTAAGCAAAAATGGAGTTTTGAGTTGAAGCCAACTTATTGGGAAAACATGAACATTAGAAGTAGAAAGGAAAAGTACAAGGAAGAAAGGGAGGGAGTTAAAATTGAAGCTGCAGTTGCTGCTTCATCGCCTGACAGCAGCCGAAATGGCTGATCGGGTATCGTCGGATAGGAGATGTCAGCCGTCCTGCATAGACGAGTACAAAACCAATATTAACAATCATAAGAAGATAACAAGATTAACGATGAAAAGATAATTACAATTTTCAAAGTTCGTCCTTTGCTTCGAAATCAATCTGATCGTTCTTCGTGTTATCGATATGTTCTTTCTCAGCGATTACATCTCGATTCTTTTCGATGAAATCTACGATAGCTTCTTTGGTTCTTTCTCCATCGAATTCCGACACTTTCCCGCTCGCTGATACAAAGTACAAGGTAGGAAAGCCATTGACATTGAATGTCTCAGTTGGGAAGTCATTGCTAGTAGCATCCTGAAAATAGCAAACAATTAGATATTACAAACCAAGTTAGCTTCATGACTAAATCTCAATCATTAAGATTCGATCAACTTCCACTACATTTTACGGGCGTGATTAAGTGAAATAAATCTTACAAGCTTGGCAACGATGACGTCTGCATCGGTTTCATACGAGATAGCAACTTCCTCGATGATGGGAGCTAGACTTTTGCAGTGTCCGCACCATGGAGCGTAGAATTTGAGAAAAACTGCATCCCAAAACAAGAAATTCAACACCAAATACTAATCTTTCCCTAAGAAAATTCAAAACTTCCAAGAATGAGATTTTCATGAAATAATAATATAGGCAAAGTGCAATTTAGATAAAAAAAAATTTGGGATCATTTATATATATATCATATTTTAAACTATTTTTTTGAACAAATCAAACTTTGACATTTTATTTGCATATTAGACGTTGACGTCAATTTATCTAATAAATTTAACACGTATATCTCGCATTTTTCATTTAATTGAATTTTGAACCTCATATTTAACTGATCCAGTGCATTGTAACTCAATTTCGAACTCTTTTGCGTGATTGATAGAGTTCAAAATCACCAAATAAGATATCGATATAGTTTGAAAATTGATTAGAATCACCGGAGAGATTAGTTTTCAGTTAAAACATCTTATCAAATGAAAAACGTGGTATATGCATGCAAAATTTAACGAATAAATTATTGACAATGTCCAAATTACTTAAAAGTTCAATTTGCTCAAAAACCATTTTAAAATGTAATATGTAAATAACTCCAAAAGTTCTTAATATTATTAACCATATGTAAATAAGGTTCAAATTGTACCGACCATTCTTTCCAGAGTTGAAAACTACGTCCTGGATGCTGTCGTGAACGACCACTTTCACTGGCTCATTGTTTTTTTCCGGGATAGGCTCCGATTTCATATATGGCAGCAGATGTCCAGCCTGCATTGATTCACTTTCAGTCAAAATGTATCTCCAACTGAGATTAAGTGCCTATTTCAATTCAAATTGCAAATGTAATTCAGGAAATCAGGATGGACTGACCTCATATTCTTTAAACCATTGAGCGATCTGATCGGGATAGACATTCGGTTTCATATATTTCCGTCCGGAATTAGTATGAATGACAATTGCAGGAACTTGATCATCTTTAATTCCAAAGTACTGTCAATAAACAACGTAAAGTTGTAGATCTAACAAGTACATGCGAAAGAGGCCGAAATCGATCCAATCAACCAAACCTGAAGTGCACCTTCGCTCGGGTCGAGATCTCCAATCAGAAAGTATATGCCCTTTCCTTTATATTGTTCGGCAAGTTTGCGAAAATTCGATTCGAAAGACAGAGCAAGCTCAGTGCTGAAGTTATAAAACAGCATAGCCTGCCAACCAAAAAGACAACCTTAATTAGAAGACACCGAATTCACGTATTTAATCGATAATTCAATGAACAATTTCCCTACTTTGTCGTCCTTTTCATTCTCGAAGAATTTCATAACATATCGGTGTTTGCTCGTGTCGTTATCGAAGACGGTCACAACCGGCACGTTTGACTCTTCGATGAACTTCTCTACGGCGTCCATATCAAAATCCTGAAAGTTTGTAAATTCTTAGCAAGCTGACAATCAAGAACTTAGAAGTCACATCATTAATTCTGTAAATTAGTACCTCAAAATCAACAAAAAGTTCATCAAACGGTTTGAATATCCTAACCACTGGACCCGTGACAGATGCTTCTCCCCGCGGGAGTACCTTCGCATCCGAAGTATGCCCGAAATCATAGTCCGAACGGAGCTTCTCTGCTATAGCCGTATAATTTTCGAACTCCTCTCCTGAAAATTGTCGGAAAATCCCGACCTGAAACAAACAGAACGATTAGAGAAGGTAATTAGATGAAAATAACTAAATCCAACTTACAATTACTATCTTCTCATCGTCACCAATAAGATTAGTAGCATTTTCTGTTGACTTAATTTCAACAGAAGCAGGTCCCCTTTGTTTCTTCAAATAGGAAACAATTCCATCAGCCTCATGAGGACCCTTATAATCTTGAATGATCTTGCCCCCATTTTTCAAAATCTTAATTGTGGGGAGACCACTAACTTCAAACTCATTTGCTAGATCGCTGTTTGCTTCATCACTGGCGTCAACTTTGGCTAAAATTAGTGGAGGGTCGTGACTGCTCAAGATTGATGCTGCCTTTTCATACTGTCAAGAAAAAAAAACTGAGTAATGTAATAATCTAGCTGTAAACAAATTGAACAGGTGAAGAATAAGCAAGTGTTTTCACCTCTGGTGCAAGATTCTTGCAGTGTCCACACCTGGAGGAAAAAAGAAGAAGACGAAGAAGAAAAGATTAATGTAAAGCATATGAGCCTAACTCTTGGTTTTCAACAGCAGAAAAAGCTTTTCCATTTATTAATGCAAACTCCATAAAGTTCTTCATGCAATCACTGAAATCCCAGAAAAATCACTAATCAAGCAATGATTGAATTGAAACTGAGCTAGATCTGAGCTCCATTACTGGTTTTTTTTTTTTTTTTTAAATATAATTTTTTCAAACATGGCGATGGATAATAGCGCGATAGAACTGTACAACTGCATAGAAAAATGCAGCATGCATGTGATAGAATTGAAAACACTCGACGCCAATCCTCTATTTCTTGGAGATTTCCCATGTTTTTCTTCTAAGATGTTGAAATACAGTTTCGGGTTTTTTTTTCTTCAAAAAACCAAAGAGATGCATGAATTCTATGTTCATTTATGTCCAATAATGCTTAAAGTTAGCGGTTTCAAGAGTCACACAGATCGATCAGAGAAGGAAAATGCAGGAGAAGAACTCAAACCAGGGGGCGAAGAACTCGACGACGATGAAATCGTGCTTGCCGACGGTGTCGTAGAAGTTAGAGTGGTCCAAAGAGAGCACAAACTCCTTAGATTCAGCCACAGACTCAGACTCAGACTCTTGGGCGGAGATGGCGGTAAAAGACGAAACGAAGAGAGAAAAAGCAATAAAAAAACAGAAAAACGAAGACAGAGACGCCATTGCCGGAGCCAGAAGCTTTTGCTCGAGAGTTTCAGATGAATGTCGGGGGTTTTAAGGCCAAGTTTACATGCAAAGAGAGAGCAGAACAATAAACGTTAAAACGTTCAAATTCCTGTCGTTTGTACGCGCTGGCGCCTGAAGAGATCCACGTGGAGATTGTTTATTGGTCAATACTTTGTCATTGCAAATGGATAAATAAAAATAACATTTTCACAAATTAATGAAATTGAGTTTCGGTTATTAAAAAGTAAAGCAGAATTAAAGTTTCAGTTATTCGTCTTGAAATAATTCTACCATTTATTCCTTTCTGACTAATGTTAGGTTGGAAGTGAGTGACATAATAAATATTGGATTATAAAATTAAAATTGTTAGATCCCAGCCTTAGACGGTAGACCTTACTGAAGTTGATCGTTTAACCTGACGTTTCTGATAGTCCTCTCTCGAGTTGTGACAAAAATAACTAAAAATAGAACACAAATTATAGTCCTAGTACAGCTACTACTATTAATCGAGAGATTACAATATAATTTTTAATGAACTCGTGTTTGATTTTTAGTATAAAGTTCGAAACTCATTTTATTAAAAAAATATATTTTAAGATTTAAGTTGAACAGACGTATACTTTGGCCTAATTTTCATTCTCTCTATATGGACTAAAGACATTGAAGTTATGCAAATACTGATCATACATTGATATCAGTCATGCTACTACAGATTTCATGATTAATTTATGAATCTAAACTGTGGATATCACTGCATAATAGACTATAACAGATGAGATCGGGAGCAATCGAAACAACAATCTAATTTTCACAGAAGATTTCAAAATTTCATATTAGTTTCCAAGCAGAGATGTCAAAAGAGCCAAAACAGCAATCACAATCATGATATTTAGAAAATAGTTTGACTGTAAAGGCTTATCTGGACTTCCACCAACAGCTTCATACTCTGCCCGAATCTTCTGCTTCATGGTCTCTGATAGCTCCCTCTGCAATTCACATAGATAAGACTATTGAATTTTATTCCTTCATCCTTTGCTTAACACTACCAATTATTTATACTTTAGTTCACGTCTTTTGAAATTAGCGTAGATTTGTATTATTAAAAACAAAAACACCAGCTTTGTTTTTAATCCTGCAGCAATAAAAACCAGAGTGGTAAATATATATTTTCACATAGTTTTTGCCAATTGATTTGTGTCAAAGTTCATGCATAGAAATGCTGAAATTATACAATAGCTTTCCATTTCCCAACCTTTCCAGATGAGTATTTGGCTGCCACAAACTTCTCTCCACCAGGTTTTGAAGGACTGTCATCAATAACGACACCCTGCTCCACAATTTGAATGAGAAAGTATTAGAATACTACTTAATAAGAAAGAAAAAAAAAACAGGTTAACTTCTGTATATTGCAAAGCTTGAAAATTTATAAGATAGTCTACTCATGTGAACCGAAAGAGAAAAAAAGGTATAATTTTTTTGTGTTATTGCCTAATCCCCTTAATTCTTTAGGAATTGTAGCCCCAGCAGATACTTTCCATCTTTGATTCTCTCGTTAACTTATCGGTAATAGAAAAAGGTTGACCCGTGTCTTATATTCTTCTGTGACTGAAAACATTGAATAGTTGTCAAATTCAAAGTCAGCACATAAAAGTGACAAACCTCCGGAGGATCAAATTTGGCTCCAAGGTCGCTGAGTTTGGCATGGGCCTCTGCATAATCTTTGAAGAAGGCTTCTTGATCTTCAGCATACTTCTCAGCATAAACCTGTAAATAATGTCGTGCAGATAAAGGAATAAGATGCAATTTTCACTCTAATTTGAATATCAAATCCTGAATAGGTTTTACCTTGAACAATGGATCTTCAAAAAGAGCAGCATCTGTAGGTAACACCAATAAGTCTTCATCTTTCCTTTCTTTGATATCCTGCAGTTAGCAATCACAGTCAGCAAAACAATTTTCATTTAATACGCAGAGTGAGTGTCACCTTTACACTAAGAAACAGAATATTCATTAAAGGGTGTTGGTAAGCCATCCTTCAAAAACGTTACAACAGAAATATCTATCACAAAGAATAAAAGCCACAAATTTAACTTTACATCGCAAATCCTTTCAAACTTGAAAAGAAGGAACAGATGACATTCAAAATTTTTCTAGTTCAGATGTTCACAACATAGCAGAACTGTTCACTTTATTTAATGATTAAATATCAAACCTTAAAATAAGAATTATCAAACTTCAACCATCGCACTGTCCAGGATTGTCCTCCTGGGGCTCCTGGTCCATCTTTCTGTCATGAAATAAGCACAAAGCTTGAAGTTACCCCTTTTAAATAATCCAGGAAAGAGAAAAAAATGCATTCAATATAAACTCATCAGAAACAGAATAGTTAAGATTTTGTAGGCAATCAGGACGAAAATTTCTGTCACGCAAGCTCCGTAACTCCTACTAATAAGGTTCCTTTAATATGTTTAGCTGGAAATTTATATGCACTGGTTTTTGATTATCGTAAATATCACCAATTTGATTATAGACACTTGAGAAATTTTCAAATTTTAGCCTCAGAATGATCCATAACAATAAAAAATCAAGTCTCACTTAAACAAATGTCTTAATTGTTAATGAACGTAATATATATACCGTATATTTGGTCTCTGGTTTGCCCCAACCACTCCGTTCAGGTCTTGCTCGACCTAATGTATGTGCGCCTGACAATGCAACTATTTCCTGGGAACCACTCCCTTTATATTAAATTAAAAAGCAGTGTAAAATACAAATTAATCCTAATGATTAATTTATCAAACATTTAATGTACCTTATCATCAAAGCCCATTCTATAGAAAACTTCACGTAGATGTCCAGCCGGTGATGGAGGACCAGCATCTACACAAAGGTTAGTGGTTCAGATATTCTTGAAAGTAAACGAAGAGTGATTCCACCAAATTTTGAAATAGAGAAGGAAAAGAAGTTAAAGGTAACATATGTAAAACTGTAGAAATCTTTGATCGTGAGAGAGCATTTTCTGAATATTGTTTTTCCTACAGCCAAAAGAGAAGCAATGTCTAGAAGGTTATAAACAAAAGGAGAAGTGAATTCCCTGTTTTTACTACAGGCTGAAGTGTTTCATGATTATTCCCAGCTCTAGGAAAAAGGAGCAGTGTCTGGAAGGTTACAAAGAAAAGGAGAAGTGAATGCTTCTCCGTGTTTTTTACGACAGGATGAAGTGTTTAACGATTATTTGCAGCTCTAGATCTAGAAAAAATTCCATAACAAGTCAATGAATCCTCCACATTTCTAAAAAATTATAAACAATCGACTTTAATTCCTGATCAAAGTTCAAGTCAAGCTGTCCAACTTCTGTGTGTCTGTACAAAACATAGACATAGTCAACTCACAGCTGGTTGATTTGAAAGTTTCCAAAAATATAACCCCTAACATGAAAAACGGTGTTTGATATCCAACTTTTTACCGAACAAAGATGAAGTAAAACAGTTGATATAAATTGCTATGGGAAATAGATTAAGGGGTAGTTTAGGAAGTAATACAAGGTGAGGTGGCATGATTGTTAGCAGGGAATTGTGTGTGAAGTGAGGTAAAATGCTTTATAAATAGGAAGGTGGGGGAAAAGAGAATTATTGGTGATATTTATGAATTTTTCTGACTGATTTCTTATCTTAGTAGTAGTTAGTTCTTATGGTTTTCCGAATGTAGTATTGTAGCTAAGATTTGTGATTAGATTTAGGGTTTTTGATATTTCTTTTAACGTTTAATGTCTGTAATGGATTTTGACGCTCATCAATAATAACAAATTATTATGCAATAAACTAACCGGGAAGCCTCCCTTCTTCTGGGGATTGCTCTGGTCCGGAGGTATCCACTCGACCGTATTTCATTGGAATTTTGGGTCCCCCACCATCCTAAAGAATTACTAGAGATAATAAATAGAACATTCAATGAATGAATAGTTCCCCTCAACTTAACTCCATTCAAAGAGTAAGTGTAACCTCAATTGCTGTAACACTGGCCAACTGAAACAAATCCGCATATGTCAGAGAAGGATATTTCTCTTTGATTGGCTCAATAAGCTTCACCGCATTCACCAGACCTGAAATACCAGTATATCAGAAACTGTATAACAGAACATCTTAGACTCAAAAGTTTCCAAATATTACCAGCATTGGCAGCATGTTTCAGCTCCACATCAAATCTCAGACTTCCATTAGCTCCACCTCTCTGCGGCCACTCCTCAATTTCTTTGCTATAAGTACCAGAATCATGCCAAGCAAGGCGAACCTAAAAGTAATTAGAACAGAAGTGAGCCATGATTTCTCCATTCAACTTTCTCGTTAATAAAAAGGCTAACTATAAATATATAAAGAGACTATGAGATTCTTCCCAAAGGAGTGTGAGAAACAAGGAAATCTAGACGTCATAAATGATAAAGGAAAATCATTTCTAGTGACAAGGTTTTTTACTACTTTTTCCTGTGAATTTTCGAACGATAGATTCCTGAAATTACTTTTTTTGGACACAATGAGTGTAAAGAGAACCAAATCAATAGTTCATCCAACTTTTTTTGGTATAAGTAATCAGATTTTATCAAAAATAAATAATATTGCTAAAAGGAGAGAACTTCAATTTCTCGTACAATTTCAATGGATGATACTCTACTCAAATAAATTTTACTTTGTTAAAAGAATTAAATAGCTAACTTCTGGACAGCTCTGCATAGCACCGAAAATTCACGAGAGATTTAAAAAGCATGTGTAATGTAACCAATATTCTATTCAGAAAAACTGCATAATCAAATTCAGCTCCAGAAACCATAAATAATGATTCAAAGGCAGTTGTAAAAAAAATAAGAGGAATTTCAGATAAATTATTATCAGCTTAAACAACATAGCATAAGTACCAAAACAGGATGACAAAACGAAGTTTTGAGAAGCTCTTTGATATCTTCGCGGGCACCCTTCAACTGCTCAGCATACGAAGCCAAGCATTTGGGAGAAGAAACCGAGTTGATTCCTCTTTTTGAAACATACGAATTCGACCTCCTCTGAAATCCTCCAAAGCCAACAGCAATTCAGCACACTAAAAGAGAGAACAATCACAACCAAACAGCACCAAGAGCGAACCTGACTAAGAAATAAGCGAGAAATGCGAGGCGAAGATCTCAGCAACCTGAAATCAGCGGATGAGGAGGAGGATGAACCGGAGGAGTGAGGCAAAAGGGAAGGGGAAAAGGAAGAGAGTGAGACCGTAGCTTTAGAAGCTGAATACACGAAGCGAGAAGAGGAGGAAGCAGCGGCGGCGCCAAAAGTGACAGCAGAAACCATTGATTTTGCAGAAGATGAAGAATGCGATGGCGGTTACGGGAGTGAGAGACAGAGAAGCGCCCTGGGATTTGTGGCTTCGGTCTATTTTTCTCCTTATGTTATGGATCAACTAACCCCACGCGCTCGTTCGCTTGCACGTGACCTGTTTGGTAACTGAAGTAACGATATCCTCCGCCAGGATATGTTCCCATCTCTCTAATATCTATACATGCATTAAGAGATAATGCTATATTTACTATTTTATTTTATTTATCATATCAAAATATTCATTGATTTATCAAACAATGATTATTATAATTAATATTATAAATTTTTAGTTATAATTTATTATATTAACTATACATTAATTGCACTTATCATTGGACACTTTAGTTAATATTTTAAAATAGGAATAAGAAAATAAGTGTAACATTACTCTTACTTATAATTTATGATTTCATCCGTTGTAATTTAATTGATAATATTAATTTAATTTTTGTCAATGAAAACCTTGGTCCTAGAATTTGCACTTCAATAGTATCATTTGTTATGATTATTATTATTTTTCATAATATAGTTGGGTAATAAATAAATTGGACACTTAAAGGTGAATATAGTAATGAGAGTCAATTAATCTTATGAAGTCTGAAAAATAGGGATTCAAAATTAATATCAAATCACATTGAGCAATTAATTACAAATAATTAGATTATTATATTAATATTTTTAATTATATTTGACATGTCAGCGAGTATGTTTAAATAACATAATAAAAAATTAAAAATCACGTCATTGTATTGTTAAAAACTAGACTTCGAGAGTTTATTTTTCCTAATTTAAATTTAAAAACAAAAATTTCAAATGTCAAGGAAATGAAATGAAAATTTTAAAGGTAAGTAAAATTTAATTACTTATTTTTTTGAAAAATTAGATTTTCACTTTAACATGTATACTTCATTTTGCATTTAATAAGTTACTTTAACTCGAACTTTATTGATCTCCGTTTCTAACTCAGTCAAGAAACTGATAGAGATCGAAATTGACAGATGGGTTATATATATATTGATTAACAAATAAATTGACAGTAAAATTTAAATTATTGATAACTAAACGATGAAACTTTATTTTGTCTAAAAATAATTTAAGGATTTAAACTATATAAATAACCTCAAATGTTAAGGTATAAATTGTATTTTACCCAATTTTAAACAATACTGTTTTCTACTAAATAAAAACATTTATAGTATAGCATATACAGACACAGAAATCAAACTTTGAAGATATCAAATTTAATGGTTGGGTAAAATGGAGAGAACAAAGACAAATAAATGATGTTACTGAAAGTGGTCCCAAAAAGTGGGATTTCTAAGATCGATCCCTTTGATTACGCGTATATATATATAAATGAAAAATAAAGTTCGGATGTGATGAAAGAAATGACAAAGAGGACTTATCTTTTCCATCCCACATCACCTCTAGCATTGTGAGTTTACGTGGGGCAACAAGATTGAGTCTTCATGAACATTGCTCAAACAATGATCAATGAACAGCCGGACATCATTTGATTTTCACTTTGATCTGTCTGTTCTGCATGGTCTCAGCTCAGTTTTATTCTGAAATATTTTCAAAAACCCATTATATATAAAGTAGTAAGTACTACAAAAAATCAAATGACAGAAAATTGCAATGATATAATGACATACAGACAATTTGTCGGTTTAATGTTGTTGTTTCAGTTTCCGCATGCTAATTTGTCAAACAAAAATTGCTCTAAAACAAAGTAAGATCTAACACATTGATGTAGTTAAGTACTATGCTCATAAAAAGCACCAGCACAAAATTACTAATAAATAAGAATTAGGGTTTAGGGTTAAGTACTACTATTTGAACTTCTGATTGGAGGAAAAGCCACATTTAGAAAATTTATGACAAAGATTGTGAATCTATCACTTAACAGTTCAGAACAAACCTCGGAACAAATAAGATTCTTCTGGAGCACCTAGACGGCATTAAACTCTACGAGCTACAAAAGCTGATCGGCACACTGCATAAAAGAAATATAGCTATTAACTTCAAAAGCATAATATTTTGAACTGAAATTAATTTGATCATTTCATAACTATAGCTAACACTTAATAACTTTCATGAGCCAAATCCATTTTGTATTTTCAATAAAAAAAATCCTACTACATGTCAGGCATGGAGAAGCTCGTCTAATTGATTTAACCATGTTGTCTTAGTATAAAAGTGATAGGCTTCCACCCAACTAAAGCATGATGACTCTTTTCCAGGGCAGATAAATATTCTGACACAAAGTAATATTATAACAGAGCCAAAGAAACATTTATTATTACCTTTGCCTGGCAAATTTTTGTTAGAGCCTCGACATGAAGGTTCTGGAGGTCTTCAAGAGCCGCAACATTCAAATCAGAAATTTCTTCTCCCTATTATTGATATTAAGACCCGTTAAATTTGAAACTAACCTTAAAAAATTCAAATTTAATAAGGTACTATATAATTCAAATCCAGAAAATTCACAATCAACTCTATTTAAATTGATAGATACAGATGTTGATTACAAAGAACATACCTACCCGAAAGAAAGCACGATAGAAGTTGATTGAAAATTTTAAGCATATAAAGTGGTTAGCTATAATTATGCCTAGTAACGTTCAATAAGGATTCCTGGTGGAGTACAAGTCAAATTGCCTATTCCTTGGTATCTCTACATCATCAATTAAGCTACAAGATAAAAAAAAAAATCACTACAAAGAAGCTAAATTCCAGGTGCAAGCTAGGAGAGTTGTCACATTACTTTTAATATAAGAAAAACTCAATGGTAAACATAAGCTTATCCTAGGTCCGTGTTCAAACCAAAATGTAAACGAGCACATCAACCGAAGTTATTTCAGCTTTGAGATAACAAGCATTTCGAAACAATTTCTTGAACATGAAACCATAGCTCCCAAAATACGGAGATGAACATTTTTCTATATATTTCGTCCTGTATGTAGAAAATAATAAAAGATATATTTGTATAATACATCAAGAAGAACTCAGGTATGATCAATGCATGAACCATCTGGGTTCACTAAAAATGGTATTAAGCCTGGAGCAACAAAATATATAATAAAGCATGAATGAATTTTAGTTGTGGGTGTCGATGTATATGCATGACTTCACAGATTAAATAGATCATGAATTGCTATTTATCAAATTATATAAGCTTCAATTAAAATTAAGTGTATGGTATCTCGAACTTCCCAACTGTTTAAATACATACCTTCAGTCTGGAAACAATGCTTTCTAATTCTTTACATCGCATCTTTTCTTTCTCGTAGCATGCTTTCAAATCTTCTAACTTTCTTATCTTAAGCAGGCTTTCTTGTTCTTCGTCTCCGTTTTTAATCTTATCTGATAGTCCATTTGATGGTAAATGTCTTTCTCCAACTCCTCTTTGAACTCCTACGGCTTGTATATCCTCTGTGTTGACACCAGATTTTCTCATTTTTGCAACCATGGCCCACATATTTGCCAGTTCATTTTCCAAATCTTCTTCATGTTGTTTTGCTTCATTAAGTTTTCTTCGTAGTTCAGATTCTATTTGCTCTCTCTCAGACAATGCCTTTTCAAAGGCAGCTTCTCTTTGGTACCTGACATTAAGTTCTCTCTGCAGCTCCTCAACAAATACTCCATTTTCTGGGGTTCTATCTGATCTAGGACCGTTATTAATACCTCTCTTCATATCTGATAGAGTAGACCTTTGACTGCTCAATTTGCCATGAACACCATGAGTAGCTGCCAGGTCACCAGTAAGTTTCGCATTTGCATAAGAAAGTTTGGTTACTTCTTTAGCCAAATTTCGAAGTTCAACTGCTGCAGCTGCAGCCAACTCTTTTGCATATGAAGCTTCCTCAGCAAGCTTAACACTCTGAACCTCAAGCCCATCCCTTTCTTCAATCAGCCGCACCTTCTCTTGCCTCAAATTCTCTATCTCGGCAGCCTAAGCAAAACAAAAATAATAATAATTCAATAACATTACCAACGGATATACGAAAGGGGTCAATCTAACCATCTAGGTACATCCTATCTGTCTATCCGCTAAAAGGACAAGAACAGACCAAGAAACAACCTGCATCAGAACTTGGGAATGCAATACGTTTTCGTTCTTTCTCTCTTTTGAGTCTTCTTGCAGAATTACTCTATTGAAGCTCATGACGCTAGTTGGAGTGGTTATATCAACATCAGAAAAACCAACTTGATTCCCCTCTTCTTTCTCCAAATCTAATGATTTTTCAGAACAAATCTTCAGCTGGAAAGCATCAATGTCAGCTGTTCTTTGTGAATTACTAGAACATTTATCTGACAATGAATTGAGTTGTTGCCTCTGAAGAAGAATAGTATCTTGCATCTCAACATTTTCTGCTATCTATTTGAAATAGAATATGTTATCGGAGAACTAAAGGTCTATGAAGACAAATCTTGCAACAATATTAAACTACCTTTATCTGCAGTTGCTCTTGAAGTATCCTATTGTCTGCTGCTTTAATCTTAATAGAGCCATAACAAATAAGAGCAGTCAGTAATTCTTTTTCGCTAAGAATATTCAAAGATTTTCAGAAAGGAAAAAAAGGAAGATTATAACTAACCTCAAGCTCGAAAGTCTTTTCATTAAGTTGAATGGTTAGTTTTGATAAAGCCTACATTCCAGTAAAAATAATTAGGAAGTGAGAATTTTCAGTTCCCCATATTGGGCCTTGTTCTTGATCTTTATGGATGAAATTTTTTTTATCACATTAAAATTCAGTCATTTCAGAATCCAAAAATTTCAGTTATATGACATTTAAAGTTGACATTGAAGACTTTGCTCAGGTAAGATTTATAAATAAAGCATTTCATAGCGAGAACTAACTGCTAAACCCATACAAAACAAAGGTTTGAAGTTCTATTTTAGATATTATATTACATGATACTCATACATTTATGTACGAGACTCTCTTACTGCCTAAATGATCAGTGATAAACTAATCAATTAAAGTAAGGTGGTTAAAGTATGACTTTGACAATGATGTCAATATTTTTTGAAATAAAATATCCACTTGATGACATATCCGGTTATAAGCATTTCATCATGTCAATGATTCACAAAAAGAAACTAGAAAAAGAAAATATGAACCTCCTGAAACTTTCTTTCTACTAACAATTTTTAGGAGTTAAACATCAATCGAACACCTGAATGAAAAAGAATATCTCCCGTCACTTGAGAGTGACACTGTTCAGGTGATGGATACTGAATGCCAAGGAATTTCAATATTTCCTCACAGGTAAAATCAATTTCATAAATGTGCAGTCAACATCTTTATCTGGTGCCTTTAATTATGGTAATGTTAAGCATCATACCTGGAACAGTTCACCTCCATTTGGGATGTGTGGAGACATCTCAACTGATTTAATCATGCGTTTCTCCAGAACGTGCATTTGATGCTTCTTTTCACTAATTTCATCCTTCAACTTTTGCATGCATTCCTATAAATAATTATTTATGATCAGCTTCTACATAAAATAATCTACTTAAGAACAATTCACACCTTAATTTGTGAATCGTCAGGGTTTCTAGCTGCTTGTTTGGACAATCTTTTTAGAGAACTGGTGGACAAGGCAATCTCCCCAGCCAACATTTTGAGTTGTTCACGAAGAAGATCCATCTGATCAGTAATAGTGGTCCCAGTCTGCAAAAAATGACAACTAATAGGTATAGTTTGGTTTTTAGGGGGCAAGGGAAAAATATTTTTATAGAAATTGAGAACCTTCCACAATTATATGCCTACACTGCTAAATATGTAAATATGTATTCATATAAATGCGAAACACAATAATTTTTTATTTTTAATATCTTTTGTATTCCATTCATGTTATAACATAGCTTTGTAAGATTAGAGATTCTCTCACCGAAGGCATGCGGCGGTTTCCAATAGTTGCACAAAATAAGTCACCAGCTTGCGTTTGTTCTTGATATGAACTAATAAAAGAAGTATCATCTCCTCCTGTGCTGACTGATTTTCTATTTTCATTCTTAATTTCATTCAGAATCAATCTATTTTGTGAAGATTTCATGCCACATGCTGGTGACTCACAACCAGAGCTATCACTACCAGGAGTTGATGGCAATCCTAACAGATTTTCAGGTTTCTGTTCAGGAAACACAGCCTTTGTCAAGTCTTAAAGAGAATAAGCTTGCAATCAATAGGAATAAAAAGTTAAGCTTGTCCCTAAACAATGGTGCAAATTATTCAGGAAAATGACCAACTTTATCAAAAATAAATAAAAAATTGATCAAAGGGAGCAAGGAAATTTATACAAATTTAAAGTTTTGAGTGGGAAAAAAAAACATAGTTACTTTTTATATAATTTTTGTTTGAAAAATATCAATGCTATTTACATTATATAAGACCACAAGGGAAAAAAAAGGAGTTATAGTGAAATCAAATTTATGAGCAAATAATATCACATGCTAAAACTAAAGTAGTTGATAAATTAAAGTCAAAAATAAAATATTGATAACAGGTGAATTAGATTTGATCACTAAATCATTTTTTTTTCAGTTTGACAAGGATTGAAGACCAAAAAATTAAAAAAGATCTTTTTCTATTTCAATTTTTTCTTGAATGAAAAAATATTTGCTTCATGGAATTTTTCTGTAGATAAAATTCTCTAGTACAAAGATTATAAAATAAATTCCAAATCTCCGGGCCCCAGGCTGTTTGCTTGTTGAAGGCTTTAAGCATCAAGAGATTGATAGTTTCTAAGAAGATGCATCATGCATTTTACGATTAAAATAGGCATAATCTCTCTCCATTCTACAAACATGTTCAAATCATTAAAACAATAAGGGATAATTAATAATATTTTTTAAAAAATTACAACATTTTAAGACTACCATGAACTCAATTATATAACTACAAGTATACTGATTAGCTTAGGAGCATTAGAAATTGTTGCGTGATGAACTGATTACAAGACACCTTTCAACAAAAGAAAACAACTATTAAAAACATTGAACCCCAAAAGCCTGGAAAATCCACGACTTGGCTACTTTTTCCTACTCTTCCTTAGAAGCAAACATCTATAATTGTTGAGAGTATACCCCACCTCAATATAACAGACCCACAAAATACGCAGTCTTTGTGTGTCCTCAAATTCTTTCTCCGCTTATTCTTGTAATGCCATCTGTCATCATTTGTACTCTATATATATTCTTTACAGTAAATAGAAGGATATGAAACACTCTCTCTAAAAAGGATATTCAGAAAAATTTTCCTTCTCTTTTCTCAACTCGGTATGAGAGCTCATGGCTTCGTCCAGCAGCAATGTTCTTCCAACCGCAGCAAATCCTTTGAATCCCAGCTCAGCTCATTCGTCATTTCTCCCACCCTTCCCCTCTCAGAACCTGAATATCTCAGTGAAACTAGCTACTCAATATCATTATTGCAAATGCCTAGAATGCTTCATATCAAGGGTGTACCTATTCTCTCCCTCCCAAATTTCTAGAAAGTACTTTGTATCAGTTAAACCCCAAATATTCTATACGGCAGTTGTACAATCATCTTGTGAAGAGCTGGCTCTATGCATCTCTCTCCAACCGTTTGCTCAGTCAGATCGTCGCATATTCATCGGCTTCAGAAATCTAGGCTGCCTTTGCTCATGTATATTCTGCCAACTCACTCACTCGTATCACTTCACTCTCCTGTCAACTTCACAATATCTATAAAGATGGCATTACTGTCACAGAGGATTTGCGGAAGCTGACCTCAATCTGCACAAATTTGCCAATTGATTTATTTGTTTGTTGGGCTAGGAAGCGAATACAATTCGTTTGTCGATTAAATCACTAGGAGATCTAATGAACTGCGCATCGAAGAGGTACACAACTTTCTTCTTAGTTATGATTTCTGACTTGAACAATAAAATACATTCTATACTCTACATGTCGCTCAAGCAAATACAACAATTGGGGCGACCTGCTCCTCATTCACCGTAACAATTTCTTCCTCCTGTGGGTTCTCAACAAAATTTATCTAGTAACCCTCAGGCACCACAGTTCAATCAGAGTATCTTAGGTCGACCCTCAGCTCCATCTCCTATCTGGAACAAACGGCGTCCATATAAACCACGTTCCCCGATATGTCACAAAGTGGGTCACACTGCTTCAATCTGCTTTCGTCAATCTAATACCTCCTACAGACCTTCTTCAAAGAATATGAATACAATGACTGTCTCCTCTGATGCTTCGCCTGCTGCGACTGTTTCTCCTTGGATTTTTTACCATCGTGCCTCAAACCACTTTACTTCAGAGGTCTGCAATCTTCAAAATTCTACCCCATATACTGGACCAGATCATACCTTTGCTGCAAACGGTAATTCTCTAACTATTGTTAATATAGGTCAGGGCTATAATTCTTGCATCTTCTAATCCTCTCATTTTATCAAATACTCTCCACACCTTCTATATCCCATAACTTAATAAGCGTAAGTCAACTGTGTCTGGACAATAATGTCGGTGTTGAGTTCTTTCCATTTTATTTTGTTGTCAATGATCTCCAGTCTAGGACGACAGTGCTGAGAGGTAACCTGCTTAATGGCCTTTACTCCATCAATATCCCATGGTCTCTCTTTCATTCTTTGTCCTAGGCGCTTTCAACTTTTTCTTCTCGCCCCAGTCAAGGAATGTTTCCCTCTGGCATCAGCAGCTTGGGCATCCTCATTTCTCTGTTCTTTCCAGAATTTTCTAATATTGCATGTACCTCCTTATTTGATACTTGTATTTCTTGCAAAATGAGCAAATTACATAGACTACCTTATGTTGCTTCTGTCACACGCATCACAATCGTTTGAATTATTTCATATGTATGTATGGGGTCCCTCACCCAACACCTCTATCAAAGGATTTCATTATTTCCTATTACTTGTCGAAAATTTTAGCAGATACTCTTGGTTTTTTACATTGCACACAAAAGACCAAGTCCTCAAACATTCATTCATTTTTTTCATTTCGTTAAAACTCAATTTCATAAAATTATTCAGGCAGTTCAATCGGATTGGGGAGGCGAGTTTCACTCTCTCACTTCCTTTTTCACCCAACATGGAATACGTCATAAATTATCATGTCCTTACTCTCCAGCACAAAATGGACCAGAAGAACGCAAGTTGTCACGTTGTAGAGACGGGTCTCTCCTTGTTGTTTCAAGTTCAACTCCTCGTGTCTCTTCAGTGTTATCCTCTCCACAACAATGTATCTGGTAAATAAACTACCCACACATGTTTTACAACATAAATCACCATATCAGTGTCTGGAAAATCTCCCTCATATGATCATCACCCTCAAGACTTTATAACTCAAATAAATTACAACCCATATCTCTGGAATGCATTTTTCTTGAAAACATATCACATCATAAGGGGTATATTGCTCTTAATCCCATTTCTGGTCGTGTTTTTATTACCCGTTATGTCCTCTTTAATGAATCACTTTGTCCATCACTCAACTCAGGTTCATCACATTCCCACTCTTTGAGTTTCTCATATCCACTCTCGAACTCTTCTCCTCATTTTCCCTATCCTACAGCCATTGCACCTTCCTTACCTCCATGCTACATGTCCAACTCTGGTTCCTTATCTTCTTCCTTCAATACTTCTCCACATGCTACATGTCCAACTCCATCATCATCCTCTGTTTTTTTTTTTTTTTTTTTTTTTTTTTTTTTTTTTTTTTTTTTTTTTTTTTTTTTTTTTTTTTTTTTTTTTTTTTTTTTTTTTTTTTTTTTTTTTTTTTTTTTTTTTTTTTTTTTTTTTTTTTTTTTTTTTTTTTTTTTTTTTTTTTTTTTTTTTTTTTTTTTTTTTTTTTTTTTTTTTTTTTTTTTTTTTTTTTTTTTTTTTTTTTTTTTTTTTTTTTTTTTTTTTTTTTTTTTTTTTTTTTTTTTTTTTTTTTTTTTTTTTTTTTTTTTTTTTTTTTTTTTTTTTTTTTTTTTTTTTTTTTTTTTTTTTTTTTTTTTTTTTTTTTTTTTTTTTTTTTTTTTTTTTTTTTTTTTTTTTTTTTTTTTTTTTTTTTTTTTTTTTTTTTTTTTTTTTTTTTTTTTTTTTTTTTTTTTTTTTTTTTTTTTTTTTTTTTTTTTTTTTTTTTTTTTTTTTTTTTTTTTTTTTTTTTTTTTTTTTTTTTTTTTTTTTTTTTTTTTTTTCATATTTATACAGGCTCATTAGCTTTAGTTCTATCGATATGGGACAACACCCGCCCACATGTCTAACATGAAAGGTTTTTTTCCCTTCACGTCCAGCGTATTTAATCAGTTCTCACATCGTACAGATTTAGCTCTGATACCATAATAGAGAGTAGAACTCATTCTAAAAATTAACTCAAGGAATGAGGGAATCTCCTTCATATTTATATAGACCCATTAGCTTTAGTTATGTTGACATGAGACAACACAAGATATTATTTCTTGTCCTATATTACCAATAGGATACGAAACATTCTCTAAAAAGGATATTCAGCAAAATCTTCTTTTTTCTCTTTTCTCAACTATAAGGAATATCGTGATAATCCCCTCCAAAACATATATATCCCCCTGACGCCCCACAAGATCTTTAGCTAACCTGCCACAGCAACCAACCTGCCACTAACAAATTCAGCCACCCAGCCAGTCCAAAATCCTAAATTGTCTTAGAGCTAATTGTTGCATATTTCTCCAAACATATTCTTCTTTCTTCCTGTTTCACTCTCAACGGAAATACACTTTTTTTGTAGTTGAGATCCACGAGAAAATGGAAAATTATCCAAATATTATACCATACATTTGCGGTTGATGCCTCCCAGGGGTACACTTAGTATGACAAATAAAAATTTAAAAGGCAAACCAAAGATGTAAAAGAGTAATTGCATCAATCATATCATCATCTATACAAATAAAATCACATATGCATACACAGGGAAAACTTACTCGCAGTTTAAACCAACCAAGCATTCCACGTCTTTTGTTTCTTTTACTATCCCAAGCCAATTCATCCAAATTTGCAGCATCATCCCTTCCTTCCAATGAAAGTTCTGAAGCAAAGCTTCCAGCATCATCATCATTCATGTAGTCACGTTTTTTATCAGGTAGATATGCTAGCTGCATAAACAATGATATCAAGGTTATAAAAGTAAACCAGAACTGTGTCAAAGTGCTGATGAAGACACTATATCTTTATATATATTGTTAGATTTTGATTTGATCTAAATTCTATATATGTCAGACCGGTTAGGTCCATGTTGAAAATCTCATTAGAGTTTTGTTTTCTCTATAAATTTATATAAGTTAGAGTCGCAAAACTTGCAGTTTTATTTCGATCTTCATAGTAGATTTGTTCCTCTGCCCGTAGTTTTTCCTCGAGAGGGTTTTTCACTTAAATCTGGTGTCCCAAATCGTATTTTCTTTTTCCGATTATCGTTCGATTTTCTAATAAATAGTATCAGAGCCTGGTTGGGAGAAAAATTATAGAATTCGGATTTCGAAGTTTGTTGAAACATCATATCTCTTTGGTCGTTCTGCATCGAACAAGGTTATCATAATTTTTTAGAAAATTATAATTTTTGAGAAAAAGAAGAGGGAAAATTGTTCCCTTTGCCATTCGTGTAGCTCAAGAAGATTTATTATTTTTTGTTGTCCAGTCACCATCAGAAACTGTTGCCCTATATGTCGTGAAAGCTATGATTTTTCCCTATTTTGAGTTGCAGAGCCGAGGTACCTTCGAGCAATAGGTTCGCCCTCGAAGGGTTTTCTAGTCGTCGTCAGTTGCCATAAATATGCATCATTGTTCTTCATTCTTGTAGTCAAGTCGTTTCAATTGGGGCTACCGTGAAAGTGTACTTTGCAAAGTTAGATTTTTGCCAAAGATAAAAACGGTTGAAAATCTTTGAGATTTTTGGAAGGTTTTTTGGGAGATTAAATTTGATGATTTGGACAAGATTTGGAATTGCAAGAAAATCTCAAGATTGAAGATTGTTTTCAGTTGAAATACAAATCAGGTTTGAATTTCATGATATTTGCGATTATTTTGGCGATTAGATTTGATTTGATTTTAAGGCAGATTTGTTATCACAAAATATTTGAATTTTGGAGATATCTTTTAAAATATTGTGATATCCATGATTTTCCACTTCAATTTAAGGGTGAATATCTTATTGAATCAAGTGATTCTAAGTAAGATATTTTGTGAAAAATGTATTTTTTGAGATCTAAAAAAGAGATCTTCCACTTTTGAATCGAGATTTAATATTTCGTTATGATATGATAACGATAGTAGAATTACAAAAGGTTTGAAGAGCAGATTTGATATGGCAGGTCAAGATGCGAGATATACTCACGAAGATTTGGATGATGCTTTGTGGGATTTGAAGATATCATCATCATGGTTTAAATATTTTTAAACCTAATCAGCATTAGTTGCTGAGATGGTCAATCAAGGACATGTGTGGAAGAGAAAGATTTGAAGATTGATTTCTTGCAGCAGAATTTGTTTCGAGGTGGAGATTGGTTCTTGAGCCGGGCTGACGAGCATGAGCTATGGATCTCTTTCATAGAATTCATGTCAAGATAGAGATTGTTAGATTTCGGTATGACCCGAATTTTATATAGACCAGGTCGGTTAAGCCTATGTTGGGAATCTCATTAAGATTTTGTTTTCTCTATAAATTTATATGAACTAGAGTCGGAAAACTCGCAGTTGTATTTCAATCTTCATAGTAGATTTGTTCATCTGCCTGTGGTTTTTTTCCGAAATGATTTTTCCACGTAAATCTGATGTCTCACATCGTAATTTCTTTTTCCAGTTATTGTTCAGTTTTTTAACCTATATCATAAATAGAAAGTGAAGATAATCTTTCCCATAAACATGGTATTTTTCCTAAAAACTAAATTTAGATGCAACATTTCCAACCTCATCTTCCCCAAAGGAATGTCTTCGCCTAGGAACTGGCCTTTCTGGAACATTTGATGGCAACGTATTTTTTGTGGATACTAAAATTAGTTTAGTCAATCTTTGTATTCTTCCCATTAATGCCGCTTTGGCTTGTTCCTCCTCTTCCAGTCTTGTTTGCAATTTCATTTGATCTGCTTCCAGCTTTGACAACAACAGAAAACGTATTTAGGAGAAACACAAAGACAATATTAGCAGGACTTAAAAATGAATTCATGCAAAAGATCGGGATATATTATATAATGTGTTACTAGTAATTAAAACTATAGGACAGAAAAAAAAAATTAAATGGAATTAAGTAACAAGCTGCTTCCACACTAAAACCAGAGATCATTTAAAGCAACTCGACATGAAGAAAGAAAAAGTCCAAATACTACAATCTAGAGTCATTAAGAAATAATATAAATGATTAAATTAAGTTTCAACCAGAGATCAGAAAAATTTAATAAAAATTATGCTTTTTGATAAGCTTCACTCTTCATATTAAAGAGAACTGTTAAGCTTGGTGACTCATGGTTCAGCTGATTCTTGACAAATTTCAAGGTCTATAATTAACATTTTTCGCTTCTTTTCATGAGTTGAACAAACCTGAAGCTTTAGATTAACTAGATCTTCTTGAGTAGAAGCAATAACATGAGGACTTTCCATCATCCCCTGCTTTAGTTGCTGAAGCTCCTTCTTCAAACTGGAAATTTCCTTCTGATATTTTTTAATGAGAGATTTCTCATCAATAATCTGAAACAGTAATAATGAATACAAAAGTGAGTAACACCTACAAACAATTTGAGTAGTCAAATTGTAATGAAAGCTAGACACTATCTCACATTAAAAATACAAACACAGAACATTTTTTTTCTCATATGAAACTAAAATTTGAACTAGTTCGGCAGGAAATACAAGAATGGAGGATAAGAAAGCACCTTATTTTGAGAGGCCTTAATTTCTACGCGTTTGCTGCGATGTGCAAACTTCAACGTGTTGTGTGTCTCCTCACTGTTGCTAGAGGCAGGAGTCACAGTGCAAATGAGCTACAGCAACAAGATCATTAGTTAAAGTTAATCACGAACTATTAATGTTCAAAACAGTGGATACATAAGTTTTAAGTAATAATATAACGTACAGAAACCCTTCCATGGCCACTAAGGGATGACTGCAACAGGCGAGTAAGTTTTGAGTCTCGATAGGGGACGTGTGTAGCTTTTTCATCTGTTAGTTTAGAAATCACCTGCAATGGGATAGTTTTAAGATAAAAGACAACCAGTTTTAAGATAAAAGACAACCAGGGATACTTTTTATGTGTATACAATTGATTGATAATGATTGCCACAAACAAATATCAAAGCTGTCTCGCTCATGAATTAGTAGGATTGTCAAGCCTCAAACAAAATAACTAGATGACACAATTAATAGCTGTGCTTCTTAGTTACATTGAAGATCAAGCACATGAGATGCTATGGTCTATCAAGCTTATTTTTCAAAAAAAGTAAAATCTTCACTTAGATCTTATATAGATGCGTCCATAATTATTGCAGATGCATGATATTAAAATGAGGTCTGAGGCAGGTTAGTATCATGTGACAAAAGAAAATTGCATTAATTATTTTTCTTTTTAGCATTTTTTCCAGAATTATAGTTAATGATGATGGGTACGGCTGGGCTAACATCCGCATTGTGAGTTTCCTTAATGATGATTTAGTACAAAATAAAGGTCTAAAAAATTAAAGTTAATATGGAGACTGGGACTTTGAGAAATATTTGGATTATTTGGCTTTATCATAACACCATACTTTGAGCATAAACGCCAAATAATGACTTTAGGGATAAGTTCAAGTGTAGCCTCTAGCAATTGGAGGAAAATTGTTGTACACTTACGTATAAACTATATTTGGTCGGAAGAGATTCTTCCCCTTCTGCTCTCTTGTACATTCTCCATTTTAATACAAATAATTTATTATAAAAGAAAAGAAACATCTTACCGTGCCCAGAGTCAGTAAGCTTTTATTGATATATGAACCTTCCTTTCTCCTCAATCCAGTTGTTTCTGTTTTAGAACTTTCAGATCCCGCTAGATCAATTAAGTGCTGCAAAACATGTAAATTCCATAAGAATCGAATCTACCAGCAATAAAAAGAATGAGGAAGGAAAACCAAATTGTAAAATTAATAACAATTGCTATTGTCTTACCAACTGAGAGAAGGATACATCTTCTTCGCCATGATGCCCCCCACAAGGACTGCTTTCAATACTCTGATGAATTTTACGAGACAGCATAATTAAATTCAAATCTAGAAATCCATAATAAGAACCTTCACAGAGAACCAGATAAAATTCCCTCTTTCCACCATCGAGTATAAAAAAGGGCCATTTACTTGTGAAATGAACGAATTAATTAACTAATGATAAAAAGGTAATGCAATTTCTTAATTTTACATATATAGCTGCTTTAAAAACAATTAAATATGACACAAGCTGAACATATTTACCATAGTGAATATTGTGTGACTTCGACTGCTAAGCAGATTGAAATTATTAGAACCAACATGCCTATGCTCTGCAACATCGTGAAGGAAAAGAACAAAAAGAAATCACAAGATCGTCAACTCAAAGAAACAAGCATGAGAAAGAAATATTATATTTGAAAAAAATTAAGTTGCCAAAACATACAATCCATCCTAAGTGTATGTATGAAAAGACCCACACAAAGGAACCCCACCATCAATGCAGCAAGAACAAAATTAAGCTGCTCGAAGACGCAAGAATTAGTACCTTCTCCTGATGCTATCAAGGAAAGAGCATGAGCTGGGGACAAAACAACTTCCTCTTTGATACCTTCTACATATGTTCCCTACCAAAAAGAAACCACTTAATTCAAATTACCATATGGTAAGTTATTTGAAGAATAAAAAGACTACGTATAAATGGTGAACAGGTAGACAAGAAGAAAACTTAATATTATATGGCAACACAATTATAAGGTTAAACAACGCATAGACATTACTCCCTAAAACAGGAGTAAGTGTTTTGGAAATCTTCTCCCCTTTAATGAGTGGCACTTAGTAACGGTTAGATAGACTATCAGTTGGAAAAAAAAAATTCGGTCAATTATTTTTGAAACCTAATTGGAGGCATATTAACTAGAAAGATTACACGTCAATTTCCTTCGTGCACTCATGAAGAAAGGTAGGGCAGTTGGCCAATAGCCCCCTAAATTCCAAACTATCTAGTAGTACAGTAGTAGTAGCTTGCTATGCTGTAATGTTATTTCTATAAGAACGAATATAGTAATGTTTTTTAAGAAACTAGAACATTCAATAAATTAATTCTTAAAGAGAATAAAATCATCAGTCAGCACCACGAGATTAAAGTCAGAAATATAATAATCAATTTAATTATTGAACAAGCTCATTGTTTACTAGTGGCAGAAAGTAAAGCAGATAGTTAAATGTAGATTTTTCCCCTCTTTTTGTTAATTATGAAATTAATATTTCCTATTGAAAAGAGAGAAGTACGACATGAGCACCTGTATATCCTCTCGAACTCTTAGATTTTGTCCCGTCGGATTCAGCAGATCATTTATGACCTGAAAGATCAAAATACTTAAAGGTTTGAGGACTTTATAATATGAAGACAAACTTGTTGTATTTGGTTTGGTATTGTTACTGCACATGACGTGATCAGCTCTCTCCAAAACTTTTTTAGAAAAATAATGTTGTCAATAGGACTTTTTTTGACAAAGGACAGCATAAAACACAAATAAAATAAACAAATCTATTGTAATTGTAAAATAAAAATAATCCCAAGAAATCACAAATAGCCAAGTTCAGTATATGAAGCCCCAAGGTTCATTTGTATCTATGTCAATTCTTTAAGCAGTGATCACTCAAAATCAAAAGTCAAGTTTGAATAGTATATAGCAGTAAATTAGAAAATATCCTCAAGAATTCATGCTTTACCATAATATAGTGAAACATTCATGCTGGAGTAAAGGTATGAGCTTAATGCCCTTTTCAATTAATTACATGATCATTGCTCCAACTGTCATGAGACTCGAGGAATGTGAAAGTTTCAATAAAACAGCTTGTATGGAATTCTTGCTACATACACTGCATCTTTCCTTTTAGAAACTCCTTACTCTCTTGAGCAATAAAACATATTCATTAAATATAATAAGGGAAAACTTCAAGAGTTTGAAATTTTAAATCAAAAATTAAAATGAATTACCTCATTATATATCTCAAGATATGAAACACGAAGAAGAAATTCACGCCCTGGAGTCTGAACAAATAAAAAAGGTCATCAATCAATAGAAAACAAACTAATGGTACAAAGTCTAAGAGTACCCAACTCATTACCTCTTGTATGATTGCAAACACATCTTTCACAGCCAGTGGAATTATTCCAGGTGACTTTTGCTCCCCCTAAAACAAAAGAAATTAAATATTTGAAATTCCACTTTATTTCTCAAAAAATTCAGATATCTTTTCATATAAAGATCAGAATGACTTTTTAAGGAAAAACCATGAAGAATATACATGTGCAGATGTACATAGAGCCAAGATACCAACAAAAAACATATAAGTGCTACTTCACCACACAAATATTAAATAACTCCATTAATTTTTTTATTAAAGAAAAAGATATAAATCATCCATATGCCTCCATTTCTAGAAAGAAAAACAAAAGTAGAGATGCATGGCTATGACCCGCAGACATTTGTATAAAACGAAATGCGGCAATAAATCAAAAGTTTCCATATGAAACAGCATGCCCTGTCACAAATTTGTAAAGAAACTCCTTTGTTTTGAATGTTCTAGATGTAGAGAAAACACTCTGGAAGAGAATATAAACAGATGTGTTTGTGAGTTTGTTTGGGAATAGAAGTACCCAGTTAAGGAATAGCTGGAAGACTTTTATAACAATTACTATGCTCATTATTAACAGGACAAGAATCATTTCAAAGAAAAAGAATCCAATTGAGGTCACTGCCCCCTCTTGTATAAAAATAAAACTTTACAGGCAGGCAGTTAAAAAAATGTTTGTGTTTGCGGTACAATAAAGTCGATGTACATATTTCGAAATATGATGAGATTAAAGATCTTTCAAGGAAAAATTTGAACTGTTCCATTCAGCATTATCCAATTACAACAAGCTTACATGCATTGTATGTGTCTTTCCACTACTAGTAACACCATATGCAAATACTGTACCTGCAAAGAGTTAGACAAAGTATAAGGCAATTAAATTTATTAATTAAGAAAAAAAATACATTTCCAAATCACCAAAGGAAAAAGATATAAAATACATATATATATAATAGGGACTAAGAAACCTCAGAGTAAAAGAAAATCACTAGTAACTAAGAATTGAACTTAATTGTTTTAGAAGTATCACTTTCCATGAGCAGATGAGAGATGGCTAAGAAAAGAAAGAAAATCTAGAAATTACATGGTGAGAGATGATCATTGTTTATGTTATAAAACAATAAAGCATTAATGTTTTCACTGCTTTCAAGTTTGTTTATCCGCCTGCTTTTTATGGTGCTTAAAACTTCTTTTTATACAACCATGAAGCCAAGCAGAATAAAAGTGTCTGAGAGGAATAGTAATGTGATAGGATAGAAAGATAACTGCAAGAAACTATATAATTTAAAATCAATTATTAAAGGAGACTGGACACTTCCATTGCACTGTTAAATAGAGTAGAATACTCACCATTAATTCCTTGCATTGCACCATTAATCACATGATGAGCAGCAACATCATAAACATGATGGGTTGTTGTAGCTGGACCAAAAACTCTATCTGCAACATAAGAAAAAGAGAACAAGAACAGCATGTATTGGTGAGCACGGTCCTGATGTGCATATTAATGCACTAACAACGAACCAGCTTCAATTGATGTAAGTAGTATACACAAAAATTTCAAAAAAGTTTATCACGCGTGAAGCCTTCCAATGCTCTACATTTGATTATTATAAAATTTCAGAAATCAAATCAAATAAAAAAACAACAGTTCAAATAATACTCAATTGTAAGTGATTGAATCAAAATCCGACTGTCTGATGAGGAAAATGAAAAAGAAAGGGAGTACATTAAGTACTAACCGAACCCATAGGAAATGGACGGATTGCTCTCGTTCCTCACCATATGGTCACCATCTGAATACCAAGCAATCTCATCGCCTTTGTTAATTTCCCTAACACTAATCAAATGAAAATAAATTACATGTTAACAGCATAAAAAAAAAAAAAAAAAAATTGTTTATGAGCTCAGTGACAGTCCAAGCACATCCTCCGTAAAAAAAGTTCAAGCAGCAAAAGCGAGTCGAGAGAGTACCTGAGGGGCCGAAACCTGACAGTGACGGTCACATTTTCCTTTGCCTTGGAGATATCGTGGCCTTCAAGCGTGAGAGTTGACGGAGTAGGAGTAGCACTAGCTGACGTAATCGGAGAAATAGAGAGCTTAGACGGAGGCCGAGAAGAAGCCGTAGAAGAAGGAGTAGCAGGGCGTCCAGCTTGTCCTGTTGACCGGGAGCGACGGAACTGGGGATTTCCGAGACCGAAAAGGCGAGATGGCTGAGGATCTTTGGGACCTGGAGCTGGAGGCGGACGCCATTGGAGCTAGAGCAAATGATAAGTGAGGTTGTAGAAGAAGAATTGAGAAGAGAGAGAGCGGAGGAAATTGGAGAAATCACATGGCGGAGAATGCAGTGCAGAGTAGACTGCGACGAAGAGAGAATGCTTCCAACTCCCTCCAAAACGAAGACTACTGGCTTCCTATTCTCTTTGAATTTTTTTATCCGACCTTTTCTCCCGTCTCTTTGCGCACGTGAAATGCCCAAACTACCCTCGCCTTGTTTTCCTCTTGTACTAGGTTCTAGGTTAATTTTACGCTTTAATTGACATTATGACGTGTCAATTACGTGTATTCATTTGTTAATAAAATATAATTTATTATTTTAAATATTTATTTTATACTATAATAATTTTATCAGCGAAAGAAAAACTCGCAATTGTGTTGTCAAAGTGGGTAATTAGAGTGTAAAAGTATGGGTAAATTTCATTTTTATTCTTAAAATATGGGAAAACATATCTTAAAATATTTTTTTAACAACTTAACACTTAAAATATGTAAAACCTAATAAATTCGCGCATGCTAACCCTCCATTCTAAAAGAACGGGGCCTCGTTCCCAGTCCAGTGCTAGGATGCACCGAACCCTCTGGGTCGGGGCCCTATTCTGAAAAAACAGAGTCTCGTTCTCCTCAACCTCCTCCGGCTCGAGGGGCTGTTTTGGAAGAATGGAGCTATGCTCCCCGTCAATGCTAATAAGCACTAGACACATCTGGCCCGAGAGGTCGTTATAGAAAAATGGGGCGTATCGAAGGAATAATTAACATAGGATCTACCACTAAAGGATGCATGGTAAGCCAAATCTCCACAAACCTTCACTGGTGTTGTTTCATCAAACATGTCAGAAAGATTATTATGACGCATGCCATTCAAAAAACAATCAGAAATTTCTACTAAGAAAACAAGGGTATTCTAATTATTGTAAACTTCATCCTTTCAATCAAGCAACTTATCAAGAACGATTCAAGGGCATTGTGAACTCACTCATATTGCGGTCCTTTTCGATATAATAATCGACCCATTGCCAATTCTAAGGTTTATTAATTCCAAGTCAAACAATGAGAAAACAAATCAAAGTTAATAATATATATTATCATTTTCATGATTAAATAGAAAATTGGAAACAACATAAATGCAGCATCAAACCAACATGTCTCGGGCTAGAGTGGTCCAATGCTTCTGAGCACTTGACGGGGAACAAAGCCCCATTCTTTCATTACGACCCCCGAGCCAGAGGAGGTTGAGGAGAACAGGGCTCCGTTCTATAAGAGTAGGGCCGCGGGCCAAAGGATCCAATGCATCTAACCACTAGACAGGGAACGGGGCCCGTTCTTCTAGAATAGATGATCAGCATGAGCGAATTTGTTAAGTTTTACATACTTTAAGGGTTAAGTTGTTAAAAATAAAATAAAAGTATATTTTACTCTCAACCCATACTTGTAAGTTAATAAATTTTACCCTAAAATATCATTCTTGTTTGAAACATGGCATATGAATTTTTTCTCTAATTATATTTTAATTTTTTTATTTTCAACATAAATAATTATCTAATTTCAAGAACAAGACTGAATTTTTTAATTAGATATTTTTATTAATTTTTTTTTTAGAAAAATATATTTCTAAAACTGGATAGATACGCTTAGATGTTCTGACAAATAAATTTTACCAAAAAAATATAAGAATAAACAAAAATGCAGGAAATAAAAAAAAACAAAATATAAAATTAATTTTTCAAAATTTGAAACAAAGCAGCCCGCCTTCTGAACCTCTGGTGCAATAAAAGCATCAGTAACCTTTTTGTCCTTCGAGTCTTTTGAGGTTTTAAGCAAACAATGTATGTTGAACATTTGTACAAATTCACAATCATATCTATGACTAAGGTTAGATTATTCCTCTCATTTATGAAATTTCAGTAATGTTTAACCGAGTCACCGCAAAAATTAAGATAAATAATTGTACGACAACAATACAAAAGTTTGATAATATATATAGCGTACACATTTACGTCTGACTCAATCTTATATTTTTTATTTTAATGAAAGAACGACTTTGCTTGAGATTTCGCGTGAACTTATGTGCAACACAATACACATAAAATAACATAGGATAAAAGAGTGAGAGTGATCAAATCTCAGAGAAGATAATCGATGGGACCAAAGGGCCCCGACTCAACCTCAAAGAAACTAAAGGCTAATAAAGAAATAATTATAAATGAGTGACAAGTTGCACCATTATAAATATATTACATTTTCAGACGATATCAATAACACATTTACGACAAGTTAGAACGCGTAAAATCGAGGAGAATAATACTGCAAAAGGTTAAAGTTTTACATAATAATATCAATTTTGTCAATATAGAGCAAAATATGTCATTGTATAGTAATAGATGTCTATTATCTTATAGAGTATTAGTCGGAGTTGATTGAAAATTCATGCGTGCACGACACTTGAATAAAACATAAATCTTCAGTTTTCCCTCGCTAAATGAAATTTAGATATTAAAGATTAAGTTATCGTCGCCCTATAAATTGAACTAAATAATTTTTTTATAAAATGAATGTCACGAGAAAACAAAAAATACACAGATGTATGCAAAGATTTTTTTATCGAATAAGATTACAAATAAACTAGGAAAATGATTAGGTCATAAAAATAGGCAGAGAGCAAATATGTCATTATATTTTTTTTAAAGTCATTAGCAATTAAGTCTCCGTTACTATAATTGTCATAAAAAAAAATTACGTTTTGTCGCGTAATCTTTTGAGACGAGGGATTTCTAGAAAGAAACAACAAGTTATTCAAGAAATTGGCATATGGAGCTCGATATTGTCTTAGTTAAATTCTTCAATTTTTTTATTTTCAGAAATCGATAAAATTGTTCATCGAGTGTTTTTTTTTTTTTAATTATTCAAAATAAAAAATCACTCGATGATTTATTTAATGTTTCTAAATTATTGTTAACATGTAATTTATCATTTGCTCTTTTTAACTTACATGACATGATGGCTGTGGGCTTCATTGAACCGGTCCATGCGTCTTCTTGTCCGGGAAATTTGCATACACAGCGCAGACTGCAGTGCAGAGCATTCCAACACAGGAAGGAGATAGTCGAATCAGCCATTCCCCAAATACTCAACCATGACCCAAGTAGTCTCTTTAATGGACGTCGATAACGATGACCACAATCGTTCTCCCAAACTTAGCAAGGGCAAAAATGTTGTCGCTTCGGTCACTCCCCCCGACGGCAAAGCCACACCTTGGGTTGAGAAGTACCGCCCTCAGTCTCTTGCAGACGTTGCTGCCCATCGAGATATCGTCGATACCAGTTGAGCGCTTGATATTTAAGTTTCGTGTTTTGTTTCATTAGGGTTCTCTTTTTTTTTTTTTTTTCTCTTCCCAATTTGCTGTTTGATTTCCTGTCAATCCGAAGACATTGAAGAACTGGCGTCCTTGAAGATTTTTGAGTTCATAATGATTCTTTTTTGTGTTGCTTACACGCTTCCGAGTTTTACTTTAGGATTCTTCTACTTGCTGCTTAGTTCAGTGCTTAGATAAAATTCAGTAACAAAAAATGCCAAAAAAGAAAAAGAAAATTGCTGCTGAAAAAAAAATCAAATGTCGTATGATTTTCCCGCGTTTACTTATGTCTGAGTTTTACATGTTTTGGATGCCAGCGATTCATTGCAAAATATTGAACATTTGAAAGTAAAGAAGTTTAAAGCTTTATGCTCTTCAACATGTCATGGTTGCAGTAGGAATCCAATGTCCTCATAGATGGTGGTCCGTTTCAGAAATGTAGAAAATGAAATACAAATATTATATGTTCAACTAATTTGGAAATAAGAATGAAGAACTTTGTCGGGGAGTATTTTTTTGTTATCAGCCACTCACCATTGTTTGTTTTTCCGTTTCTCGGTTGCTGCTGAACAGTTGATAGGCTGACCAGCGAGAATAGGTTGCCACATCTCCTGTTATATGGTCCTCCAGGTACTGGTAAAACATCGACCATTCTTGCTGTTGCACGGAAGCTTTATGGAGCACGCTACCACAATATGATACTCGAGCTGAATGCATCAGATGATAGGGGAATTGACGTTGTGAGGCAACAGATCCAGGATTTTGCTAGTACTCAAAGCTTCTCATTTGGGTATACTTGATTTTCTGAGTTGCTTTCTATGTTATGCCGTCAGAAAAACTTAAATCTATGCCTTTTGAATCGTAGATGAAGCTAGAGATTTTAAATGTTTTATCAAGCGTTTCCTTTTGAGTAAAATTTGTCCTCCATAAAAATTAAATTTGTCTATCAGATCGAACCAATGATGGTTGAAGCATGAATGCATTCTAATATGTGTGATGCTGCTTAAATTTTGCGCACGCTTCTGGGAATCTCTGATAATCTTCACTTGTCTCTGTTACTAGATTATCAAACCGATTGTCTGGGTAGCAATTGCTTTTTTACCTCTACTTGATTTTCGTGTGCATTTAAGTAGTTAATGTTTTCATTTAATTTTTAGTATTTTGTATAGAAGTGGTACAAAGTTAGATTGATTTCTAGATTTGGTAGTTACTCCAATATAAGAGACTTAAGTACTTAACTGCTGAATAGATTTAAGATCTGGTTTTACAGGGCGAAGTCCTCAGTGAAATTGGTATTGTTAGATGAGGCGGATGCCATGACAAAAGATGCACAGTTTGCGTTGCGTAGAGGTATTATGTTGCTCATGCACTTACCCGTTCCACTATTTTCCCTTTTTGTTCCATATTGGAGGAATCCCGTCTATTTTTTCCTTTACACTTTCTTATACTGTGTATGTAGTTATCGAGAAATACACCAAGAACACTAGATTTGCACTTATATGCAATCATGTCAATAAGATTATTCCAGCCTACAGTCAAGATGTACACGCTTCCGTTTTCCACCCTTGAAAACGTCCATGTTACCGATCGGCTCAAATATGTTATAGAAGCTGAAATGTAAGCAGGTTTTGGTTTTTCTCTCTACAGTTGAATTGAAACATACCTATTATACGATGGCTTGCATGTACAAAGTTATGTTGAATTGTTCCATATTGGAGGAATCCCGTCTATTTTTTCCTTTACACTTTCTTATACTGTGTATGTAGTTATCGAGAAATACACCAAGAACACTAGATTTGCACTTATATGCAATCATGTCAATAAGATTATTCCAGCCTTACAGTCAAGATGTACACGCTTTCGTTTTCCACCCCTTGACAACGTCCATGTTACCGATCGGCTCAAATATGTTATAGAAGCTGAAATGTAAGCAGGTTTTGTTTTTTCTTCTACCAGTTGAATTGAATAACATACATATTCTCACGATGGCTTGCATGTACAAAGTTATGTTGAAAATTACTTGCCTGTAGAACCTGGCAGTTCTTCCCTTCAAATAAGTCAAATTTAAAGATCTGGTATCTGTATTTGCAATGGTTGACATCAGAGAAAATTATTGAGGGAAAGAGATATAATTGTAAAAAGAAATTATGCAAAAATTGTTTTATCTCTAGTTCATGGAAATTGGAATTTGATAGTAATCTGATCACTGATGAATTTAATAGTTTTTTTTTCAATTTTATTTTCCTTTTTCCTTTTATGACCATGAAATTTTTGGTTTTGTAGTCCCTAAAATGGTTTTTATTTGCAGAATCATTTATATGGGCTTCAGAACTTTTTTTAATTAATTCACCCTATCTTATGTGGCCTAGGCTCGATGTACCTGAGAAAGGATTAGCAGCACTTGTTCGTCTCAGCAATGGTGACATGAGAAAGGCTTTGAACATTTTGCAGGTTGTAATATATCATACCTATAAACAATTTCAAATTCTACTAAAGTATGGGATTAAATTTGGAAGAATTGTATTATTTAGATTTCAAAAAGGAACTCAAGTCTTGGTCTGATAGGTATCTCAAATTGGGTGGCTATCAATAGAATCCGCTGCAAAGTACATCACAATGTATTTTTTATGAGCTGTATTGAGATTTCTTTCTCAGATATTCGAAGGGGCTGCTAACGGCATCTAATTCCGTTGACTGTCCTTCTCAATGATGAGAATAATCATCTACTATCTCCTGAATTTGATGTGAAAAAAATAAATTATTTGAAGACTACATACTCGCTCGATTGTAATTCTAGTTTCTATCAATAGAATGACAGCATATTTCTATTAATATAAATACTTATTCACAGAAGCAATCTTTCCTCAAGGAAAGACAGGCACAACTACTAGTTAAAACTATTAAAGAAAATACTCTAATTGTTTGAAAATGTCTTGTGAGTATATTTAGTTTATTTTTCTGTTATTCCTTTTATGTATAATTCTTCTCTTTTGAATTGCAATGTAAGTGAATTTTCTGTTTCCTTAAATTACTTCACTTGGCATTTGCTCTGTCATGCTAACCAGATTCTTCTTCATAAATGCAGTCAACACATATGGCTTCTAATCAGATAACAGAGGAAGCTGTCTATCTGTGCACTGGAAATCCAATGCCCATGGACATAGAGCAAATATCTTACTGGCTTCTGAACGAACCATTTGCAGAAAGTTTCAGAAGTATTAACCTCCTTTGTATTTTACAATTTTATTGTCATGGAAAATAGGCTAATTGTCATTATTTGCATTTTCCCTGCAGGGATATCTGAAATCAAGTCAAAAAAAGGACTTGCCTTGGTTGATATTGTAAGAGAAGTGACCATGTAAGTACCTTTAGCTATGCTATACAATGTCTTAACTATAAAGAATGCTATCTGATATTCTATTTTATTGTAGGTTTGTTTTCAGGATTACGATGCCGTCAGATGTTCGAGTTCAATTGATAAATGATTTGGCCGACATTGAGTAATGCCGCACACCCTTATTTTACTAATTTCTGTACTTTTACTCATGGTTGGAAGATGATTTTAAAAACTGTTTTTTGAAAAAAAAATAAATGAAAAGAGTGAAAATTAAGTAGCACATCACTTGGTTTTCACTTGGTTTTTCTGTTCTTGAGAAAACAGTTTTTAGAATGAATAAATTTATAGGGAACCAAGTGATGTGCTACTTAATTTTCACATCTTTTCATTTATTTTTTTTCAAAAAACAGTTTTTAAAATCAACTTCCAACCATGACCTTACATTATCATCTTCCGGCTACCTACTGGCATTTAAACATCTAAGATTGTGTTCTATTCTCAGGTACCGATTGACTTTTGGGTGCAATGATAAGTTGCAGCTTGGATCCCTCATTGCTACCTTCACCCAAGCCCGATCCATGCTAGTTCGTGCCGCAAAGTAGTTAGTTAACGGAGGTTGCACTTCCCTCTTCATAATCTTTATGGTTGATTGCATAACTCATCAATTCACAAAAAAGTAGATTCTAGACTATCGTGGGATGTGCTAGTGGAATGCTTTGATGTCCGACACTATGGAAGCCGATCAAATTAGTTTGTTTTTGGAGTCGAGAAGACGTTTGACGAGAGTGGGGGAAAATCTCGGGATTTTGAGTCAACTTGATATATCTATGTCTACTTGGATTTGTTTGTTGTAAAGAAAGAAATGACACACTTCCAAAATTTGGTTCCTTGATATATTTTTGTTAGATTTACTCTCTACGTCCACATTATAAACTTATCTCTTGACGTGACTCGTTAATTGGTACAATTTGTTTTATTTCAACTATTTATGATTTATTTTAGTTATTATACTAATTAACGAGTGATACATAAGTGTCCCGTCAGAAAGTAAGATTAGATTGTATAATGAAAAAGTAAATGAAGTATTAAATATGATATTTTTATTGTACAAGAATAACAATACATAGTAGGGGAGAAGGTCGAGCAATTTAGTCAATGAATTTACGAACAATACGTGTTTATGGACAATTTGGTCATTTCCATTGAAGTGTAGATACATTTCAATGATTTCATAAATGAGAACCCATTAGTTATTTAAGAATGTTACACATGCATTGATCTTATAATTTCATGAAAAATAGACAATTAAAATGGGTAATTAAACGTGTAACGTTAATTTCTGAAAATGTAGCTAAATGTCCATTATCAATGAATCCCAAGTCTCAAGTTCGCCTTCACAAACGCGCTTGCTGGGAGTCAAGTCAATGGTAGAGAGAGAGACAGGGGGGAGGAGAGAGACGTGAGAACCTGAATCTTTTACTGGTCGTTAAAGTTGAACAAGAAGATCATTCGACCTGAGTGGTGCAATGCAGAGTACGAGAAAGATGATAGAATTCAAGAGAAAATCTTGGTCTTTTTTATTAGTCTGTCTTTTCTGCAATCCGACTGGCATGGCGATGGAGGAAGACGAAGGATCAGCTACGAATGTGAAGGTGGGCGTGGTTCTTGATTTAAGCTCGTGGATTGGGAAGGTGGGATTAACTTCCGTTTCCATGGCTCTCTCCGACTTCTATGCTTCTCATCCTCACTACAAGACTAGGCTGATTCTCTGCATCAGAGACTCCCAAAACGACACCCTGGGAGCAGCAGATGCAGGTTCCACCATCTCTCTCTCTCTCTCCTTCCAATCTCTCTGATCTGTTTACTTCTCTCTCTAAGATTCTGGACGAGAGAGAACGAACGTAGAGAAATGTTGATCTAGAAAGACATAGTTTCTGTTCGTTTTCTTCAATTCAGCTGGACAATTAACAAAGGAAGAGCAAGAGAGAAACCATATATCCTCTCTCTCTCTCTCTCTCTCTAAGTGTGCCGCTGTGTTGTAATCGCACCAGCTTGTCTAAAATAGAAATGCATGAAAGATAATATGAAAAGAGCCATGACTATGTATTTTTCTTGAATGCAGCCTTAGACTTGATAAATAACGAGAAAGTGGAAGCCATCATAGGTCCAGAATTTTCTGCACAAGCTAACTTCATCGTTTACTTTGGAGAAAAAGCTCATGTACCCATCGTTACATTTTCTGCAACTCGGCCTTTGCTTGCTTCTCATCGAAGCTCCTATTTTTTCCGCGTGGCAACCGACTACGTCTCTCAATCGAAAGCCATAGTTGAACTGGTCAAGTTCTTTGAATGGAAGGAAGTCGTCCCAGTCTATGTAGACGACGAGTTCGGAGAGGCACTCATTCCTTATCTTATGGAATCTATTGAAGATGCTGATGTACGAGTACTTCACCGAATTCCAATCTTGCCCGCTGCCTCCGACGACGAGATCGATGAACAACTTCACGAACTAATGAAAATGAAAGCTGGCAGCGTGTTCATAGTCCACATGTCAACTAGTCTAGGATCTAGGCTATTTAAGAGGGCTAAAGAAATCGGAACGATGAGACATGGATTTGTGTGGATTATGACTGACGGAATGGCTAATCTTCTGCACACGATAGATTCTTCAGATTTGGATTCGATGCAAGGGGCACTAGGTGTAAGAAGTTACGTCTCGAGAACGAAGATGGTGGACAAGTTCAGGGAGCGATGGAGAAGGAACTTTCTACGAGACAATCCAAGCATTGATGAGAATCCAGTATTGGACGTATTTGGAATGTGGGCTTACGATGCAGCTTGGGCAATTGCATTGGCAGCATGAGAAGGTAGACCGTTCTGCAAACATGGCTGCCTCCTCCAACGAGACGTCGAATCTGAGGAACATGAGAGTGAATCTAAGTGGTCAAAAGCTCAGAGACAAACTGTCCACAACCAGGTTTAGCGGAATTGCAGGAAAGTTTCGTCTCATGAATGGCCAATTACGGACATCAGTTTTGGAGATAATAAATGTGAAAGATAACAAGGTGAACTCTCTTGGGCTTTGGAATCTACGACACGGACTCGTAAAGATGCTAATTTCAAGGGATTTAAACAGTGGTTTAAGAAATCCAAGCCTGGAGGGATCGAAGAACAATCAAACGTACTCGAAGATTCTGAAAATAGGAGTTCCCGTGAAGGGGCAATTCACTGAGTTTGTTGAAGTGAGTTGGCCGAAAAATGAAAGCAACACAGCAAATGTCAATGGATACAGCATCAAAATATTTGAAGACGTAGTAAGAATATTACCATTCAAGCTTCAATACGATTTCGTTCCATTTGCAGATCCAAGTGATCGCACAATGGCAGCTGGTAGCTACGACGATTTGGTTCAGCAAGTCGCCCTCGGGGTCGGTAAATTAGGTTAAAACTGGTTTTCGTGGACATATTACTGGAACTGAGAAAGGGTTTGGTTTGGTTTTTGCAGAAGTACGACGCTGCGGTGGGAGACATTGCGATTACAAACAACAGATCTAAGTTTGTGGACTACACTTTGCCATATATGAAATCTCGTGTGTTGATGGTGGTGCCAATCAAAAAGGACAGAAGTGGGTGGATTTTCTTGCGGCCGTTGACCTGGCAACTCTGGATTACAATTCCCAGTTTCTTCATCTGCGTTGCTTTTGTGGTGTGGCTTCTCGAACGCGAAAACAATCCACTTTTTCAAGGGACTGCTTTGGATCAGATTGGAACCAGTCTCTGGTACTCTTTCTCCACCATGGTTTTTGCACACAGTAAGTTTCACCTTTGCTTTCTGCTGAACCATATTGAGTTAGAGTGAGATTCGAGTATAATTCTAGTTTTCATGGCAGGGGAAACTACTGTGAACAATTTGACGAGGTTTGTGGTCATCATTTGGCTGTTTGTGGTGCTGACACTTACTCAAAGTTACACTGCAAATTTAGCTACGCTTTTGACAGTTGAAAATCTTCCACCGACGACCGTGAATCTTCTGCCTAAAAATAGTTATTTTGGGTACCAGACAGGTTCTTTCGTCGGGAAATTGTTGTTATCGAAGAATTTCGATAACAGTCATCTTAAAGAATATGGGTCGCCGGAGGAGTTGGATCGGCTTCTCAGTCTCGGAAGCGATCGGGGCGGCATTGATGCTGCCTTCGATGAAAGCCCTTATGTAATGTTATTTATTGCCAACTATTGCAATAAATATACCACTCGAGACCCGAATTTCCCAGCCGAAGGATTTGGTTTTGTGAGTTCTCTCATTTCTTGCAAGCTCCTTTTCTGTCTGTATAACCTTTCTCAGGCTGATAGCTATGGTGGGAAACTGATGAACAGGTATTTCCTAAAGAATCTCCTCTTGTTCATCACTTTTCAAGGGCGATAGTTGACGTAACTGCGAATGCTGACCAAATGAAAGATGCAGCGAGTTTTCTCCCAAATTTAACAGACTGCCTTTCCTCTGATTCTCAATCATCTTCTACGGCAACACCCAGCCTCGGAGTTAAAGATTTCTGGGGACTGTTCCTTATTGCAGGAGTGGCCTTACTTTCGAGCTCCCTCGTCTACTTTGCTAAATTTGTCTACAGAGAAATACGCTCTTTTAAACCCACTTTTGCATGGTGGAGAAGGCGAATATCAATCTTCCAATGGGCTCAAATCCTCGTCCAAACTTGGAACCGTCGCATGTAGTAGCTGTTCAGGCTGGGTAGGTGGTAATCCACTTCCGGCGGAGGATAGCAATTGTGATCTGTCGGCGGATTATTCAAAGATTAAGTTTCAAATTTTTTGCCACGATTGAAGTTTTGTTGGGTTTCATTTCTTTAGTTTTGTTCAATGGTTCTTAGGCATGAAACTTTCTCTGCTATTCTTTCTATTCATTGTTAAACTATTTTTGCCATTTTGAATGCCATCAAAGGAATTCATATAAACAACTTTCTTGTTTTGAATCTTTTTTAGAAAGAATTTTCTGTCACGATTTTTCGTGATTTCCTAGCTCGACATATTTTTTATCGTCTCCATGCTGTATGTGCATACCGGAGGTGTATTTTTGTTGCGATCAAATACTATTTTTCTTATCATCATTTGATGTTATATTAGCATATCAAGTCTCTGTCGTTGTTACCTTGCTTAAACTAAAATATCTACAAAGGTATTATAAATATCCGTATCAATTCATCGATGTGCAAGTTTTTCTTGTTATGTTTAATGATGTCTTTTTTCTTCTCGTTATTTTTCTTGTTTTCTATTGTCTTTCTTGATGGTTCCAACCGCCGGATCGGTTTAGTGTGCGCGATTAGTGATGTTCAGTGTTAGATCTTCAATTCTATTTCATTGTGGATTTGATTTATTAAATAAGACTTTTAACTAATAATTGTTTTTTCCTTCCACTCTTTTTACATGACTATTAGATGAGGTTTTACTTTGCATTTCTACAACAAACAATTGACTGTTGGAGATGGTCTAAATCATGCATGGTATTGTGGAGTTCCTGTTTCAAAATCAATGGAGTTCATGTCTGTTTTTTCTTGCTCAATCAATGAATTTTATTGAATTTTTTCTATATTTTTTTTATTAATTGATTCTTTAAACGAACTTGGATATATCTTATAAATCACAGTGAAGAAATACGTAAAAATTGACGCGTACGTGTCTTGCATGTACCGAAAATTAATACAAGTTAAAATTACAAAAAAACTAAACCAAAATTAACTAAAACCGACATGGAAGGAAGTTCAGACTGACTCAAATTAAGTTTAATAAAAAAAAAATTAAAATCAGAATCAGACTGAGAAAAATTAAAAAAATGATCCGTAATTGATTTTATCACGGTGTAAAATTCAATATTCATTTTTATCACGAATGATTAAATTATAATAGAACGAGACATTTGGGTCTAGTGTAACAGAAATTATGTATAGTTTTGAACTCTTCATGGAATTTTTGTCAATATAGATGCACCTTCTACGTGACTTAACCAACTAGTTTCACCCATTTTTGTCCTTTTTTTCCAGCATTTTTCGAGTTGCCCATTTTGGTAACCTTCATCACCCAATTTGAAGTTTAATACTTTATATAAATAATGTTATATTTACCTTTTATAATTAATTATTTAATTTTATACCAGACTGAAAAGACACATTACAGCTTAAAATTATTATTAAATTCACTTTAATTAGTCATATTCTAACTAGTAATAAACAGATAGACACCCCTTCTGTCACGCTGTTGGATAAAAACAATGGTCGATTATATTATATTTCCATAAACTCTTCTATGATTTGGTGGTAATTAATGGAAAAAAATATGTTGCTTCAGGAAAATAATAATCTATAAATATTGAAATAATTATTATTTTTAATTACATTTCCATTTATCAAAATTGAAAAACTACTAGATTCGTTTACCTTCTAAAGATCAACGTCGAGTTTATCTTTTAATTTTACACGACGATTATCTATTTTAATTGACGAGTGGTGCGTAAACGGCACGTTATATTAAAAATTAAATCTAGAGCTACTCGTTTCGTAATTATTTTTATCGTGAATATGATATATATAATAAAGCATTTTTCGAGTTGCCCATTTTGGTAACCTTCATCACCCAATTTGAAGTTTAATACTTTATATAAATAATGTTATATTTACCTTTTATAATTAATTATTTAATTTTATACCAGACTGAAAAGACACATTACAGCTTAAAATTATTATTAAATTCACTTTAATTAGTCATATTCTAACTAGTAATAAACAGATAGACACCCCCTTCTGTCACGCTGTTAGATAAAAACAATGTTCGATAATATTATATTTCCATAAACTCTTCTATGATTTGGTGGTAATTAATGGGAAAAAAATACGTTGTTTTAGGAAAATAATAATCTATAAATATTGAAATAATTATTATTTTTAATTACATTTCCATTTGAAGAGAGAGAGAGAGAGGGAGGGAGAAATGGAGAAGAGAATGGAGGTGATCTGGTTAGTGTGTATTTGTTCGACGTTGTTGTTTACAGCACTTAGCAGAGTCGCCATTGGAGGTAACGTCAGCTACGATGGAAGGTCTCTGATCATCAATGGCGGTCGTCAAATTCTCTTCTCTGGTTCTATTCATTATCCTCGCAGCACCCCTCAGGTTCTTCTTCTTCTTCATCTTCTTCTTCTTCTTACGCTGTTATAGGATTTTTTTTTTCAGAAGGAAAATTCGCAGAAAAGCAAATTAAATCAATGATCATCAACTAAATAATCCTTCTCACTCGATTTTTAATTTTTTTTATGAATATTTCAAAGTTTTCCTCCATTGCTTTACGTTCTTTTCAGTGTTTCGGCGTTGCAACTGAAGAACAAAAATCTGCGTAATTCACGATGCGTTCAGGGTTTTTTTTTTTTTTTTTTTTTTTTAAATATTTAAGCGATCCATTATATATATATATATATATAATATCAAATCTCAAACTTTACGCAAATATAGCAATTCTCCTTGTTAATCTCCAATTAGTTTGCATATTTATCCTTAATTTTTAAAACTTTTTTCATATTTATATTTTAAAAAAGCAAATAAATGAATAGTTTTTTTTTTTAAATTTCAATTGCATGAGATGAGTTAGCTAGGGAATGAGATCATGCCAATACCTTGACCATAATTGTATTCTACGTGATCTTCTTAAATCTCTTGATCCAAGAAAAACGTCACTAATTAAATTAATTAATATCTGGGTTAATTAAATTAATTAATATTGCTTAATAATTACATTGTAGATTACGCTTTGATATTATAAAATTAATTACGTCTGCATGGCTTTGGTTACTTAAGCGTAGCTTAATTCTCGAATTGTTGTTTAACTAATTTGATTACCAACTTATCAAGTGATCATATTTAAATTATATTTATTGATATTACAGCTATCTAACAGCTTGGAAATGTTAAACTAATTTATTTATTAATTAGAATTTGGTGCTGAGTTTATTTTTTGCTCGATAAATTATTCCACGTAAAATATCGATTTCTTTTTCATATTATTCGCTTTTAAAGTCGATACGTAAATTGGAAGAAAAAACGTCGAATTTAATTAGTAATTGTTACAGATCAACAATTATAGAAAATCTGGAATGATCATCGAGATAAATTACATAATATTTCTCGGTAGATAAGTGTTGCTATTTTTTTTTTTTTGCTCGAACTTAAGGGAAAGAGTACTAGTTTTAAGAAGCATTATTTGAATCTACAATAATTTGATTTATTGCAGATGTGGCCATCTTTGATAGCCAAAGCCAGAGAAGGAGGATTAGATGCAATTCAAACCTATGTATTTTGGAACATTCATGAACCCCAACAAGAACAGGTTCTCTCTCTCTCTCTCATAATCTCTCTTTCTCTCTCTAAAAGTATGTGTTTATGTGACAATGAAATTTGGGTTTGTTTGCAGTATAACTTTACAGGTAGATATGATCTTGTACAGTTCATCAAGCAAATTCAAGCTCAAGGACTATATGCTTGCCTTAGGATTGGACCTTTCATCGAGAGTGAATGGAATTATGGGTAACTAGAACTAGCCATTTTTCTTTGTCTAAGCATACCATTTCGATGTGTAAATAGACCAGTTTTGTCGGACAAATCGGTTCATATCGATTGATTAAACTCCGACCATACGGTCGATAAATATCCAACCAAGAACGTATTCGTAGTTGAAGAATTTTTGTTTGATGGTGTCGAACAGTGGCTTTCCGGTTTGGTTGCATGATGTTCCGGGCATCGTATACCGTTCAGATAACGAACCATTCAAGGTAATAATGTTTGGTTCTCCTTTATACGACAAAAGTTTTTCTGAAATAAATTACCAATTATTTCAAAAATTTAAAATTTTGGCACATTTCTTAGCAACATGTATAACAAACAATATGGACTATACGAACTTATGATTTCATAAGATTAGAACGTAATAGCAGCAGTCATGTTCTTATTTGACATGGAATCTAAGCTACTATGATGGTTGATAATGGCAGTATCATATGCAAAGATTCACGACCAAAATAGTGAGCATGATGCTGGAGGAAAGACTCTTCGCATCGCAAGGAGGGCCGATTATATTGTCACAAGTTCGGTTTCTGAATTTGAGAACTTTTTGGGTGATTTAAGATGTTATGATAAGATGATTAAATATGTGCAGATAGAGAATGAATACAACACGGTAGAGTCGGCTTTCGGCCCACGAGGGCCGTCTTATGTGCGTTGGGCTGCACAGATGGCCGTTTCGCTTCAAACCGGTGTGCCATGGGTTATGTGCAAGCAAAATGATGCTCCTGATCCTGTGGTTAGTGCTACTCTTCTATTTACATTAGATTAAAAAAAAAACATTTGTATTCTTGTTTCCATCACTTAATGACCGTTAAAATTATGAAATAAACAGTTTTAACTTTAATAAATCTTAACGGGATTTATTTTTTTCTAGATCAACACGTGCAACGGGATGCGATGCGGTGAAACTTTTACAGGGCCAAACTCACCCAATAAGCCTTCCCTATGGACAGAGAACTGGACTAGTTTGTACGATTAATCACATTTCATAATACTCTCAAAATTCACATTCACTAAAATTTCTAACTATTTCTTTTTCATGGAAGCTATGAAGTGTTTGGCGGAGAATCGCGCATAAGATCACCGGAAGACATCGCATTTCACGTCGCTCTTTTCATAGCAAAAAACGGTAGCTATGTTAACTACTACATGGTATTCTCAGCCTATTCCTACTCCAATTTTTTTTTAAAAAAAATTGTCTCGTAATCAATCAAAACGAGTATTGATCTCTTGAAATTGATCGATAGTATCATGGAGGAACCAATTTCGGAAGAACGGCATCGTCATTTATAAGAACAGCATACTATGATCAAGCTCCTCTTGATGAGTATGGTACGATGTTTCCCATAATTGATGAACTGCTAAACTTGTCCAAATTTTGATTTCATTCCCATCTTAACAGGTTTATTAAGGCAGCCAAAGTGGGGACATCTTAAGGATTTACATGCTGCTATAAAACTATGCTCTCTACCTTTACTTTGGGGAACACCAAATGTACTCTTATTAGGCCAAAATCAGATTGTAAGTATGCTTTGATTTTCATTACTACACTCTTAGATTATGTTATTCGAACTGACGTTGATGTCTATTTTGTCTATTATTTCTCTTATTTTTACTCACTTTGTTTTAGCGTGTTACAAAATATTTCTAATAATTTTTTAGCGTTGATTTGATGTTATTTTGAATATTGTCTGTCTTTTTTCAACGGTCTCTGTTTTTTTTTTTTGAGTGTTTGAAAATGTTAGAGTTCGGTGTGACACGAATTCTAGTTGGGTCGGGTTGAACTTGTTTATCAATATTAGGATTTTATGTTTTTTCTATATATTGATGTTTGTTGCAAAACTCAATTGTACCTTGATTTCAATAAAGTGAATTTATCTTCTCTGCCAATGGTTTTTTCCCGTAAAAAGATTTTTCACGTAAATCTCAGGTCTCTGCTTTTTCACGTTTATTTTTATTTTTTTTATTAGTAGCACTCAATTCTCAATAGAAACGTCATGATATGTTTGAAGATTTAGGTTTGATTGGCAAGAGGTCTAATTCTCTCCAATTTCTTAAAGAAGATTGCATTATATGATCCAAATAAGTAAACTGAAGTTGCTATTTTGCTTTGTTTATAGGCATATGTGTTCAACGGCCAGCCGGGAGAATGTGCCGCCTTCTTAGTGAACAACGAGATGGCAGATGTTCATGTCGTCTTCCAAAATCTTTCGTACGAACTGCCCGGGAAGTCGATTAGCATCTCACCAGATTGCAAAACAATTGTTTTCAATACTGCAAAAGTGAGACACTATGAATTTCATTGTTGTTTAATGGACATATTGTTCTGACCATATTAGTTTTGTTGTTTTTTTGAATAGGTAAATGCACAATACAACACACGATCGATGACACCCGAACAAAAACTCTCTTCGTCTGCAAATTGGCTACAATATCAAGAAGCTATACCGATTTTCGAACGAGATTGATTTCAGACAAAACATGTTGTTAGAACAAGTGAGTACAACAAAAGATGTTTCTGACTATCTTTGGTACACTCTCAGGTAAAACTACTAAATCACTTGATTAATTTATCACTCTATGATTGAGTTAATCGCTTTGTTTTTTGGGTGTAATGCAGGCTCGAGAACAATTCGATCGATTCTGAGCAAATCCTCGATGTGACGTCCAAGGCTCATGCTCTGCATGTATTTGTCAATGGAGTATGGCAGGGCAAGTATTGAAAAGCACCTTTAGATGGCCAAAGATTGTGTTAAAAATATTCTTGTCGCTAGCCGAAGAAATACGCCTAAAAGTCGAATAATCTTCCGATGTGTTTCCTTATTGCATAGTTCAGTATGTTGATTTCTTGTGTTACTTTTTAGGATCTGCCCATGGAAGCCATGGAAGCCCATTTTTCTCCTTTCACAACAACATTACTCTTGCCAAAGGAGTGAACTACATATCTGTACTCAGTGTCATGGTTGGTTTGCCGGTAATATTCCATCCAAATCTATCGTTTTTCCGTTGATCGAAAGCGTATAACTTTATTATCCAACTTCCCATCTTTTATTCGAGTCATTCATAAATTATAAGTCCCGATAATATTATGATGAAGGATTCGGGAGCTTATCTCGAACGTAGATTTGCTGGATTGCGTAGAGTGAGGATTCAAGGCAAAGATTATAGCAACTTCTTGTGGGGATATAAGGTGACTCTACCCCTCCTCATACACATTTATATAGTTTCTTCGAATTTATGCGTTATGACGATTTGGATTACTTTTCGATTTCTTACCAAGGTCGGGTTGTTGGGAGAGGAATTACAAATATATACAGCTCCTGGCTTGTTGACTGCAAACTGGACCATGCTAGATGGCTCCCCTCCACAACCTCTTACATGGTACAAGGTACATCAATGTTCTGCCAAGCCAATTTTTTCGTATAAAATGTTGAAAATCGAACATGAAACGGAAAAAAACATAAAAATAGAATACCAAGATTTAACATGAAAACCCTTTTTGAGAACAAAAAGTGTAACGACTCTCAGGGCACTCACTCTAGAGCACGTCACCCCCCGATTTTAACATCGACCACGTGACACTCACACTAGAACACGTCCCCCATGTGACTAGGTGACACCGTTTCTCACGACCTTCCTCCCTGGAAAGAGATTTTTTTACCTTCCCAGCACTCGAACCCAAAACCTCTAGGCTATAATTCATGGGCTACAAGTACTGGTACTACTTGAACTAGATCGTGAGGAACGATTCCACTTGGCCACGTGGATGACGTGCTCTGAGAGAGTGTCACGTGGTCGAGGTTAAAACCGATAGATGAGAGCCGTTACAAAAAAGACGGACAAACAATTCTATGTACGAAAAATCAAATATCTATGAATTTTGCGACTATAACACATGTTTATAGAAGAGAGATCTATGACGCGAGCCATTGAGGAAACCACATGAATTCTGAGATGCACATAGTAATATTTTGGTTTGTGCGCAGAATGCATTTGATGCACCTCCGGGAGACGACCCGGTGGCATTGAACCTCGGCAGCATGGGAAGGGTCAAGCGTGGGTGAACGGCGAAAGCATCGGCCGGTATTGGGTCTCCTTCCTCACCCCGAAAGGTCAGCCTGCACAGACATGGTATGCAGTTGAACGTCTCTAACAGCCATGAACGAATCTATAGCAATTTCCTCCATTTTAATCTTGTTTACTGTAGGTATAATATACCAAGATCCTTCCTCATGCCAACTGGAAACCAGCTAGTTCTTCTCGAGGAAGAAACAGGGAATCCATTAGAAATATCAGTCGATGTAATTTCAGTCAACAGTATCTGTGGGCATGTGTCTGAATCGCATTACCCTCCAATCAGTTCCTGGCTAGATCAGAGCTCCAAAAAATGGAGGAAAAGCCCAGCAGTTGAGCTGAACTGCCCGCCAAATAAGAGCGTATCAAACATCTTGTTTGCAAGCTTTGGAACGCCTACTGGAAGCTGCGGAAGCTACAGCTATGGGGGTTGCCATTCTTGGACTTCCAGACCCATGGTTGAAAAAGTAAGCTTTTTTTTTTTTTTTCTACTGGTTTTTGCAGACGTGTTTTGGAGATGCTGATCGTGTTCTTGTGTTTATCAGGCGTGTTTGGGGAAGACGAAGTGTTCTGTTTCTCTGTCGGATTTAAGGGTTGCTGGAGACCCATGTCCAGGAATCATAAAATCTCTGCTGATTGATGCAAATTGCACATAGTTTTGAGAAGTTTCCTTCAACACTAGATCGAGAGAGTAGTCCAAATTTCACTTTTTTTTTTTAAATGATGTATAATGTGGTACAAATAAATGTTGTATCACAAATTTGAGCCATCTTGTTCAAATAATGAAACAAAAAACAATTTTAAAATATTAAAAAGCTAGTTCTAAAATAGAAAAAAATAAATATATATATAAAATAACTAATTATTTACGTGATATTAATTAAAAATTATCGAGTTGGAACCGAACTAGTAAGCTCCACTAGCAGGTCGCGCTCGACCGACATCAAAGTGGTTGGGTCCACCCGCCAGTCGGCCTGAATTTGGGGCCAACGACAAGCCTTTGGATAAAGCTTATAGGCTAATTTGTCGACTCTCAGACATTAGGTTCGAGCTATTAATAGAGATGAGCAGGACCGAACCGAGGACTGGACCGGACCATCAGTTTTGGTTCGGTTTCGGTCCTAAAAATAGAATTCCCATGGAAAATGGGACCGGTTCTCGATCCAGGACCAAAATTTCCCAAAATTCTAGACCGGACCGAAACTTTAATTCAATAGCCATTTAAGGCTCGGCCTAATAGAGAAGAAAGTTAAGAGTTTTAGTTTTCTACAAATCTCAAATCTTCAATTTCTCTTCTCTCTGTAATTTATCATTTGTAGTCTTTTAATTCTTTGTAGGAAATGGTTTGATTGTATATAACCTGTCCTTAGAGGAAATTTTAATTTTTTTTATTGCAATTTACTGTAAAAAAAATTTGGTGGGAGAAACCGGGACCGGACCGAAAATTTCGGTCCGGTTCTGGAATTAGAAAAAAAAATCTCAAATCCTTTGATCCGGTACAATTCTAGCTCGGAACTGGACCGGACCGGACCATGCTCACCCCTACGAGCTAGGCTTGGATGGTTTTGATAAGAGAGTCTAACAATTATTATTATAATAAATTAATTATTTATAATTTATTATATTAATTATTTTTTGGTTTGAATTTAAAAACGTTGAATAAGTCAATTTTAATGTCAAATATTGTAGTTTTATATTTGCAAATATTTAATTAATTAATTAATTTTTTTTTTTTTAAGAAAAAGGAAAGTCGGCGCGCTTTCTAACTATACATAGTTATTTTGGCGCTCTTCAACTGCCCAACCGTATATTTCTCGCACCGATCGTCTGAGCTTTCACGAGTGCCTGAGAACTCCCCAAAATTCCCCATCGTATAAACCCTAATCTCTTCTCCTTTCAATCAGCTTCCTTGTTTTTTACTTTGGTTTGATAATCTTTTCATCTTATTATTTTTTTCCTCCGCTTGAATTTGGTAAGCGAACCTGTTTGATTGGCGCGCGCATTGCTGGAAAACAAGAATGTCTACTCGGAATTCGGTGACGAAGCAGTCTAGCAGGGAGAGCTCGAGTAAAAAAATCATGAAGATCAACGTACAGAGGGAAGCGTCTTCCTCTCATCGACGTCACTAACCAACGGAGTGGCTCGCAAAATGTCACGCGGACTTCTGTCTCTTCGAGCAAATTTATGGTTCGGATTTTTTCTGGTTCATTCAGCGTTTTCAGTCCCGTTGATCGATAGTCTAATTAGTGATGCTGCTAAAACTTGTTTCGTTTCTAAAGTGCTCTTCTGAATATAAGAAGTTTCCCTTTAGAAGAGCTAGACTTTTGATTTTAGTTAGAGCCTATTGATTAGGTAGAATGAAATAGAAGAGAAATAATGTGAATGATCAAGAAGCGATTTCATTCAACATTCAGCCATAAATATTTTTCATGAAATGTACATAGATTGAAGAACTGCAAGTCTCAATTTCAAAGTAAGGAAGGATAGTCTATCTATTGAATTGCAAATAATGAAAAGACTGAGAAACAGTGATATTATTTTCTTTTTCTGCTTGCTATTTAGGGAAGTGGATCCATTTTTATTGCTTCGAGGCTTGGGAACTTTGATTCGCAACAGGACAACTTTTAGAACCAGAAAAGAACATTTAAGGTGAAGAAGGTGAAGTTAAAGAGGGAAAAAAAACCTGTTGCATACCCTAAATAAAAATTCTCTACTTTAGAAAGGAAGAGCACTTTTCCTATTTGGATATCGGGGTTTAGGGTCCCTGAAACACTATGCACATACACACTTGTTTTATATTTTCTTGTGAGTTTTTCGTTGGCTTCATCTTAAGGGATCGATATGAGCTTTTTGAAGATAAATTTTATCTGAAAGTGTTATATTTTAATTTCAAATGCTTTAATCTTGCTACTGCCAACTTTATATCAGATCAAAGTGGTGTTGAATTTATAATTTACTGGGTTGCCTTAGCTAGAAAAATGCGTTGTTTTTGCATATTCATATATAGACGACTGAATTTATTATTGAAAGGTGCCCTGTGCTGCTAAAAGTTTGAAGATGAAGGACCCTTCTGGTGGTACTCTTAGGAAAATGGACTCTGAGAATGTGTTGCCATCATCCTTGATTCTGGAATCAAACAAATTAATTTCTCTCAAGAACAATCTGGAAAGTGATCAATCTATTGGTAAAATTGTTACAGTATCTCCACATGAAGTTACATTTATGGGTACTAGCAGTTCAGTTCACATTTCAACAAGCTTAGGCATGTCTCCATGTAGATCAGTAACTGATTCAACTTCTTTGGTTGAGAACATGTCTACTCGTGGTTCTTTAAAGAGTCCAGGATTTGAAGACAGTGATGATGAAAATTCTTTGTCAGTTACATCTCTTGAAAGGAAGACAACTACAACCACAGGTCTGATCGTATCTGCAAATTCAGCAACATCAGGTGCACTTTTCTAGGAGAGTTCACATTTTAGTACTTGCCTTTTGCCTTCATCCCCTTTCTCAAATGGCCCTTCACTTCCAAAAACTTAACACTCACAGATAGGAATTCAATTTATTGAATTCTACCCTCTCTAGATCCTTTTTAGGATCTGATAAACGTGATAGATGCCACAGCTATGTGTTTGAATAAATTCTTTAATGGTAAGCTCCACTTCACGGTAACACGCCTAATCTTCCCTTTATTACTTTTTGCAGAAAATATCGGCAAAGAAGACGTTCTCTTAGACATTGGAACATTTGACGAAATTGTTGATGTTGATAAAAATTTGATGGACTCACAACTCTGTCCATTCGTTGCCTGGGATATCTATGATTACCTGCATGCATCCGAGGTTCATGTACATTGCCACATTAAATTGAATAAGTGAATTTTCATTGATTGGTTTACTTTGATCAGATTTTCATTTTATTATTAATATACCTTTCAAAATCCACGTTAGTTATTTATTTTTCTGTGGTATCCTTTAAACAGTTCTCAAATTTTGAAATATTTGTGATAAAGAATGTTTATATAGGTGATTATAGCCATTGCAGGAGTAGATGCTGGCCTAAGCAATGGCTTGACATCCAGATTTCTACTCCGCTAAATTAGATTACATCTTTTTCTAGTTTCTGTGAGGTTTTCAAATTTTACATATTTGGTTATAGCCAGTTTAGAAGTTGAAGCTAGCATAACCAAAACTTGGTAGTTGACTTCATAACATCTATTCTACCAAGTTATAAATGTATTTGTAATATCGATTAGTTTATTTGTAGTCATTATCGTTAATCTATCACGCATTTCAAGTTTGAAAAATGACTTGGGTGAATTTTTATCAACACACAAGCAGTGACAAATATTTGAATTCACTCTGTTTTTTTTTTCATTTTAGTGATGCACCTCGTGTCATTGTTTCTGTCTCTATTCTTGTAAGATTTGTTTTGTTAATGTTTTATTTTTTAACACAATTGGTTCGGATGACTTTTTTTCCCATATTAGGACAATTTTATTGGCTCGCATGTTTATGTAGCATCATGATAGATGATTATTGTTTTGGGGGAAAAATATGTTTCCGATGTTTTTTTAACGTCTGAAATATTATATTTAATTACGCTGAGGTGAATCATGCATTTAAGTAGTTTTATATTTTACCAATTGCATAATTTTGTCCTGGCTGAGCCCTACTTTAGTTTCTTTACACTACGGAGGTTATTTAAATTGTGTTGGTGCGTGATCGTTGGAGGATAACATCTAATAGCATCACAATTGAGATACAGGACTTGGCAGTTTTATTACAAAAAAGTGCATATAATAATTGAAAATTCTAGTGTGAAAATGTGTCTCGTGTTTTTACAGCTAACAGATTTTTGTCTGCTCCCTTTCACTTCCTTTTTTCGTTCACTATATTTCAATTAATTTGTTCAATTGTTTTGGTCTTTAGATGCACAATAGGCCCAGCACGTATTACTTGGAAACTATCCAGAAAGACATTAATGCTAGCATGAGATCAATTATCATTGGTTGGCTTGTGGAGGTAAATTTGGTGGTCAAATTAGTTCATGTGATTTTAAATATCTTCCCTTCCTTTTTTCTCTGTTGCAGTCAATATATTATTCATTACTTTCTGTATTTATCTACTATCTAGATGAGGGAAGTCTTGCCTTGAGTTGTAAAACTTCAGTCAATATCATTAAGTGGTTTTCTTTTCTTTTTCTTTTCTCTCTTTTAAAATGTTAATTTGGCTTTAGGTCGCTGAGGAGTATAATCTTGTACCTGATACATTGTTCTTAGCCGTCAACTATATAGATCGTTATCTCTCTGGAAATTCAGTGAAAAGGAGGCACTTGCAGTTACTTGGAGTTGCATGCATGTTGGTTGCTGCGTAAGATTCTTACTTGCATTGTTACATTAATTTGTCTTATTTATAATCATGAAAAATGAAGCAAGTGTTGCACCTGGAAACAAATCTCTTTTCCAGAAAGTATGAAGAGATTTCTCCTCCAAGTGTGGAAGAGTTCTGCTACATAACTGATTATACATATTTTAGAGAACAGGTTTTGTTCTTTCTCTGAATTTTCTTTTGATATGATTATGGAAATTTTCTATAAATTATGAAAATACAAGTATTTCAAAACACATCAGGTCTTACGGATGGAATTTAGTGTTTTGAGTTACTTGAAGTTTGAATTGTCAGTACCCACAACAATATGTTTTCTGCGGTAATGGATTTCTTTTCTTTTTGAAATGTTGTTAAGTTGTTTTATTTGCTCCGATATTGACTAGTGATTCATGATTGCTCAGGAAATTTATTTTTGTGGCCCAAAAGACCTGCGAGGTATATCAAATTTTCACTTCAATAATTTTGGTTTAGTTCTCTTTCATTCAATGTTTGTCCTATCTGAGATCATTATCTTGGTCCATATCGTGTTGTTTAGCTTCTATAACTCTTGAATCCATAGTTGTGATGGTCAAATTTGCTTGAGTTGGCTGCTAATCGCGTTGTTATTTAAAAAATGCTATATTACTTTTAATTTTGAATCCAAATGTTATTAATTTTGTGAATTAAATGGTTTTAATTTTGTCGTAATCTACATTCGACTCATTCCAGGTTCCACTGATCCAGTTTACGTGTCTGGCGAATTTCCTGGCAGAGTTATCTCTTCTAGAATATAATATGCTTTCATATGCTCCTTCACTGATAGCTGCTTCAGCTACTTTCTTAGCCAAATTTATTCTTATCCCCTCCAAGGGACCTTGGGTATATCTGATGAGTATTTGACTGATGTTTCTATTGTTGCGTACAGTCATTAACTTCTGTTTATGCTTATTTCTTAGTTCAGAATTGTACTTTGAGGCATCATACGTCTTATAAAGCGTCTGATTTGCGAGAATGTGTCATGGCGATACATTCCCTGTGTTGTACTGGCGATAACTCTAGTTCACTTCATGCAGTTAGGAAGAAGTACAGCCAACATGAGGTAAAAAAGTACCTGATTGGCAGTTTGCGTGTATTTTTGTTGTTGTTGCCTGAAGTAATTTTTTTTTTCCTCAAAGATGGCCTGCTACTCTTCTAGTCATCAGTGCACATGTTCTGGGTAGCCTATCGCTCCTGAATATGTTAAACAATTATAATTAACATATTCTCGTACTTTGAGCCTTTTGCCAATCTATAGAAGTTGACCTGACTTGTATAATCTAATGGAAGTTGGCATGCAATATATTGTTAAAGGTGGAACTAACTGGAGCAAAACGCCAGCCATCGTGTAAATCATTCAATTGTATGTAACAATGGATCTTATCCTTCAGACAAAACTACTTTACCTTTGGCATTGCTCGGTTAGAAAAAGAACATTTCAATTATTTAGGACTATAGATGCATTTGTTTGGTCTCACGAACTGACTGTTAGATCACTAGTTTAAGGTTCACATCTCACATGTAGTTAACCTGCCACATTCCACTGGGCACAGCTCATTGATATCTTGATTACTAGCTCTAACTCGGTGTAAATATGTATCTGATTACTTTTCTCAAATTGGTTGCTTATCCAAGCCTTTTTTTGTTTTGCAATCAGTACAAGTTTGTCGCAAAGAAATACTGCCCTCCATCGATTCCGTCCGCATTTTTCCTAGACTAAGGAAAGGTTAGTCAATCAATTTTACATGACATACAATATGATGTCAAATGCACATAGCAACTACGCTGGTTCTTTGAAATCTTTTCTCACTGTTGTACTCTTGTATGGACCCTCCCTTCCTAATAAAGTTTCAAAGCTTTGCTCATCTTTAACAATTGATTTTACGTTCTTTCTTTTGCTCTTATCCATCTCAAACTATATGATAAATTTATTTTGTTTTATCACTTCATCTTGAAAAGAGTTAATTCAATCACTGGTAGCTGCTGTGCTAGTTTTCAAAAATAGATATTTTGTTTAGTAATTTGTCATAACGTAGAGTGATACAACACCTTGTGTTGTTTTTCCAAGTTTCTGAATTCAAATTCAAATATCAAACTTCATACCCAGCACGTGACTTCCTTTTAAACCATTTTTCTTTTTTCAAATCTTAGAATGTCGCCAGATTATGTGCCATGTGGGGTACCCTAATTTCAATTCTTTTTCAATTAGCCTCAAATTAATGTTTTATTCTAAGCTTTGAGTAAAAAATGTCATGGTAATTATATAATAATACATCAATTAGGACTATATTATAGCAATTAAGTGAGCGTTTTTATTGTTGGGGGGGTGGGATTAATTATTAATAATATCATTCATACACTTTCTATGCATGATGACTGAATAACAATTTTAGGACATCGTGTTTCCTCCCCGATGGCAGATCTTCCTGACCGTTTGAATTCAAATTCAAATATCCTTACAATTACTCCACGTGCCTCATTTTGATTCGATGCTTTCAGAAACAGGGCCCATTTTTATATCCGACTGACTCGAAATCAACGGTCTCCATCTCTCGCAATTCAAATCGTGCGATTCCCCCGCCTTGGTAGTGTGATTAAAGCTATTAATATGTTATACCCGCTCCCCCTCCTCCTCCTCCTCCTCTTCCTCTCTCTCTCATCTCTTTCTCTCTCTGCTGCTGGTTTTATTTCTTGGTTACTGCTTGCGAGCAAGAAGAAGGAAAAGAAAGTAGGAAGAGAGTAGCGATATCCTGATCTGGCTTTGCTCCGATAATGTCGACCCAGAATCGTCGATCGTCCTTTTCCTCCTCCACCTCGTCGTCGCTAGCGAAGAGGCATGCCTCGTCGGAAAATATGGGGAAGCTTACGGCTCTTCCCCCTCATCACGCAAAGAAGCGGGCGCCTCTCGCTAACCTCACTAATTTGAAGGCTGCATCGCGAAGCTCTGTCCCATCTTCTACTATGGTATTTCTCCATTGGAGGTGCATCTTTTTTAGTTGTCCAGAAACTGTATGGAAAGGAAGTAATATTGTTATATCTATCTGTGAGAAATTTAGGTTAGTTTTAGAGGTCTGAAAATTTAGGAAAATAAGCTTCTATTTCCTTCACAGTGAAAACATCTAAAAGTAGAATGCCGGAAAACTGTATGTTTGATCACGAAGCCGTCGCCCAAAACCTTGCATAATTTTCTTCTGATACGAATCAGCCTTATGTATATCAGCTTCAAAGCCTAAAAATAGGGACGAGTTTAAGTTTATTGTTTGTTGAGATGATTTCCAATCACTTCACTTTTCATAACCTGCAATTTGCAGGGTCAAGCGATTTTTTTGTTCTATTGTTATAATTTCTTTTGTCGTATTGCGTGGTAGAGAATGTTCATAATTACAGACGTTGATTTTCACTTGGATTAGATAAAGCATTTGGCTACACGACGATCATGAGTAGAAAGCTTATAGTCAATTTGAACTTCTTGTTTGTAGGTACCCTGCGTTACAAAAATTTCCAAGGCTAAGAAACGTTCCCCTGGAAGAAATGGTATCGCAGGCCTACCAGGGAATGCTATGGTCAATGTGAAATCAACTTTAGTGGCTCCTCTTAAATCTACAACTTTACTGAAAAGTGAAGCAATCGTTCCTCCCTCTGCTGTCATTCTTCCTCCGAGCAGCATGGATGTGTCTCCAAGTAAATCAGATGGAATTTCTGTCTCTTTAGATGAGACAATGTCTTCTTCTGATTCGTTTAAGAGTCCTGAAGTTGAGTATGTAGACAACAATGATGTATCGATGGTTGATTCAATCGAGAGGAAAACATTTAGCATTCTCCACATTTCAGACCACAATGTAGAAACCAAAGGTCCGTCGTTGGGGAAGAATAAAATTTGTTGAATGGCTCAAATTTGTTTTTTCTTCGTAATGATGGTTGAATTTCTTTCAGGTAGGAATATTTGCAGCAGAGATATGCTTGTTGACCTTGAAAGAGATGAAAAATTCGTGGATGTTGATAATGATTACGAGGATCCCCAGAAGTGTGCTACCATTGCTTGTGATATTTACATGCATTTGCGTGCATCTGAGGTTTGTCTTCAATTTTTCTTTTCCAACATGAACTTGTTCTTACCCTCATGGATTCGATTGTGTGGCAAAAGTTTCACATACTTAGCATACAAATAAGCTCTTATAAGATCAATAAGAATTTACAAAAACCTCTGCTGATGTTTTTGGTGTTTCATTTTATAGAGCATTTTCTTATTGCTACAAGATAATGTAGAGAAATTTTATACATGTTCTTAAGCTCATCCAATCCTGATAATGTCACCTGGCTGCATCTGCACATTCTTTTTCATATATTGATTTCAAATGTTCTGCATTTCAACCAAAGTTCTAAACAATCTCTCATGGGTTTTAGGCAAAGAAAAGGCCTTCCACAGATTTCATGGAGAGAATTCAGAAAGATATAAATGCGAACATGCGAGCAATTTTAGTCGATTGGCTTGTGGAGGTAGCAGAAGAATACAGGCTAGTCCCTGATACACTCTATCTGACTGTAAATTATATCGATCGCTATCTCTCTGGGAATGCTATGGACAGACAAAGATTACAGTTGCTTGGCGTTGCTTCAATGATGATCGCATCGTAAGGATTTGAGATTTTGCACTATTACTTTTAGTTTATTTCTCCTGTTGTACCTTCAATTTGTTTTCCATTTTAGGAAGTACGAGGAGATTTGTGCGCCACAGGTGGAAGAGTTTTGTTACATTACAGATAATACGTACTTTAAAGAAGAGGTTTGATATTAAGATGCCTTTTTTGAGAGGTCATGGATATTGTGAAGGTTTTGCTTCATGTTTCTTCTTCTTTTTCTAACAAGTGCTTGAATATTGTGAAGGTTTTGCAAATGGAGTCTTCTGTTTTGAATTACTTGAAGTTTGAAATGACTGCACCAACAATTAAGTGTTTTTTAAGGTAATGAATCTTATTTCATGTTGTGTTAATCATTAATTAGTACAACATGACTTATATTAATTATTTGTCATCTATCATATTAATTGTACCAATTAATAATTGCTAAGTCAAGAGATAAGAATTAAAAAGCAAAGTTCGAAGGTTACTTAAGATTACACTAAATTTTTTAACTGCATATTTTCTTTAGTTGTTTCTAAAAACTGCTTATTTTTAATCCAATTTAGGCGATTTGTTCGAGCTGCTCAAGGTATTGATGAGGTATATATTTTCTAAGACATTTAGAAACAATTTTATAGATTGCTGATTTCTTTCAAGTATTTTAAGTTGATTTAGAATCTAACAATACTACCAATAACATAAAGCATATCTTTTTATAGATTCCAAAAATGCAAATGGAATGCTTGGCTAACTACCTTGCCGAGCTGTCTCTGATCGAGTACAGCATGCTCGTTTATTCTCCATCGCTCGTTGCGGCTTCTGCCATTTTCTTGGCAAAGTTCATACTTTTCTCGAATAAGAGACCATGGGTGAGCTTTTCTTTGTTTGTTTATGCCAAAAATATGAGGATTTGCAGAGTTGATTTTGAGTATCTATTTTGGAACAGGACTCCACTTTGCAGCATTACACTCTTTACCAGCCTTGTGATCTAAGAGATTGTGTGAAGGACTTGCATAAATTGTGTTGTAATTCTCCTACTTCTACGCTTCCAGCTATTAGGGAGAAATACAGCCAACACAAGGTAAATGGCCTAATGGGACTAGGATTTTTTTGCAGTACAAACAAGTGACTAGGATTTTTGTTGCTAATATTTTTCTGTGTTTCTTTTGCAGTACAAACAAGTGGCAAAAAAGCATTGCCCTCCAATTGTACCTCCTGAGTTTTTTTACAATCAAACCCACTAACCCTTTGTCTCTGAGTTTTTGTACATTTTTTTTTTTACATTTTTCTTTTTCAATTTTAATCTCTGATGATTAGTGCAGACTGTTGAGCTCTTAGTTCAATTTTAACATTTTCATTAGTTTATTCTCAACCTTTCTTCGTATCTTCAATTTTATCAAGTACAACCCAGAGTTACAAAGTTATGAGAAAAATTCTAAGGTCCGTTGTACGAAAGCTAGGTCCAGTGATGACCATAACCAGATATCCAACACGGGTAAGTTATCATTACCGAGCTTCCGTATGAATCATGGTTTCACTTAAAAACTCGGAGATTGAGTAAGTAAATATTATTTTTTTTTAATCGAGTTATAAAATTAACGAAATATTGTTGCATCTTAATCATATATGTGTTGGGTGTCGATCGAAAGAACAACTCCAACACGGGTAAGTTATCATTACCGAGCTTCCGTATGAATCATGGTTTCACTTAAAAACTCAGAGATTGGGTAAGTAAATACTATTTTCTTTTAATCGAGTTATAAAATTAACGAAATATTGTTGCATCTTAATCATATATGTGTTTGGTGTCGATCGAAAGAACAACTCCGATTCTCATATTTGGGTTGTATTATAAAAACCACACGGAACTTATGTACGTCGATAGCGATGTTCTTTACAATATATCGACTTTCGGAGCTAATACTTTGCAGCTGGTTGAACAAGAATAGGATCAAAATTGTAAAGAAAAACTTAAGGGACACTTCAAAGTGTTGATTCTCATTCCCATTATGACCACATAAAGCATTGAATATTGAGCTCCTCTAATTCTTCCTTTTTTCGTAATTTATATCCATGTTTTTTAATCATTTTTTTTTTCAATTTCTTGATATTTTAACATATTAATTTTGGTAAAATAGAATTTGTTCAAAAAAAAAAAAACTTATTTTAACTTAGCTATTAATAATGATAATTAGAAAATATTTATTCTGATTATATACTCTAATCTTACCTCTTGAGATGATGTCGATCTTTGATCGACGAATTTGATGTTTAATTTTAATTATTTATAAATAATCTTAATTATTATATTAAGTAAAAAAAATGATTAAATTAGAAAATTGTTTATTTATAAATTCTGTTTATGAGAGAGAAATATGCCGAATGAAACTCAACGGACGGTGGAGATTCAGTCAACTTTCAAAATGGTGGGACCAAGATGAAGATGTTTGCTGAATTGTTAGGTCAAAGTCTAGTTCAGCGACTGCTAGGTTTTGATTTTCCGCATCTCCCACTTTGTCTGAAACTGACAGCTATTCGGTAAAACGTCGTCGTTTACATCCCTCACGTGGCGAATCGTTCATGCGTGGAGGAGGAGACCACCAAACCATTATTTTTAAAATTGACGTGACTTAAACTATATATTAAACTTGGAATTACTTAAATCTTGAAAATTTAGTTTGACCCTTATTTTATTTATAGAATAAAGAAAAATTACCAATTATGAGCACGAAGTATGCGTGTTCTTCGTTTCAAACCACAAAGTAATTTTTTTAACAATGTAAATCATAAAGTATAAAAAATGTGACAAATATGACTACGCCGGACGGACGCAAAAAAATACCGTCCGTCCAGTCACTGTTCACGTGAACAGTGACCGTCTACGTTCGATTCTTCTCCGTTTTATAAATTAATTTTTAAAAAATACTAAACGATATTGGATTTACTTAAAATTTTTATCACATATTCACCACGTTATGAAAAGATAATCTGAAAATTTTCGTGATTTTACAATAGTTATATGATTTATTATAAATTTTTTACGTATGTTTTATAAAATAATTCACTAAAATTACAATAAATCGTACAAGTGTTAGAAAATCACGAAAAGTTTCAGATTGTCTTCTCATAACGTAGTGAATATGTAATAAAAATTTTAAGTAAATCCAATATCGTTTAGTATTTTTTAAAAATTAATTTATAAAACGGAGAAGGATCGGACGTAAACGGTCACTGTTCACGTGAACAGTGACCGGACGGACGGTGTTTTTTTACGTCCGTCCGACGTGATCATATTTGTCACATTTTTAATACTTTATGGTTTGCATTGTTAAAAAAATTACTTTGTGGTTTGAAACGAAAAATACGCATACTTCATGCCCATAATTGGTAATTTTTCTAGACTAAATATGTTACCTTATTATAATGAATGTTATCATAATCAAGATGTAATTAAAGGTTTGATTAACTTAATCTTTTAATTTATTCTTATTATATGATTTAACTTTAAAAGAAAAGCACTAAGAAGATTGACATGCTACAAAAAGTAAGTGGTATAGGTTATTTGGCACTCACTTGGTAGGCGTCTTTGATATGAGATAAAGGATTTTCCACTTGAACTTTAAAGATTGTAATAATTAATTCGTGTGTCACACTTCGTGATTAATTGTACATGTTAATCACGTTCGATCAAAGTCTGCTTTATTGATGTTGTATGAGATAAGAACAATTGGAGATTTTTTATTTTGGGATTTTTTGAATTAATTATTCACATTTTACCAACTTTTTAAAAACTACCTATCTAGATATTAAAGTATCATGCACTCGTAATCACAATTAACCAACCACCATGAATAGGGAAAAGTGTTTAGAAATCACAACCACCCACCCATTGATAACTTATTTTAAGCAGTTTATTCCGAGAAGATCGATCTTGTGTCTAGAGAGAGAGAGAGGATCATTCACTCGGTGAATACTAAATACGCGTATAATTACGCATGCATATATACACGTATGCATGTCTTTTTTTGTGGTAGAAATGCGTCAATAATAGTATAATCAGTTTGATAGAATCATGTGTTTTTCTCCATCTCATGCAATCATATATCAAACTGCAAAACGATATACAAAGTATGAAAATGACTCTTTGGCAGTGGGTTTCCGTTTTCTTATGATTGTTAGTATCTGTCGATTCAATAAGCTTGAAATTATTACCATGTACGTTTCCACAAATCACCATTTGTTGGTAGAATTCTTTCATGAGCTGATTAAAAAGCTAACTAAAGATAGATTTCTATCATGTTATTGAAATAAATTGCAAATGTCTACATTTAATGAATCTCAGGTTCATTTAGATTCATTAGATTGAGGTAGATGGTTCAGTCACGTTCTCAACAGAAGATTATTCTTCGTCTTAATATAAAATGTACAAACATGCTTGAGAATTTATACCTTTAGTGCCACAAGGCAAGCTAGGACAAGAAGAAGAGACAATTGTCTCATTTGTTGTCCTACCCAAAACCTAATCTTTGTTTGGTCATGATATCATGCATAATTTGTGGGCATAATTTGTGCAAATCAATTGTTAAATCGTTGCTAATTATTGACTTAATCTCAATTATGTCTCCCCTTATTATATTAATCTACAACCACAACAATTTTAATTTTTTTTATATAAGTAAATGGATAATCGAAAACATAAGATCGAGTTTACACTGTGATGTATCCTTAATTATCGATAAATTAATTATCATAGATTATAAATCATTAAAAACATCACTTACATTTAGGGTCATCAATCTCATCATGCGATTGCATTCATAAAAAAAAAAAAAAAATTCTCCCATAACCAGGTGAGGGTTGTACTTTTGGTCGGCCTCTCTAGATTCCGATCTCTTTTTATCGAAATGGCTCATGGATAAAGTTGAAGTGCTGTTGAAATTGATTTTGCATCAATAAATAAATGACGTATAAATTTGTGTAAAATGTAACTAGTAAACAAGAATTAACTATTTTTCATTTAAAGTAATAGAAAATTTTGAATTGAGAGGTGCAATAATTGGAGTATACCTCAATTATTTTTGGTGGGTAATTCTAAGTTGATGATATCAATAATTGAAGGAATCTCATGTTGACATTGAGATTATTGAACATTATAGCTCAAGTTTCAAGTGTTCATGTGTTATCTAATTTATTATTTTTATTTGAAATAATTAGATTCTTATATTTTAAATTATATTATAAGTTTTGGTGATAATGAGGGAATAATATTGTCATTTTCAGGAAATAAAAAGAAGTGAGAGGTGAAATATTAATTATTAATTATTAACTATTAATTATTAATTATTAATTATTAATTAGACTCTTCAAAGTCAAAGATACTGTCTGGAAAGTGGAAAGTGGCTTTCTCTAATAGCCCTCCATTCCTCACTCATTGACTGGTCGTGACAATTATATTCCTAATTATCTTTTTTTTTTCCTTTTTTAGTAATTACTAATTCCAAATTCTTACAAATAATCACTCATATTATTTTTTTTTTATTTTTATTTTATTATAAATAACGAGAACCAAATTCTCCCAATTTGGTTGGATGAGAATGGATTCAAGTGGGTTATTTTTATTTTTTTAATTTAATTTTTTTAAAATAAGAAAATATTAGATTAGATTAGAATAATACTTTTTGATGCTATATAATGGTCTGAAAGATTGATCGAAGACACACACACACACACATGCAAGGCAATTCTCTTCTGGGTTTTGTTTGATTCTAGTCTACCAAATTTAGAGAGAGAGAGACAAAGATCCAAACGGAGGTACCACGTTGTTTTTCTAATATTTTTCACTATTTATTTTATATTAAGCTATAAATATAATATTTTTCTTCATTAATAAATCTTTAAGAACTAGTATGATTGTAGGAGTTCTTGCATGAGTTTTTTCTAGGGTTTGAAAAGTTAACCTAATAAGTCAAGGCTTCTTAAGACAATTGTTTATGTGGTGCAAATCTCAATCTAACTTTTTAAGTTCTAATCATTTTTGGAAAGCCATTGAAACATGTATGCAAATGCTTACCACTTTTCTACCAATTTCAACTTGTATGGTGTACACACGTCAAAAAGAGTAGGAAGATTTGAATAATGGGTTCGTCAAAAAGCGAAGCCAGGAGAGGAGGGGGGAGAGAAAGAGAGAGAGAGAGAGAGAGAGAGAGAGGGAGAGAAGTGATGGTTGTGGGAGTTGACTGGAAACAGAAAGTCGGTCATGCGCGTAAGCCTGAGTCTTTTGAAGTTTTGAACCACGTGGTGTTTCTTCAATCACTTCATATAAATATGCATGAATTCCATCTCCATTTCAGTACCTCCGATTCAGTACTCATCTTCTTCTAACTGTAAAACGCCCTTCTGATCTCTAGCCATTTCAATCTCTTGACTGCAGCTCTTTATTCACTCGACTTTCTCCATTTCTCTCGCGACTGTTGAACTCTATTTTTCTGTTATTTGTTCCTCTCTGCTATTTGCTCATTTCTGCTTCTTTTCTCACTCAAAAGATGGCTAAAAATGGGGATGCCATAAACCATCTCACCCACAACGAAGTATTCAATGTATCTGCTGAAAAGATTCCTCAACGTGCCTCCAAATGCTTCGACGACGACGGTCGCCTGAAGAGAACTGGTAAAAATGAGTGATTTTGGAGAACTTTTTCTGGGTTTTCGAGTATGATTCTGATAGATTGTGGTTGTCTATTTGGTTTCATGAATTAGGGACTGTTTGGACGGCCAGTGCTCACATAATTACAGCAGTTATTGGGTCTGGAGTTCTCTCTCTAGCTTGGGCCACCGCTCAGCTCGGATGGATCGCCGGTCCGGCAGTAATGTTCTTGTTCTCCTGTGTTACTTACTATACTTCCGTTCTTCTTTCCGCTTGTTACCGGACCGGAGACCCCCTCACCGGAAAGAGGAACTATACGTACATGGACGCCGTCAGATCTACCCTTGGTAAACTTCAAAAGCTTTCTGGCTTCATTTTTTCCAGAAATTTCTCCTCTTTTCCAGGATTTATGCTCATTTTTTGTTTTTCTTTGGTGGGTTTCGTTTGGATTTTGTTTTTCAGGAGGAGGAATGGTGAAAATTTGTGGATTGGTGCAGTATCTGAATCTTTTCGGGGTGGCAATTGGATACACCATAGCTTCATCAATTAGCATGATGTGAGTAATGACATTAAAAAAATCAAGAAAATGATATGTTTTTAGTGTTCTTTTCTTGTCTGAATCTGTTCTTCTTTCTGGGTTTTGAATTATTTAACAGGGCAATAAAAAGATCGAACTGTTTCCATGAAAGTGGAGGGAAAAATCCCTGCCAAATGAGCAGCAATCCTTATATGATTGCTTTCGGAGTCGTAGAAATTATTTTCTCTCAAATTCCAGATTTTGATCAGCTCTGGTGGCTCTCCATTGTCGCTGCTGTCATGTCCTTTACTTACTCCACCATTGGACTCGCTCTCGGAATCGCCAAAGTTGCAGGTGAAAAACAATGTTTTAATAAATCAAGGAAGAGGAAGAAGAAGAATCTAACTTCACTGGTTTTTTTTAATTTTCAGAAACTGGAAAAATTAGAGGGAGTCTCACCGGAATAAGCATCGGAGCCGTCACTGAAACTCAAAAAGTATGGAGAAGCTTTCAAGCGCTTGGAGACATAGCTTTCGCCTACTCTTACTCGATAATCCTAATTGAAATTCAGGTAAAACCCCATCAAATCTCCATAAACGAACGTAATAATCTTCACTAAAGCACAATTTTTTAACGAAGACCCTGTTGGATCGAGCAGAACACAGTGAAATCGCCGCCGTCTGAATCCAAAACAATGAAGAAAGCATCTCTAATAAGCGTTACTGTCACAACAATTTTCTACATGCTGTGTGGTTGTATGGGCTACGCAGCTTTCGGCGACTTATCGCCGGGAAATCTCCTCACCGGATTCGGATTCTACAACCCGTTTTGGCTTCTGGACATAGCCAATGCCGCCATTGTTATCCACCTCGTCGGAGCTTATCAAGTTTATTGCCAACCCCTCTTCGCCTTCATAGAAAAATACGCATCAGAAAAATACCCAAATTCCGAATTCATCAGCAGAGAAATCCAAATTCCAATTCCAGGCTTCAAGCCATACAAACTGAACCTCTTCAGATTAACTTGGAGGACGATTTTTGTGATTATCACCACTCTGATCTCCATGCTTCTTCCGTTCTTCAACGACGTCGTGGGTCTGCTCGGAGCGCTCGGATTCTGGCCGCTGACGGTTTATTTCCCGGTGGAGATGTATATTGCCCAGAAGAAGATTGAAAAATGGAGTCCGAAATGGGTGTGCCTCCAGATTTTAAGCGTGGCTTGTCTTATAATTTCGGTGGCAGCAGCCGCTGGCTCGATAGCTGGAGTTGTTCTTGATCTCAAGACCTACAAACCCTTCAGCACAAGCTACTAATTTCATAGGATTTTAGACCCATAATCACCAAGTAATTGTTATGATATTTGATCTTCTTGTAATTTTCTGAGGCTTTTATGGCATTTTCCGACCCATTCCAATCCATTTTTCTTTTGTCAAAACAACGATCTAAACGATAAATTTAATTAATCAACTTTCGTAATTATGCGATATTTGTTAATTTTCAATCTAAAATATCATCTATGAGTATTAAAATATCACCACTTTTGAACTATTCTAATAGACCACGAAGAAAAAGGAGATCAAAGACAAGATGTTGAGAGTTTGTGGTGGAACAGAAAATGGAATAAAATGAGACAACAATGGAGCTGTCTTTCAAGATTAAACAGAGAAACAATTTCTTTGACGATTTCAAAGTATGAAAAATATTTAATTTAAATTATGTCGGCCCGATATCAAAGATTTCAAAGTATGAAAAATGTTTAATTTGAATCACGTAGGCCGGCCCCCTATCTGTGAGATTGGAGGGCCGATCTCCAACATCGAGGATAGTGATCCCGTACTGAGAGTAGTGACTCTTGACAAAAAATATATCAAATAATATTAAAATTTTTTGAAGTTTTTAACGTATGTTCAACATATCATAAAAAGATAATCTGAAAATTTTCGTGATTTTTCAACACTTGCACGATTAATTATAGTTGTTTAAACAATATTCTATAAACTAGACGTAAAAAATTATAATAAATCATACAAGTATTGAAAAATTACATTAATTGCATTAGTCATTGTTTGACTTATCAACATGTATATTTAAATAGTAGAATAAGAGACCGAGCATAGAATTACTCGTTCTAATAATATCAATCGGCCTAAGCAAACAGAGGAACGACTTCTTGTAAGAAATAATACAATTGAATCAGATAATATCCACACCAATGAACAACAACAACAAAAGAAGAGCCTCTCTAGCAAAGTATCTTATGTGCCAATTCATTTCCTACAATGGTCGTGTATTAAAATATTTTATAAAATACAACAAAAAAAAAAAGCAAGAATATTTTGCATTAAAGTTTACATTAACTCACTGATTGCACACCAAGTTGAATTCTCTAAAAACCCAAATAGGAAATGGGTAGCTTCAGTTTTTCATCAATGGCGTCTATGAGAGTTCCTCCTTGCTGAACTTATTCCAAGCTTCCTGTTTTTCGGACGGAACCATTAAAAAATACAGCGAAAACCGATATTCTTTTGTTTTATCGACGGTCGAATAATTCTTTTTTCTTGTTCGGACAACAGTATCGACGGAGGGTGAAATAAAAGAAGTGTAAGATCTCCAGCTTTCTAAAAATAACTTAAAAATTTAAGATTGCAGGATAGTTCATGCTGTAGAAAAAATAAAATGTCAAAAAAGCTTCAAGGGTGATCATTCAAAATAGAGATTCATCAGCTCCACAAGGTCAAGAACAGATCATCCCAAAAAAAAAAAAAAAAGAATGATTCTGATGGAAATATATAAAATAATGGCAGTAAGTAAGGATCATAGTTACCTTAAGAACATCAAAAACAGGATCATAGTTACCTTAAGAACATCAAAAACCTTCTCTGCTGTATACTTGTGTTCAATACTAGCACCCTTCTGCTGAACCTTATCGGGATGGATACACAACGTCGCCTTCCTATATACTTTTTTGACCGACGCAGATGTTATCATATCCGTTAGTGAAACTGGCTGCCAATCACATTCTCGCCAAAGAACCTGTTCGTCATTTCAGATACACTACTAAATTTGTATACAAGTTAAAATGGCATCTCACATAAAATGAAAGGTACATTATAGTCTTTCCTACCAACATCACATTACAAACTATTTAGCCTCTAACTTAGGGGTCAAGGACAACTGACACCCTAAAATATTTTTAAAACAAAACTGTACTTGTACTTTTGGTCGTAAGTAAAACGTCTCAGGTCTTGATAAAATTTGTTAAATACCAATTTCACATTTGATTCCGAACACATACCTCAATTGAAATACCTTATGGTCTTAAAAATCAATTGTGATATCGAGTATATGTGAGAATTCGAGAGAGTGAAGATAACCAATATAGGTTAAAATGATCATTGCAGGAGAAAAACGTGAGACACATTTGACGAATATTATCAAGACATAGGTCGTTTACACTAATGAGCCGAAGTACAAAGGCAGTTTTGTTCTAAAAATAATTTAGGATAATAGTTGTCTCTGACTCCTAATTTCAATGGTTAAATTACACTTTATCTATTCTACATTTTGATGAAATTTTTGGAGATATGGAAAGCTGCAACGAATGAACCATCACTTTCATCCATATTTCTCCATGAAATGTTCTCATTAACTACAAGGTTAAAACATAACATAAAAAAAAAAAAAAAACGCACTTGATGCAGTGTGGACAACAGTGCTCGCATATTTCCTTCCTTGCCTGCAGCCCAGCGCTTTATTTGAACATCTAGAGACTCTGCAACCCTCTGTTTTAGAGGTGGTCGAAAGAATTGTTCAACTCAATGTTTAGAAAAGAAGGTTGAATGAAAATATAGACCACAGAGAGTCATTATCTGAATTACTTCTAATCAAAATCTTAACGGGTAGAAACTCACTCGTCTTTCTTCTTGCTCCAGCAGATTTTCAAAGTCTCGGCGGTTCATGTCTTCAACGGCTTTTGCCTTCACGTACAACAATAAGAAGCAATAGATGATTATGAATGAAAGTGAAAACTAACAAAAAAGAAAGAATAGTCACTGATAAACTGGTACAGCTTTCATGTCCATTTAATTTAAAACTCAACAGACAAATGGGAATAAACACTTTATTTAAATGACCTTACTTTGGTATCTCTTTAAAGAACAATGTTAATTTAAACAACCAAACCTCAAGGTTAATGAGAATAGCAAATAGTGAATGTAGTGTGCTTGATCCTCTCATTCACGAGAATGGCATTGGCGTGTTCTAACCGAAGAGGCTAGGCCTTGACAACTTAAATTTGTCTTTATAATTAAAACCATAATTTACAAACGATAAATTTGGTTATTGCTTTGCCCATTGACTCAAGTACTTGAGCCAATGGGCAAAGCAAGCTAATCAGCTTTACACCCATCAACAATAAATTCTGATGTACCAAAACAATTAACCGCATTAAGTACTAATACTATAGTCTTCAGCTAAACTTATTTAATTACTTCTTCATTTTCATTAGAGCATTGTGGTGACAATAATTTATTGCATAAAATAATACAGAGGTTGAAAAAAAAAAATTTGAGAACAAGTTGCATTGATTTATGACTTTTTGCATGAAGAAAAGCAGGGAAAAATAGAAGAAAATAAAAACAGACCGCTCTTGCTAAGGTCCTTTGATGACGTCCTAATCTTGCTTTCCTTCTATCTTCAGGCTCTCCATCAACTTCCTGCAGGTCCCCAAAAACTGGAGAAGCTTTTATGTGAAAAATTCAAAGAAATTAGACCAATCTAAAATGACCCTGAAACAGAATTTTAGATAGGTGCCAACAAGCAGCAGCATTTCAACTAAATCACCTCCAAAAATAAAAGAAAAGTCATCCCCAATATCTGTTGCAGAAGAAGACTTTTTTATGCTGGTTGAGATGACAGAACTTGTCCTTTTGGCCACTTCAGGCCCTCTGCTGTTCACATGCATGTCAAATAAAGGGTCCTGGAAGGGTTAATCGGCCAATCAATCGTTTAGATTTTGAGTTTTGTCACGAATCAAATTTAAATATCCCTGTCTTTAAGGTATAGAAGATTGATGTAAATATAAAATCGACAATTCCTACCAGATTTGTCGCCCTTGACTTAGGTACACTCCTCGATCGAGAACCCGCATCGAAAAGGAAATCCAGATCATAGACTAGGTTCTGCTTACTATCCCCAAAAGGATCTGTAGCTCCACTATATTTACTAGTATTGGATGTTGAAGTCTTTCCCTTCTCTTCATGACTATTATTTTTCATCCTCCCCATTGCAAAGTGCTCGAGCTCGTCTATAATAGAGAAATTCGAACCTGTATATCAGACAAACTGATTTTGAGTTGTCATAGGGAGATTGGAGAGAATTATAATTTAAGAGTCGGAAAAGGATATGAACCTTTATCTGCCGCGGCCGATGGCTTTGGTATGGGAGGAACCCTGAATGATGAGGAACTGGACGAAACACCAGGTTTTGTGCCGGCGTAGTTGTTGATTTGTTCCAGAGGATCGGAGAACACCTCGGAGGAAGCATGAGTAGAGGTTGATGTGGACTCTAATATTACAAAGGGATCTTCAGCTGAGACAAACCCGGATTTACTTGCAAGAGTAGATGATTTTAGTTTTCTGTCCGAGCCAACCCTGTAGAAAGAGAGAAAATTTAGTTAAATTTTTGAACAATCGTCTATTTACAAATCTTCTAATACGCATACAGCCAGATGAGAGTATAACACCGAAGCTTAAGCAATTAAGTTGAGAGACTAATCAAAACTTGAGAACAAGGCTTACCTGATGGGAAAGAGAGTTGATTGAATTCTTTCACAAAATAGTCATCAACTTATTGCCACATTTGAATTATCAATCATTTTCACAACTATAGATTATAAAAGTGTTTCAAACTCGGCCAATTGGCGCATACGAACAACGATAACATTACGACTATTAGATGAACATATTTTTCAAATGTTGAAATTAGAAAACTAAAGCAAGCACATAAACATGAAATTAGACTTGTTCTTAAGCAAGCAAGAGCTAAAAACAGGATTTCCCGTACCCACTTGTAGCGTTGCTTCCACCAAACCCCGGAATCAATTCATCAAAGTCCAAAGTATTTTTTGCTGCACTTTTAAATTCGTTTCTTTTTGGATTTTGGAAGCGTGTCTCGTTCTTATGGAGATCATCAAGAAAGTCATTGATGGGAGCACCTTGATTAGATGGTGAAGAAAAAGATACAAACAAATCATCCATTTTCGCCGAAACCGAGCTCGTAGATCCAGTCATTTTACCAAATACATCATCATCGAGTCCAAGAAATGAGGTGGAATTTGAACCAGAATTACTCGATCTCGTAAAGATTGAATCCAAATCAAACGAAGACCCGTCGCTTTTAGAGTTGCCGACATATTTCTTTGGCTCGTCGATCCCTCCAAATAAACCCCTGTAATCATCCAACATTCTATAATTATCAGTATTTGTTTTACCGTGAAACGACAAAAAGACATGGAAGAAGAAGAAAAGAAAAAAAAAGAAGAAGATTTGGCATGCAACCCGTAATTCCGAGTTTGGGCAGAGTTGACATTGGTAGGTAGCTTCGACGCTGCCATCGGAGCCCCTCTTCCCTGCGATTTCAACCCAAATCTTTCGGTTAAGACACCAAATTCGTCCATTTGAGGCGCAGATTAAGAGTTTGGACAACCGGATCACAATTTTGAGCTGCTATCAATAATATTCTAGGTGAGATTCGAAGATACAGAAACAGAGCCTCCAAGATGATAGGCAAACGGAATACAAAATAAAAACAGGTTATCCTAAGAATAGGGTAGATGTGAAATTCTCAGATGAAAAATCCAGAATCTAGAGGAGAATTTTGACCGGGAGAGAGAACAGAATGTTTCATAACGAGTGCAAAGCCACGATTCAAGGAGTGTGCGTGGAAATTACTTGTCGGTGAAATCTCGTCTCAGCTCCCCACGTAATATTTTCAATAAAGTTTACTAATTTCCCTGTTTTTGACAAATTACCACGTTGTTTTTGTTTTTTTTTTTTTTTTTTTTTTTTTTTTTTTTTTTTTTTTTTTTTTTTTTTTTTTTTTTTTTTTTTTTTTTTTTTTTTTTTTTTTTTTTTTTTTTTTTTTTTTTTTTTTTTTTTTTTTTTTTTTTTTTTTTTTTTTTTTTTTTTTTTTTTTTTTTTTTTTTTTTTTTTTTTTTTTTTTTTTTTTTTTTTTTTTTTTTTTTTTTTTTTTTTTTTTTTTTTTTTTTTTTTTTTTTTTTTTTTTTTTTTTTTTTTTTTTTTTTTTTTTTTTTTTTTTTTTTTTTTTTTTTTTTTTTTTTTTTTTTTTTTTTTTTTTTTTTTTTTTTTTTTTTTTTTTTTTTTTTTTTTTTTTTTTTTTTTTTTTTTTTTTTTTTTTTTTTTTTTTTTTTTTTTTTTTTTTTTTTTTTTTTTTTTTTTTTTTTTTTTTTTTTTTTTTTTTTTTTTTTTTTTTTTTTTTTTTTTTTTTTTTTTTTTTTTTTTTTTTTTTTTTTTTTTTTTTTTGTTAATATTCAAAGAAACAGATTTTTGACAAATTTATGAATAAAAGTTTTAATTTTTACGAAAGTGATGATTTTTTTATTGTTTGTAAAAATAAAAATGCTAACTTGGCCCGGACAGTAGTCTTCAAACTCAGGCTCTACGTCCATACCCATTACTTACGAGACTCGGCTGAGCTTGATTTTTGTGAAAATCAAATTACCCTGCAGCCATTTCGTCGCCCAAGTCAGATTCTTCTTGGTAGAAATCGAATGCCCGCAATTTTGATTTTGGAGGCTGGTATGATGCTCTCTCATTCCAGATATCGAATACCCAAAAGTTATTTCCAACGACAAGCTCGATTCTTCCACACCCGGCAATCTGTTTCCGGAGCAAGCTAGATTCGTTCTCATCTTCTTCCTATAATCTATAATCTTCAACTGTTTTCCATCTGATATAAGCCAACCAATCCATTGGTATTGAAGCAGGTTCATTTTGTCTTTACTCTCACCTTATTCGGTTGCGTCCCGTGAAATTTACGAGACGTAGTCATTTATTTCACTTTTTTTTTTTGTTATTGTGATTGATGTTTAAGATTTTTTCAATGAAAGAATAGAACGAGTTTTCGCGAAATAGTGTCTGTTATGTGTTTGTTGAAAGTTCTGAAAGAGTCTTTGCTCTCAAAATGCGAATTTCATTTCTATTTTCACTTTTGTTTTTGCTGTAAACTATGGGTATTTCACAGTGAGGATATGCTTGGTTTGAATCAACCATTGCTCTTGCTTTTAGACCATGTTACTTTACTCACTGCGGGTGTCTGAATTTTCATACCTGCTAACTTTGTTGCCAGTTTTCTTGTTTATTGGTCCAATAAACTAAATAAAATAGTTCAAGAAGTCTCATTTTCTATTTCCATTGCTACAGGTGAATTTTAAATCTCGTGGGTTTTAAGATGATGACGGGAATTCGCCATAATCACAGAAACCTATGCTGCAGATGGGCAACATTGGCTAGAATGTATAGTTCAGGTGAACAACTTAGCGATGATATTGATTTGACGAGACGAATATGTAAAATTATGATGACTTGTCCAGCATTGGCACTTGATACTGCACTCAACCAAAGTGGAATTAAGATTTCAACAAACATTGTCGAGGATGTTCTAAACAGATTTGAGAACGCTGGTATGGTTGCATTTCGGTTCTTTCAATGGGCCGAGAAGCAAGGAAGTTATAGCCACAGCATAAAGGCTTATCACACCATGATTGGGTCTTTAGCCAAGATAAGGCAGTATCAAATTATGTGGGATCTAGTGAATGCGATGAGGAGCAAACGAATACAAAATGTAGAGACTTTTTGTATAATCATGAGAAAATATGCTCGAGCCCAGAAGGTGGACGAGGCCGTTTATGCCTTTAATGTGATGGATAAATATGGTATCGAACCGAATATAGTGGCATTCAACGGTCTACTAAGTGCTTTGTGCAAGTCCAAGAATGTGAGGAAGGCTCAAGAAATTTTTGATAGTATGAAGGATCGATACGAACCAGATCCGAAAACTTACAGTATTCTGCTCCAAGGATGGGGTAAGGCTCCAAATCTGCCTCAAGCAAGGGGAATTTTCAGAGAAATGATCAACGATGGTTGCACCCCTGACATAGTGACGTACAGCATTATGGTTGATATCCTCTGCAAGGCCGGGAGAGTTGATGAAGCCATTGAGATTGTTAACGAAATGAATTCTAAGTCATTCACCCCTACATCTTTCACTTATAGTGTTTTGATCCATACTTATGGGACAGAAAATCGAATAGAAGATGCTGTCAGAACATTCTCGGAGATGGAAAAAGACGGAGTTACGGCTGACGTAGCTGTTTATAACGCATTGATTAGCGCTTTTTGCAAAGCAAACAAGACGAAGAATGCCAATAGAGTCATGCATGAGATGGAAAATAAAGGGGTCAAGCCTAATTCTCGAACGTTTAATATCGTTCTTCACAATTTGATCGACCGCGGGGAGACGGATGAAGCCTTCGCCGTCTTTCGCAAGATGATCAAAATTTGCGATCCCGATTCAGACACATATACGATGATTGTGAAGATGTTTTGTGATAAGAATCAATTAAAGGAAGCTCGTAAAGTTTGGAAGTATATGAGGTCTAAGAAGTTTGTTCCTAGCATGCATACTTATTCTGTGCTGATAAATGGGTTGTGCAAGATGGGTGACGCCTTGAAAGCTAGTGTGATTTTGGAGGAGATGATAGAGAAGGGAATTCGACCGCCGAGTGTGACGTTCGGAAGGCTTCGACAGTTGCTTTTGAAAGACGGTAGAGAAGATGTTCTTAATTTTCTTCAAGGAAAAATGAATCTACTTGTGCAGGAGCCGTTGTGCGATTGAGTGATAAAATGAAGAAAGCACGGCCTCGTGGTATCAACAAAACCCGTTTTCCGAAGTAAGGTAAGGATTTCTTTTTCATTTTGATTGTATTGATTCCAATTTTTGTAGCTTTTTTTAATTTTTTGATTTTCTTATTAGGATTTCTTAGCGATTTTAAATCTAGTGATGGTTACTATAAAGACTGTTTTATAAGATTTTTCGACGGAATCAAATATGCATCACATTCTGACAAAAGTATTTGGTTATTAGGGAAAAATCTATACACTATCTGTGTCGTGAATTCGATGGAATTACGTCGAACTTGTCCCTTGAACGGATAAAGATTGACAACCATCAAGCGATCAATCATTAAATTTGGAAGGCGGAAGACTTAATCCTACTTTCCCGCTAAATATAGCATCGTGCAAGTTGTCTTTTTTTGCAAAATCTTTTCGTGTGTTTTGAAATCTATGCACCTGCGATCGATCACGAAACAGGATGAGATCTTATTAGAACTATCCAACTCCGGTTTATCCTTGGAAAATTACAACATGCATGATTATAAGGTTTCATAATCAAGAAACCTTCCCGACCGGTTTCAAATCTCGAGTGAGCCTTCCATTGCTGATCTTTATCTTTATTTGCAGCCTCAGCTTGCATGATTTTGGTGGAAGCTAGAAGAGAAAAGATCGATTCAGGTACAACTGGTGCTAAAGAAGATGACATGAATTTTATACATAGAATTTATTAGCAATTAAATCATGGATTTTTACAAGTTAATTACTATTTATGAACGTGACACTCATTAATTGATGTATTTAATATTGAATCAACATAATTACTAAAAGTAATTATCTTTTTTAATCATTAAACACTAATTTATCGAGCCTAATTTTTACTAAACTTTCACTTAAAATTATTCAATATCATAAAACCACTTACCCACGTAAAACTAGATTCGAGAAAAACAGAAATAATGATGTGTATGAAATTATTTATCGAATAACTTAGACTAATCCAATGTTTCTTGCACGATGAATTACTCCGTATAATAATTAAGCAACGAATAAAAGATACGAGATTCTTCGTTATTTAGAAATTTGAACTAGCATTATTCACAAATAATATATTATATCGGCTAATTAATTACAAGACAAGACGATAGTACTACCCGACAAAATTTCAACAATTAATCATAGAAAAATGAGTTCTTAGAGCATCAAATACAATTGTCAACCACCCCCCACATGTGTTACAACCTTGTTACAAGAGTTGAACACTTTGGTAGAAGAGAATTTATTTAATTTTCCCGCGAGCAATACTAGGCAGAAATTGCGAGACACCGACACCACCGGCCAAGTTAGATAATTCAGTTAATGACCGTTAAGTTAAGTTAATTTGATTATAGTATTTATATTATATGCTAAGAATAATGGATAATATAATTGTATAAAGGCGTGACATTTAATTTAATAAAGATTCGAATGGGTTAATATTAATGGTAGTATACTTATTCTGAAGGTTGATTATATCTATGTTCATGCACCCCACCTCCATGGATGCCTTGCAAGCTCAGACACCGTTAATCAGCTCCATGTGAGTCGATAGAGAGAGAAGACGAAGAAGAATAAGAGGAAGAGAGAAGAGAGAGAGAGAGAGAGAGAGAGAGAGAGAGAGAGAGAGAGAGAGAGAGAGAGAGAGAGAGAGAGAGAGAGAGAGAGAGAGAGAGAGAGAGAGAGAGAGAGAGAGAGAGAGAGAGAGAGAGAGAGAGAGAGAGAGAGAGAGAGAGAGAGAGAGAGAGAGAGAGAGAGAGAGAGAGAGAGAGAGAGAGAGAGAGAGAGAGAGAGAGAGAGAGAGAGAGAGAGAGAGAGAGAGAGAGAGAGAGAGAGAGAGAGAGAGAGAGAGAGAGAGAGAGAGAGAGAGAGAGAGAGAGAGAGAGAGAGAGAGAGAGAGAGAGAGAGAGAGAGAGAGAGAGAGAGAGAGAGAGAGAGAGAGAGAGAGAGAGAGAGAGAGAGAGAGAGAGAGAGAGAGAGAGAGAGAGAGAGAGAGAGAGAGAGAGAGAGAGAGAGAGAGAGAGAGAGAGAGAGAGAGAGAGAGAGAGAGAGAGAGAGAGAGAGAGAGAGAGAGAGAGAGAGAGAGAGAGAGAGAGAGAGAGAGAGAGAGAGAGAGAGAGAGAGAGAGAGAGAGAGAGAGAGAGAGAGAGAGAGAGAGAGAGAGAGAGAGAGAGAGAGAGAGAGAGAGAGAGAGAGAGAGAGAGAGAGAGAGAGAGAGAGAGAGAGAGAGAGAGAGAGAGAGAGAGAGAGAGAGAGAGAGAGAGAGAGAGAGAGAGAGAGAGAGAGAGAGAGAGAGAGAGAGAGAGAGAGAGAGAGAGAGAGAGAGAGAGAGAGAGAGAGAGAGAGAGAGAGAGAGAGAGAGAGAGAGAGAGAGAGAGAGAGAGAGAGAGAGAGAGAGAGAGAGAGAGAGAGAGAGAGAGAGAGAGAGAGAGAGAGAGAGAGAGAGAGAGAGAGAGAGAGAGAGAGAGAGAGAGAGAGAGAGAGAGAGAGAGAGAGAGAGAGAGAGAGAGAGAGAGAGAGAGAGAGAGAGAGAGAGAGAGAGAGAGAGAGAGAGAGAGAGAGAGAGAGAGAGAGAGAGAGAGAGAGAGAGAGAGAGAGAGCAGTATCCTGCGACCTGCATGCATGAACTGAACTCAAACTCATCCCGAGAGGCATTTGAAATAATGATTGAGCAGTCAAAGATCATTAGAGTTGGTCATTAAGATAATTAATAATGATTAATAAAACTGAGAAGTTTAAATGATTACGAGTTGTTCGGTTGATAAAATAAACCTACTGTTGTTGTTCATATTTTCTTCAGTCAGTTGGATAATTTTGATTAACTGAAGCGTCGAACCATTAATGCAATCACTAATCTACTTGGTTTGTAGAATATTTCTAATTATTGTTTCATTTAATATTATTCATATAGTTTACTGAATAATTATAATATCCACGTGAACTGAAAGTGAATTTAATATGACAATTATAAACATATGAAAATTAATAACTAAATTAAATCCATAAGTTGAATAGTGAATTTTAAGAGAAAAAATCTAATTTTTGATTATTCACTAGTGTCACGATCCAGCAGACCTAAACAAAAACGCTAGATCAGACAACTCAATTCTTGGAGAGAACTTGATCGTCCACCTAAACCTAAATTTATAGCAGAAGACTTAACCAAGAATTTAAGCAAATCTCATATTAAGAATCGTGTAATTATTTTTTTTAAAGTTAATGTTAATTACAGAAGATATAATTAAGATTTATTGTTTGATATGATCATTCTCGACATTCGGTGTCTATATAGTTTTCAACAATAAAATCTTTATAATTATTCAATTTTTTAAAAAAATTAAAGTTAATAACTTTTCTTTAAAATAATTTGTTAATAATTTAATTTTAGAATATCTCAATAAAATATTTCAAAGAATCAAGATTACGTAATTTTTGTAGTTAATTGTAATGACACGCATCAGACAACACGCTCATGAATCGCACGTTATATATCCACTTGTAATTTTAAAATATCTGAATAAAACATTCCAAAATGGTGATTTGTTGTTTGATATGATCATTCTCAACATTTGGTGTCTATATAGTTTCAACAATAAAATCTTTATAATTATTCAATTTTTTAAAAAAAATTAAAGTTAATCAAATTAACTTTTTTTCTTTAAAATAATTTGTTAATCATTTAATTTTAAAATATCTCAATAAAACATTTTAAAAAATCAATATTCTGTAATTTTTGTAGTTAATTGTAATGACACCCATCAGACAACACGCTCATACATCGCACGCGATATATCCACTTGTAATTTTACAATATCTGAATAAAACATTCCAAAATGGTGACAATGTATGATGTTATTTATTTAATAAGTACAAAAAATTCTAAAAAAAAGTGTTAAATTAGAATTTTTATACTAATGTACCTTAACTAATAACTCATCTCTATTTCAATAATTTTGAAAAATGTATTTATAATAATATAACGTAAAAAACGATACAATCCAAAAAATAACAAATTATAGTACATAAAAACTAATTAATTTGGTAATTTAAAAGGTCATTGAACAACTATTTTTAGCTCGAATCATCGTGACAACAACAACTACAATATAAATGAATTGGCAAATAATTATTTTAGTACAAGTCAACACCCTCTCTTATTTAACAAACCAAGCCTCTTAACTAAGTTTATTATATAATTAGTTTTTTAATTATATTTTAAGAGCTTCAGCATGTGAATAAGTCAAGAAAAAGTCAAATCCTAAGCGTTGAAGAGGTATTCCATACTATTTCTTACTTATTTATTTTAATAAGTTGAATGCTGAAAGAAGAAGTGAATATTGGGAGAATTTCTGTATATTTACTACAAAGAGCAACCATGAATTTATACAGGGCATAAGTTACGCTATTCTAGGAAACATAGTATACAGAATCAATTACAATTATTGACTAATATATACATTCCTATAATAGAAAATATTATTCCTATAATCTAGCAGATTTTCTTTCTTGTAACACTCCCCCTCAAGTTGGAGCGTGTATATTGAGAACGCCAAACTTGTTAAGGAGAGAATAAAAAGTTGATGAACTGAGAGGTTTAGTAAATATATCAGCAAGTTGGCAGCTCGATGAAACATGAGCAGTTTCTATGGCACCTGACTGAATACGTTCTCTAATAACATGGCAGTCAATCTCTATATGTTTTGTTCGTTCATGGTAGACTGGATTTGCTGCAATATGCAGTGCTGCCTTACTATCGCAGAACAGTTTTGCTGGTTGTGGATGTTGTACCTGTAGATCATCTAACAAATACCTAAGCCAAGTAAGCTCACATGTTATAGAAGCCATAGCACGATATTCTGATTCTGCCGAGGACCTTGAGGTTGTTGCTTGTTTCTTGGTCTTCCATGAAATAAGAGATCCTCCAAGAAAAATACAATAACCAGTTACAGATCGTCTCGTGATTGAACATCGAGCCTAATTTGCGTCACAAAATCCTCTCAATAGTAAATTCCCTTTTGCTGGAAAAAATAATCCTTGTCCAGGTGAACCTTTAAGATACTGTAAAAGATGATGAACAGCATCTAAGTGTGGTTTTCTTGGTTCTTGCATAAACTGACTCAGAATGTGAACCGAATAACTTATCTCCGGTCTTGTGATAGTAAGATAGATAAGTCGTCCCACCAATCTTCTATAAGTAGATGCATTTTGTAACAAATCTCCCTTCATAGGTAGAAGTTTGATATTTTCTTCCATTGGCGTCGATAATGGTTTAGCACCAAGCAAGCCTGCTTCATCTAAGATTTCAAGAGTGTACTTTCTTTGGGATATTGAAATACCACTGGCAGAACGAGCAACTTCAACTCCAAGAAAGTACCGTAACTGACCAAGGTCTTTAATTCGAAATTTGGTACGAAGAGACTCCTTAAGTGCAACAATTGTGCTGTCATCATTACCTGTTATGATCATGTCATCCACATAAATGAGTACCGCTGTAAAAAAAATTGCCAGAAACCTTTGTGAAAAGTGAATAGTCAGCTTTAGATTGGCGAAAACCATCTTGCTGGATAGCAGTAGAAAATTTCTGAAACCAACTCCGGGAGGCTTGTTTGAGCCCATATAATGATTTATTGAGTCGGCATACCAGAGGTATCTCCCCCTGTCGATGAAAATGCATACCAGGAGGCAATTGCATGTAGACTTCTTCAAGTAAATCACTATGAAGAAATGCATTTTGGACATCCAGTTGGTGAAGTGACCAATTTCGAACAGCAGCTACAGCAAGTAAACAACGGACTGTAGCTAATTTGGCCACAGGAGCAAATGTCTCCTTATAGTCAATTCCCTCTCGTTGAGTAAAACCTTTAGCCACCAAACGAGCTTTATAGCGCTCAACGGTGCAATCAGAATTATATTTGATCTTATACACCCACTTGCATCCTATCGGACGGTGACCAAAAGGAAGAGGTGTGAGTGTCCAAGTACGATTTTGGTCAAGAGCACTTAATTCGGCATCCATAGCTTCTTGCCATTTGGGGTCCAACACTGCTTGTTCATAAGTCACAGGTTCCACAAGAGTAGTAATGGCACAAATGAAATTGCGATATGTTGGCGAAAGTTGTGCATAAGAAATATATCGAGATAATGGATGACGCGTACCTGACAAGGAAGAAGACTGGTTGGAAGCAACCTTGGCCGTGTGGTAGAGATGAAAGTCTCGGAGTGTGACATTGGGTTGTTTGATACGATCTGAATGGCGTGTACTAACAGGTGCTTGTGGTGGAACACTAGTATGATCCGGTATATTTTCATTCAAAATACTTGGAAAGTTTGGAGACAAGGTTGGTGGAGGGGATGGTTGGTCAATATTTTTTGGGTCAATTGTATGTGTGGGGGCTGGTTCATCTAATGTGTGTGGTAAAGGAAGAACAAGCATATCATCTTGTTGTTTTTGAGAATTAGTATGAAACGGAAAAATATGCTCATAGAATACAACATCCCTAGAAGAAAATATTTTATGAGTGACAACATCATAAACTCAATAACCTTTTTGACCCAATGGATAGCCTATGAATATGCAATGAGTAGCTCTTTGATCAAATTTAGATGTGGGTAGAAGATTGGTGGCATAACATAGGCACCCAAAGATTCGAAGATGTGAGTATGTAGGTGGCTTATTATGAAGGAGTTGATATGGTGATTTATGAGATAGAAGAGGAGTAGGTAAGCGATTTATCAAATAGCAAGCTGTTTGAATGCTCTCTCCCCAAAACTTTAATGGCAAGTTTGCTTGAAAACGAAGGGCTCTTCCTACATTTAAAAGGTGGCGATGTTTCCTCTCGACTACCCCATTTTGTTGGGGAGTTGAGGTACATGAATGATGAAAGGTTATTCCTTTTGTATCCAAGTAATGTTTCATAGAGATAAATTCAGCACCATTGTCAGCTCTAAGAGTTTTGATACAACATTTAAATTGTGTTTCTACTCAAGAAATAAATGATTGTAGTATTCCTTGAGTTCAGATTTAAAGCAATAGATGAATCCAAGTGTATCGAGTAAAATCATCAACAATTGTTAAGAAATAACGAGCCCCACAATGAGAATTTATTTTATAAGGTCCCCAAATATCGCAATGTATCAAATCAAAAGGTGCTTGAGAAGAAATTGAGCTAGATGGAAAAGGCAAACGAGTTTGTTTAGCTAAAGGACAAACTTCACAAACATGCTTGGAATCAAAATAAATTGCAGGAATAGATTTACTAAGAATTTGAAGAGGACCAGATGATGGATGCCCAAGACGTTGGTGCCAAAGGTTGGAGTGTTTGCGGATAGTGTGGGCCAAAGCTGGATTTGGTCTTGTGTTAGGTAGTAGAGGCCATTATGTTGCTTGCCCAGGGCCAATCGTCTTCCTCGTAGTAGCGTCCTGCACAACACAAAAATCAGGAGAGAAATTACAATACATTTCAATGCCCTTGTTATTTACTAACTGATAGTAAATTTACTTTATCTGGAACTCTGAGAACATCATCAATTTCTATGTCAGGTGAAATGCGTAATGAACCAATTGATTCAATATGTGCCTGACTACCATTTGGCAAACCAATAGTGGTTGTTCCTGATCTGATATTCTTTTTGATTCTAATAATTCAACTGAGGAAGCCACATGATCTGTGGCTCCACTGTCAATAATCCAGCACAAGCCCGAAGCAGCCAAATTAACTTTAGATGATGATTTGATGTTACCTGTAGTGTTTGTAAAAATTTGTGTGTTACCCTCATTGGTTTTCCGGATCATGGCTATTAATTGGTTGTATTCATCAGTTGTGAACCTTGGACCATCATCTGTTGAAACAAACTTTGTCGTTGTCTCTGGTGCTTTATTCATTTCCACCTTCACGTTATTTGCACTTGAAGGGCGTTGATTAAATGGTTTCATGTTCTTGCCATGAAACTTATGACCAACTGGAAAGCCATGGAGGTAGAAACACTTTTCAATGCTGTGATTATCACGGTTACAATAAGAGCAGTGCAACTGTGCCTTTTGTTTTTGTTCTTGATGTGCTTGAGTTGTCTTGTTATTTTGACCTACAATCATGGCATGGTGGTTCATGTTCCCGCGATTGAGAGAGACTTCAACTTGTTTTTCTTGTTGAAGAATAAGTGAATAAACTCGTCGTGTATCAGGTAGAGACTGCATCAACAAAATTTGACCACAAATGGCTGCATAACTGTCATTTAATCCCATCAAAAATTGCATAACCTTCTCCTTTTCATCTCTCTGATTAAGTTTCTCCAATCCTCCACACGAGCAAGATAATGTCTCATGATAGGATGAGAGTTCATCCCACAAAGATTTAAGCTTTGTGTAATAGACTGAAATAGATTGTTGTCCCTGCCTATGTTCCACAATATTTTGTTTGATCTGATAGATTCTTGAATCGTTCCTTTGAGAGAATCGCTCTTGCAGATCTGCCCAAACTTTTGCTGCAGTCTCCCAATAAATTACACTACTGGCTATGTCCGGATGAATAGAATTCAATATCCAAGACAAAACCATGTCATTGCATCGTTTCCAAGAATCAAAACTAGTGTCTGTTGAAGAAGGTGGCTTGATTAATCCTGTGACCATCCCAATCTTGTTTTTAGCGCTCAAGCTAATTCGCATAGCTCGACTCCATGTGCTGTAGTTGTCTCCTTCGAGTACCTTAGAGACAAGTACCATACCCGGATGATCCGAGTGATGTAAATTGTAGGTGTCTAGGGCTTCTATGATAGCCTTAGACGATGTTGATTCTTTTCCATTGTTGCCTTTGTCTCCCATGATTGTAACAATTGCGGAAGCGTTTGAAAGATTTCAGAGTCACCAGGTTCAATGCTCTGATACCATGAAAGAAGAAGTGAATATTGGGAGAATTTCTGTATATTTACTACAAAGAGCAACCATGAATTTATACAGGGCATAAGTTACGCTATTCTAGGAAACATAATATACAGAATCAATTACAATTATTGACTAATATATACATTCCTATAATAGAAAATATTATTCCTATAATCTAGCAGATTTTCTTTCTCGTAACAAATGCAAAAAAGAAAATATTTGAAATTAAATTATTCGACTTTTAATTTATACGATAATTAGTAAATGTCTTAAACTTATCTGTTTGCGCAGCATTTATACGATAAGTTAGAATTCTTTTACGTATAATTAATAAGAAAAATTAGTGTCTCGTTCGGATTCGTACGTTTTGTATAAACAATTAAAAGACAAATACGACTTTTTAAGTGATAGATGGCACGAGACTAGAACTTCTCCTTATAAAAATGAATCATGTATATTTGAATAAAGAACCATTCTTTCTTGCGTGACATTCATTGTTGTAACATATTTATCTGATAAATTAACGTTAATTCTTAATACTAGAGCAATTATACAAAACAACACTTAATTACATGTGTCAGTCGTCCTGTGAAAGCAATGACAAACCAATGTTCTCTTGATTGTGAAAACTCAACTCATACTAGTGGGTGTACAATCTCACATCGCTTGAGAGAGTAGAAATTGACTGATTTATAAGAAAAACTTTTTTTTTTTTTTTTTTTTTTTTTTTTTTTTTTTTTTTTTTTTTTTTTTTTTTTTTTTTTTTTTTTTTTTTTTTTTTTTTTTTTTTTTTTTTTTTTTTTTTTTTTTTTTTTTTTTTTTTTTTTTTTTTTTTTTTTTTTTTTTTTTTTTTTTTTTTTTTTTTTTTTTTTTTTTTTTTTTTTTTTTTTTTTTTTTTTTTTTTTTTTTTTTTTTTTTTTTTTTTTTTTTTTTTTTTTTTTTTTTTTTTTTTTTTTTTTTTTTTTTTTTTTTTTTTTTTTTTTTTTTTTTTTTTTTTTTTTTTTTTTTTTTTTTTTTTTTTTTTTTTTTTTTTTTTTTTTTTTTTTTTTTTTTTTTTTTTTTTTTTTTTTTTTTTTTTTTTTTTTTTTTTTTTTTTTTTTTTTTTTTTTTTTTTTTTTTTTTTTTTTTTTTTTTTTTTTTTTTTTTTTTTTTTTTTTTTTTTTTTTTTTTTTTTTTTTTTTTTTTTTTTTTTTTTTTTTTTTTTTTTTTTTTTTTTTTTTTTTTTTTTTTTTTTTTTTTTTTTTTTTTTTTTTTTTTTTTTTTTTTTTTTTTTTTTTTTTTTTTTTTTTTTTTTTTTTTTTTTTTTTTTTTTTTTTTTTTTTTTTTTTTTTTTTTTTTTTTTTTTTTTTTTTTTTTTTTTTTTTTTTTTTTTTTTTTTTTTTTTTTTTTTTTTTTTTTTTTTTTTTTTTTTTTTTTTTTTTTTTTTTTTTTTTTTTTTTTTTTTTTTTTTTTTTTTTTTTTTTTTTTTTTTTTTTTTTTTTTTTTTTTTTTTTTTTTTTTTTTTTTTTTTTTTTTTTTTTTTTTTTTTTTTTTTTTTTTTTTTTTTTTTTTTTTTTTTTTTTTTTTTTTTTTTTTTTTTTTTTTTTTTTTTTTTTTTTTTTTTTTTTTTTTTTTTTTTTTTTTTTTTTTTTTTTTTTTTTTTTTTTTTTTTTTTTTTTTTTTTTTTTTTTTTTTTTTTTTTTTTTTTTTTTTTTTTTTTTTTTTTTTTTTTTTTTTTTTTTTTTTTTTTTTTTTTTTTTTTTTTTTTTTTTTTTTTTTTTTTTTTTTTTTTTTTTTTTTTTTTTTTTTTTTTTTTTTTTTTTTTTTTTTTTTTTTTTTTTTTTTTTTTTTTTTTTTTTTTTTTTTTTTTTTTTTTTTTTTTTTTTTTTTTTTTTTTTTTTTTTTTTTTTTTTTTTTTTTTTTTTTTTTTTTTTTTTTTTTTTTTTTTTTTTTTTTTTTTTTTTTTTTTTTTTTTTTTTTTTTTTTTTTTTTTTTTTTTTTTTTTTTTTTTTTTTTTTTTTTTTTTTTTTTTTTTTTTTTTTTTTTTTTTTTTTTTTTTTTTTTTTTTTTTTTTTTTTTTTTTTTTTTTTTTTTTTTTTTTTTTTTTTTTTTTTTTTTTTTTTTTTTTTTTTTTTTTTTTTTTTTTTTTTTTTTTTTTTTTTTTTTTTTTTTTTTTTTTTTTTTTTTTTTTTTTTTTTTTTTTTTTTTTTTTTTTTTTTTTTTTTTTTTTTTTTTTTTTTTTTTTTTTTTTTTTTTTTTTTTTTTTTTTTTTTTTTTTTTTTTTTTTTTTTTTTTTTTTTTTTTTTTTTTTTTTTTTTTTTTTTTTTTTTTTTTTTTTTTTTTTTTTTTTTTTTTTTTTTTTTTTTTTTTTTTTTTTTTTTTTTTTTTTTTTTTTTTTTTTTTTTTTTTTTTTTTTTTTTTTTTTTTTTTTTTTTTTTTTTTTTTTTTTTTTTTTTTTTTTTTTTTTTTTTTTTTTTTTTTTTTTTTTTTTTTTTTTTTTTTTTTTTTTTTTTTTTTTTTTTTTTTTTTTTTTTTTTTTTTTTTTTTTTTTTTTTTTTTTTTTTTTTTTTTTTTTTTTTTTTTTTTTTTTTTTTTTTTTTTTTTTTTTTTTTTTTTTTTTTTTGGAGAAGTTTTAGATTAATACAACGCATTTTGGGATAACTCCAAGAATAAATTTGGACCAACAACAAATAACATTATACTTGTAGTATCAGGAGAGACCGTGTTACGTATGCCCTGATTAAAAAGAGTTGACAGAAGTTTGTACCAAAGATTAGAAAATGTGACATTTCACATAAATTATTATTATAATTGTATGGAATGATGTAGGAGAAAAGGAAGAGCATCAGCTGAAGTTGAGTGTTGCTTAATTTGTGGGTCAGAAAAAATAAAATAATTCCATTGACATTTCATAAAATAATAATATTATTATTATTTAATAAAACGTCACCGTCCAAACTCCAATCCCTCGTCGTCCCCCTCTCAACGACAACGGCTACTTAATAATATTATGAAAATGGAGGGAAAAGCTTTTGCTATAAATAGCTTTCGCTTCTCCCTCTTCCTCACCACATCTCACTACTTCCAAGTTTTCAGCTTCTTCTCTCTATCTATCTGTTTAAAGTTGAATGGCGATCCCTGTGATAGATTTTTCAAAGCTTAATGGAGAAGAGAGGGGACAGACTTTGGCTCAGATAGCCAATGGGTGTGAGGAATGGGGGTTCTTCCAGGTACGTTATACATAGCACTTTCTGTAATTTGACTTCTTTTTTTGAAAAAATAGAAGTAAGCTGAAGTTAAACGGTGCAATCACAGCTGGTGAACCATGGAATATCGGAGGAGCTGCTGGAGAGGGTGAAGAAGGTAAGCTCGGAGTGCTACCAGAAAGAAAGAGAGGAGAATTTCAGGAAATCGAAAGTTGTGAAGCTGTTGAATGATTTGGTGGAGAGGAAGGAGGAGGGAGAGAAGATCCGTGATTTGGATTGGGAAGACGTATTCACTCTCCTCGACGACAATGAATGTCCATCCAACATCCAACAATTCAAGTAAGAATATTTCTTTTCCATTTTTTTGGAGAAGTTTTAGATTAATGGAAGGATTGTATGAAGATATTAATGATTAAGGTTAACCTGAAAATTTTATAGGGAAACCATGGAAGAATACCGGAGGGAGGTAAAGAAACTCGCAGAGAAAGTAATGGAGGTGATGGATGAAAATCTTGGGTTGCAAAAAGGGTATATCAAGAAAGCGTTCAACGGAGAAGATGGCGGAGACACCGCCTTCTTTGGCACCAAGGTGAGCCACTACCCGCCATGTCCTCGACCAGACAAAGTCAGCGGCCTCCGAGCCCACACTGACGCCGGCGGCGTCATCTTACTCTTCCAAGACGACAAAGTCGGAGGCCTTCAAATCCTCAAAGACGGCCGGTGGATCGACGTCCAACCACTGGCGAACGCTATCGTCATCAACACCGGAGATCAGCTTGAGGTGCTCAGCAACGGGAGATACAAGAGTGTTTGGCACCGGGTTTTGGCTACTCCGAACGGGAACAGGAGATCCATTGCTTCGTTTTACAACCCGTCTCTAAATGCCATCATTGCCCCTGCGCCGGAATTGGTGGACAAACCTAACCCGGATGAGGATAAAATCTATCCCAAGTTCGTGTTTGGAGACTACATGTCGGTATACGCAGAGCAGAAGTTCCTTCCAAAAGAACCAAGGTTCCAGGCAGTGAGAGCCATGTAATAATCCAAAAAGTAGAGAAGAAAAAATAATAAATAAATATAAATATTAAACAAAATGACACGTGGCAACAGTATTTTGCCAATCGATAATTTTGTCTATTTTCCTTCTAGTTTTCTTTTTGTAAAAAAAAATGTGTTTTTGCTGCCCGTGTGTTTAATATGCAATTATAAGTTTGATCTTCATATGTTTTATTTTTTACATTACTTAACCAGTGTGTACCTTGTGGAGACCCGACCCGCAGACACACCGCCATCGACCCAGCCAGCAGACGCACTGCCATCGATCGCTAGGTCTCATTTATGACCATCTTCTTCCTGGAAAGAGAGTTTTTGCCTCCCAATGATTTAAAACTCTTTTTTCATAAAGGAGAAGGTCACGAGTGAGACCCAACAGTCGATAGCAGTGCGTTCGTGGGCCGGGCCGATGACGGTGTGTCCACAAACTGGATTTCCACATATCTACTAATGATCTACTCATAATTTAATGATATAAATTACGGGTGTTGATTGATGATAACACGACTCGCTTCAACATGTCAGCGTATATCTCTAAGCGTATTTCAGATTACGATATTTTTATTTTATAACAAAGGTAATGTTACTCGAGATGTTACGGAAATAATTAAACATATCAAATGAGCAAAGTCAACCAAATAATATAATGGGTCTGACTAAATAATATACATATTTTTTTGCATGAACTCAAAATTAATAGATTCTTATATACCAATCACAAACAAGTAAAGCAATTAAATATACAATATGGACCAATCAATAATTAAAAACATTATAGATTACCCATTAATGAATCATGTGTTGTGAAGTCACTCCAATCGTGCTATTACCTCCAAGTTTGACCACAATGTTGTTCATATCAAATGTTTTGTTCATCGTTTTAAATCCAATAAAATTGAAGAAAACATATGATTTTATAATAATGCTAAGTTTATTTTCTAATTTTATTCATGAAATGACACTTTTTGGTTGATCCAATTAATATCTTATTTTAACTATTATTTATCTTAATTATTACATCAATCACTGAGTGACACATAGTCAACACGTCAGAAGGTAAGATTAAAAAGTAAAATTACAAGATCAACTTAGTGTTACCCATGATTTTAGGGTCTACTGCCTGAAGAAAACTAAAACTTAGTGGAACTAATTATCCTTAGATTAAAGGAGAGAAGAAATAATACAAGTGAATTTTGCATTGTGCACTTTTTGGTTTCTAGATCCTCCATTGCCTTAGAACTATATGGCTATAATGACCAATACATCAGGGCAGTCTAATCTTTATATGTACGAAAGGAATGAATTATATTTACCCTCCTATCGTAAAATTTCCTGTAATTTGTAATTCTATACAAACATTTACACAAACCTGGTTTTTGAGAGGTTTGTCTGAAGCATCAGAGAGCCTTCTGATCAAGTCTTTCATTCCAATTCAGGCAGCGAATCAGGCTGTGAAACCAATCACCTGTTTGGTCAAATTTGTTCACTGTCGGAAGTGGGTGCTCGCTCATTGATAGTCGAACCGAATCTCCCCTTGAGAGCTGTTGTCTTCTCTTTCCATCAAAAGAAGCCCATGCATTGCTTCGAGCATCGTCTGGTATCTGTTAGTTTATAATTAAGATGAGAATAGAATCGATCTCCCATAATATATAGTCATTATAGGTAATCAGATTAACATAACTTCTAACATCATTCATAAAGCAAAATGGAAAAAAGGAATATTGATGATGTGATAATCAATTGCTCGAGGCACGGGGGTTAAGAAAGATTGAGCAGTGGAATTTTTGGAAAATGTAAAAAGTAATGGTTCATAAGCGAAAGTTTCGTCTTCATCTTGTACAAAACCTTTCGAGTAAAAAGCTTGATAATAAAGTCATGAGAGCTCATACACTTAATATTAATCCCCACCAAAAGTAAAGAAAGAAAAAAAAAAATTCTGAAGAGTAACACAGAAAACAAAGTCAACTGAAAGTAATTTCACCTTCAATTCAAGCCTTGCAGAGTCTGGAAGTATAACTGGCCTAAATGAAAGAGAGTGGGGACAGATCGGAGTAAATAGCATGCACGGAACATTTGGATGCACCTACATTAAAGACGATCTCTTAGATGAAACATTAGATTATTGAAGAAAAACAGAGAAACTCCCATTACTGAAAAAATACACTTTCAAAGGTCACAGGGTTGTCTAAGCATAGTGGAGTTTGGGACTTGGGAGTCAAGAAGTCCATTTTTGAATTTCATACGTAGAAGTAGTAGAACTTTGCATTTAAATTATGGTCATCTTAGATGGATTTTGTCAATAAACCGGCCCTCAGGTTATTTTACTGTTTTTTAAGCAGCCAAACTGTCTATGGGGTTTATGAATGAGCTACATTTGTATGTTTCTGCCTCTTGGATACGGGAAGGAGTTAAAAAACCCAGCCTATTTAATTAAGCCTCTTGGATATAGTGCCAAAACTGTAAAACACTGTGACGAGAATTGTAATGTAAATCAGCTATCTGAACTAGAAGAGCACATCACCACGTTTTATTGTAAGCATACGACTAAAGGTCTTTCTAATGATCTAGCATTACGTCCACCCATTCTTTTGGTTTAAAGAATATATACCATGGAACCTCCTGCAGCTGTAGAGTAAGCAGTGCTCCCAGTAGGTGTGGCAACAATCACTCCATCACCTTGAACCTGAAAAAGTACTCTATATCAAAAGTGGTGGATAAACTTAAAATTCAATTATTTCTTTTCATGCCAAAAATTAAGTCCAAGAACTGTAGTTGAATTATTGTCTAAAGAAAATCAAAGAACCCAATCACCTTTGTTATAAGCCGATCATGCTCATAGCATTCTATTTTAGAAAGGTATGGATTAGAACCCCGATCCACAACAACCTCATTAAGAATGTCAAATACTTTTCCAGGCAATGCTTTTCCATTTCGGAATATTTCACACCGCAGACGCATTCGAAGAGTGATATAGACTCCATCACGCATGTTATTTCCATGGATGATCTGTTTCAGGTCTTGCCTATAATCATCAAACTGTATCATAATAGAAGTATCAGGAGTCTTAGCAATTTCTTATTGGTAAACATAGGCGTTAATTAATTGAGTTGGAAAAAAAAAAACTTACAGAATGAGAAGTTAGAAATCCAAGAGACCCAAGATTAAATGAAACAACAGGAGGAACAGCACCTCTAAATAAATTTGATGCATGGAGTATGACGCCATCACCCCCCAAACATGCTACGAAATCAACTCTTTCATGCAAATTACTGCATTAATCGAATAAGAACTTCAGCAAATCCCAGATACTATTAGAGTGGTATGAAATATTTCAATGTTTGCTTAGTTCAGCTCTCTTCCAAACCTTGTATCTTGAGAATAGAAGGTTTGAACAAATCCGAACCCTGGTATTCTGGCAAATATATCATGGACATCAGGTTCCACAAGAACGTTCATTTTCTCTTGGTAATACAAGTAAGATGCAACCTGTAAATAGGCAAAAAAGTTCTCTTGAAACAACTGAATCCAGATATTACTCGAAGCAAAGAATGATATGCGATCTCCCAAATTCTCACAGTAAGAGACAGCCGCCGCCTAGATAATTGTTCTGGCTAACTTAGCTTACAAATTTCAAACTCTCAAACAAGATAACAGCAGTGTTAGCAACCCTAGGAAATAATGACCTATATCTTTATGTCCTAGAAGTTACAGTACTATTTGGTATTCAACCACATCTTCCTTTTTCTTAAATTTTTTTTCCAAAATCCAGTGTCAACCTACCAAAAACTTTCACAAATACCTCCAACAGAAACATCAAGAGGAGAAGTCCAATTTCAGAAGACAGAAAAGAGAAAAACAAAAGAGAATCATGCTTATTATGCGCACTAAAACTATTTTTTAACAACTTTTAAAGGTTCCAGAGTAAAGCATCCAAGCAGGGATGATATTTGTATCTAGGAAGAAACATAAACAAAAAAAGGTAGTTAAGTCAGTTCTACTAATTTTAACTATGATGCTCAACAAACTAGCAGAAAATGAGCATATCACTCCTTTTAGTTTTGTTAGAAGCACATAAATAAAAATATCCTGCTTTTCCTTTTCTTTTTAAAGCATTTAAAATATTGTAAAAAAAAAGAACATGAAACAGTAAGACTTGACAATTATGCTATATGAAAAGGGCTCTTTAGAAAAGTATGCAGCACGCATCCATCAAACAAGGAAGGATGGATCATGACAAGAAAGAAGACTTTGAATTGAAAATTTGATAGAACACATTGTATTATGACAAGACAACTAAACGACTAAACGTTTCTGCAACCATACACTATCATTCATTATCAATGTGAAGTTTTAATAGTGATTATAGGGAATAAATTCTCATTAAAAGCGAAAATTCAGGAATTTTAATATAAATTGCCATGGCACCTCTTTAGCTTCTTCCATGAGTGCTTGGCCCAACTTTTTCAACAACAACACAGTCTTCGGTACAGATTTCCACATAAGCATTTGTTGCTGGGTACTAGGATGTGTGAAGGCCAAGGAGGCTTCAGTTACTTTTTCTCTGGTACAAGAAAAACCATCTGTTCGAACCAAGAACATCTCAGCTTTCTTTCTGGACTGTATCCTCACAACACCAGTTGTGGAAGCACACATGTTGCCTTCAACAGTTTCCAAGTCATCATTACCTGGAATTAACGTAGCTTTGCTCTTTTTTATCTGATCATCGCTTTTTATTTTGGATTCAAATCTAATTTTAGTAGTCATTGCTACTTTGGTTTCCGTAATAGGGAATATATCATCCTCACCCAAATCTTTATCTCCAGGAACGGCAGAGATCTTGCCAGCACTATTCAAGTGCTCTACTGTTGCTGTTGGTACAAACTGGGAATCTAGAGATAGATCTTTTGCATTGACAGTTCCATTTGAACCTCGTGCGTCCACCATCCCAGGTTCAAAGTCACCAGCTACAGACCCAACTTCCCCATTGGTGATAATCAACACTTTTTGCTTAAAACCTAAATATGTTGGAGGACAGATCCTTTTTTTCTTAAAAAATTTAGACATTTCCTTCCTAGAGAAAACATTACAAGGAGGAAGCTGTGCCTTCCAAGGGTCAGTTTTAATGGTGAAGTTGGATGGAGATTCTATCCCATTCTCTATTCTATCCAGAGACGTCAGACCTGGCTCCGTAACCATGCCATTGTAGATGCCGTTATAGCCCTGACTCTTTTCATCTAACTTTTCATAACTTTTTTCAGAAGATGTCTCATTCGACCCCGTAACTGTATCCAAAAACTTCACCGAAGGCATATTTTGCTTATCCTGATGTAGAGTTTCTTGAACAAAAACAACTTCCTGCAACTTTTCGACTTCATTATTACGATCTTCTGAAATATTATTGATGTCACTTTGTAAAGTATTTTCAGGAATAACTGTTTGACTGGCGGCAGAATGAGATGAAAAACGACTCATGTACTGCCTCCATCTTGAGACCATGGCAGAAGTTCTCCGCACACCTTCTTTACTATGAAGATAGATGGGTTTTTTGTCAAAATCTGAAACAAGTGATGCAAATTTCTCAACCTGTTCCATTGAAGGAGCAATTCCAACTTTAACAGGGATATTAACCAATTCAACAATCCCAGATTCTATAGCATTGTTAATTGATGCTCTGTAGATGTCATCCTTTACAATCTCTGCCCTGAGATCCACAACAGTTTTAAATCCTTTATCTATTAACCACTTCAAACCTTCTTCTGTTACCTGACCACCACTCCAGAAAACAACATCAGAAGCTTTGGACCACATGTGTTCCTTGGAGTCATTTACATGAATAGAACTCCAATTTGCAAAGAGTGTATGGCAGGGATAATCCTCCCTCCGTGGAAAACCAAGATCATAGCAGACATTTTTCAGTCTCTGAAGTTTCCTCCATATATCCATGCTTCGACCATCATTAGGCGTCAAATAGTTCTCAAGAGCAACATGTAAGCTCTCACAACACCTTTTCATCTCACTTCTGAAGATGGCCAGTGGAGGAAGCTCATCCTCCATTGCACTTAAATCCCCAAGACGAAAGGAATTTATAAGAGGAGATCTTCCAGAAAGAACATCCTCCCTTCCCTTGTTTAGAAGAGATACCATGCAGCCAAGGACAGAAACGATTTTATCCTCCATTAATGGTTTCTCCTCTGGAGTGAAATCATATGAAACACTGCATTCCCCAGTTAAAGGATTGCATAAAGTATCCATTAGAGCAGCATGAAGCTGCTCAGCAGTTCTAAATATTCTACAATACGCCTCGACTTCAGCAATATCGCCAGGAATAGGACCAATCCAAGGTAACTGTTGTGGTTCATTATGCTGGAACGTCTTCACATCACATCAAAACAAAGGGTTAAAAATAATGCATCACTTCCTTTGAGGTGTAGATCTCAAATTTCTAGCAAGTGTTAAGAGTGAGAAAAACAATATAGAAGCTGATCGAATATGCAAAAATTAAATTAAAAAACACAAGTATGGCCGATAACAAATTACCATAACAACAGCACCAAACCAAAGGCTGAAAAGTTCATGCACTCTTATCTTCCCTTCTTTGTATATCTTTTACATCAACGTCCATAAACTAAATGTTTTTAATAAAAAACTTGTGTAAACGAAATCCTAAATATAACAAGGTATGAGGTTACTCAAACAAGCATACATGATCCAAAAAGAAGTTACCATTGATAAACGGATAGGACAAATTTTTGGGTTGAAGTTCAAAGAATATTTCACAAATTAAAATCAAAACTGACTTTCCATTCCATGATATCATATAGTTTTAGATTCTAATGTTTGATATGACTTCAAATAATTAAAGGTTATGAGACTTCATTATAAATAAATTAACTTTATCAGATTCGTAACATCATTCTCGTACAGTTTGATCGAAATGATTGTCATCTATCAAATAATCTGAAAAGCCATACAAATTTGTGAAAATGAGTCAACGAAGTTAGCAAAACACCAAAAACAATAACCAACGGATGTAGATTTCCCCAATCTCAAGCATAAATCACCCGTTCGATTATAATTGATATCGGATCGCATTCTGTAAAATGAAATCGCGACCGCCAACTTTGTCAGAAACATCAAACACCGATATCCCGGACAATATAATCGTCGACTAAAAGAGAAATTAAAAAAAAAAAAAAAAGGTTGAGCAAGTGATAGTTCAAGCCATAGACCTCAGAGTCAAACCCGAAATTCAAACAAAATGGAGCCTTCGAAATCTCCGCAAAAACAACGAACTTAAGTAGCCGCTTCCTGACCCGCTCCTTCCTCTGCAACTTGAAATGGAGAAGCCTGGAATAGCCGCGAAGCAGAGGAGGTTTAAAGAGACAGATAAAAGGCGTTGAGGCAACGCCCGGAGGAGACCGATTCATGCCGGCGACGATATCGACCAAGTGGCACATGAAGCAACATAACACCACTGAACAACTTCCTTACTTTTTCTCGCAATATTAGCAGCGTTTTCAAAGCAGTGAAAATGGTGTTTGGCTGCCGAGAAAATGACGTGGATAGCAAAGCCGGGAAAATTGGCGGTTGGGGAAAGAACGGATTGGGGATGGGAAGAAATAGAAAATTTTAAATTTTTGAGTGGTCGTAGAAAATTGGAATTGAAACTCCTCAATTTTCTCTATTTATCATTTTGGATTCAGCAGCTTCCACATTTTTTTTTGCAATTTATTATTTTTCTAACAATTTTTTTTTCTTCGTAATATTATTAATTATTACAGCAATATATATATATATATTATAAATAATTAAACGATAATTATCAAAATAGACTCCGAAGTAAATAAATATTTTCAATTGTCCCTTTAAATTTTTAATTTCTTCAATTGACATCTCATAATTTAAGGTGTTAGTAACAAGCACCCTAACGTTAACGTCAATTAGATTTTCTGTTAAAATCCGTTAAATCTCTTTCTCACGGGAACTAGAGTTGCTTAAATTACAGAAAATTCAAGAGAGAGTGTAAAAAATCGGTATTTTTAAGGATTTTATTAAATATTTCATATGAATGTAATTTATAAATTTAAAAAGTTGAAGGACTATAGTGCAAATAACATAAGTTTTACTAAAATAGGGTTGAGAAACACTATTGTATTTCACACTTGGCCGCCACACAAAGAGAGAGGAGAGGGAGAGAGTGAAGTTTTGCTGAGTGAATCGTCGCATTCCGAGAGTAAGGAAACGTTCGCAAGAAGCAACATTTGTAAAGGAGGACTTTGAAGGTAAGTCATTCTCCATTTGTTTTTCGTGTTTAAATATTTGGATTTTATGAGACCCGAATTCGAGCTTGGAAACTTAAATCCGATAGTTGTTTTTGGTCTTATGGGGTAGGTTTAAGTTTATTTGTCTTTTGGAAGTGAAAAACGGTAGGGATGGCGTTTTTCACGATTTTTCGTCACTAGAAATCGCTCAACTGTTAACCACTGTGGACAGTCGGTCGACACTTCAAACCTTGTGCTGAAAACAGAGAGCTGCAAGTGTCAACACTTCAAGGGAAGTGTCGACCGCTAGGATAAATGGATTGAAACCCGAGAGTTTGGGGTGTCGACACTTCAGAGAATTGTAGACCGAGCAAGTGTCGACACTTATAGATGAAGTGTCAACCGCTAAGCCATTTGATGATTAAAATAAAGAACTTCAAGTGTCGACCGCTTAAAGGAAGTGTCAACTGCGACCAACTCGATTGTTCTAAGCGTTGACCGGTGGGTCGACCCCTAGTTATAAGTGTCGATCGGTCCCTGATAAAGTGTCAACCACACAATTTTTTTTTAAAAAAGTTTTGTCACTAAGGCGCTACCCAGCCGTTTATAGTGTTAAGAATTTAGTTCGTAGTCTCGATTGAAGACCAATCCTAGTGTCTCCCCTTAGTGTTAAGTTATATAATCTTAACTTTGGTTTTATGTTTGGCTCAAATGACTTCGACCCAGTTGGAAGAAAGAGAGCTTGACGTAAAGGTATGAGTTTTATATTATTTGCACTGCATTACGTGATTTTTAAGAAAATCCTATTTTGGTGAGCTATCACCCATGAAAATCGGACGGGACCTGGTTGCCAATACGTCAGTCTTTTACGTGTGTATATATATATTTATATATTTATATATTTATATATTTATATATTTATATATTATAATTTACATGTTTACCATTGATGCATGATTTTATTATTGTTGTGAAAAATGATAGATCCTCGTGATACTTTGGACAGTCTCGGTGTCAAAGTATCAGGAGGACATCCTAGTACACTGTCTACCGCGTGAAGATTGTCTTATATGCATGTAATGAAATAGGTATTAGGGCGGTGATTGCGCGCTCCTTGAGTTTCAAATCTCAAAACCTGATCATGATATTATTATTATTTTATTACTATCGTTCATACGAGTTGCTTAATAGAGCTTGATCTTTGGATCATACGTTGTTGACTCTTTTTTCTGGTTCATGAGGTGTTGCTGGACTTTGGTCGCGCGCTTTGTTGTGTTTTTGTGCTTAAGGGGTCATTCAGTAACCTTTTTTTTTCACAAAAATAATTTTTAAGTGAAATGTACGATCATGACCTATTTTTGTATAGTCGTCTATGTACGCGACAAATATTTAACATAATGTCTCATCATTGGCTCGTGGAGCATGTTTTCCTTAAATGGTGAAAATAAGTTTTCAAAAGAACGATGTTTCATTATGTTTTGAAATAAAGATAAAATAAGTTTTATATGTATTTAATATAGCATTCTTACTGAGTTGGTCATTCACCCCAACGACCTCCTCTATTTTTCTAGAAAAAACAAGAGCATTAAGTAGTTAGAGTTTGGGAGCTATTATCTTTACGTATTTCTTTCTGCATTTGAATGTTTAGTTGAATTTCTAGTGAGAACTTAATTTTAGTTGGACTTGTAGTAGTTTATTGGTTTTGAGTATGAACTTGTAAATTTTATTGAACTGTTACTTCCTTTATCATACTATTATATCTGTAGTCACTGTGTGGATCTGACTTTTGAATAAATGTTCAAGTCTTCCGCTGTGAATCAAGTAGGGCTGGGCACGGTCCGGTCCGGGCCGGTTCTTGCTCGGAACCGGATCGGACCGTTGGTTTCGGGAATTTATTTCCCGAAATCGAAACCAGTTCCCTCCCATGAATAGGAAGAAGAAGAAAAAGTGCTTTCCCCTTTCTTGAAATTAGAATCCTTATTTTCGATCTGGGTTTGAGCAGAGGACGCGAAAGCGCTGTAAGACCTGAAATCATAGGAAAGTGGAGGCCCAGGCTAACCGTACCGTAGTACCTCTCCATCCCTCCGCTGCCTTGCGATCGACTGTGATCTTCCATAGCCAGTTGGGCAGAAAAGAGAAGAAGAGAAAGATGGATGATCGCAAGAGTTTCAGCTGTGCATCATCTTTGAGAGAGAGAGAGAGAGAGAGAGAGAGGAGGTAAAAGTAGTCCTGGACCGCCGGTCCAGTCCAATTTTGCGGTTATGGGCCGGTTCTACCCACCCCTAGAATCAAGCGTTGGGCTGAATGATCTGGTCCTCTGGGCTGAATGATCTGGTCCTCTCCGAGGATCGAATCGCCCGACCCGATGTTTTGTTAGGCCTGCCTCTAGGTCGTGACAGAGTGTAAAAGTTTAGGGTTTCCCAAATTCAAAATTTAAAATTCAGAATTCTCAAGTCAAAGCTAATATAAGATTTTAGCCTTAAATCTCTCAATAATCAGAGCAAAATCTGATTCAATTTTCGGTTCCACCGAGAACAATCTAAAAATCCAATTGGGAATCAAATTTTCTATTAACTGTGGTCCACATAGCCTTTGAAAATCCAAGAAGCCATCTGGAAGATTATTCGGGGAGACTGGCGCTCAGCTCTGAAAATCCGATTAGCATCGAATTTTGAGGGGGGGATTAGTTGGAAACTCTTCTATAAATGGAGAAACTTGGTGAAGGTGAAGAGCACACCGAGATCTCTCTTTATAACACTCAGGAAGCTATCTATCTATCTATCTCTCTCTCTCTCTCCCTCCTAAGTTTATTCAGAGAAGTCTTACCTTCGACCTCCGGTCTCCGAGTATTAGCCAATCGCAACCACAAGCTCCACTCGAGCGGCTAAGCTCAGACGAAGCTTCTCTCGGTCGAAGTGGTTGCCGTTCTTCAAAGACAGCACTCTCTGGTGTTTGGGTGTGCACAGCAAAGGAGACGCGAAGAAGGAGGAAGGATAAAGAAGAAAGGGTTCAAGTTTTCTTTATAAACCTGACCCGGTTCATTAAAGGACGACCCAACAGAATTGGTTCAGCAAACCGAACCGACCAGCCCAACCGAACCAGAGTTGATTCAACCGAACCAAATTTGTTACAACTGAACCGGACCCGACCCCAATTTTGACCCGAATTTTCCAGACGAACCAGATTGTTTCCGAACGTTCAAAATTTAACCAAAAGCTATTCGAAACGATCCAGAATCAGACAAAGTCAATCTAAGAATAAACCGGTAAAAAATTTTTGTCTAAATCTTTTTGAAATGGATTTATTCCAGTAAGAATTTAATACCAATATTTATTCAGGCAAAATAGTATTTGGAATCTTGAAAAAATCCCGGTACCCTCACCTCTCGGAATCCAGGTAAATGAAAATTCCATATTTTCAACATTTTAACTATGGCCCTACATCACAAAATCTATGTTATTTTCTTATAATTATTTTATTATATGTTTCCAATATTTGAGCACGTATGTTTAGGCATTGACATATAATTGTATAAAGAATCAATTGGTATGACATTTTGTATGTGTATGAATACGATGAAATTGACAGAAAATATGTGATAGTAAAGCCTGAATGACAATGAGATGACTAAAGTTGAACAAAGATATAATGACTATGCCTGAACGACAATGAGATGGCTACGTCTGAACAAAAATGAGATGGTTACGCCTGAATGATAAAGAGATGACTATACCTGAACGAAAGTAAGATGACAAAGCCTGAACGACAATGCGAGATGACTAAGTCTGAACGAATATTGAAAAATTAGTATCAACCAGTATGTAACTGTTAAGTCAGGATTTGGTAAAAGTTAATATTATTTTTGCACCTGCACGAATTTTCACTTACTGAGTTATTATCATGGCTGTAATTTTGTGATGTAAGTGAGTTTTTATCTAATGAATAAATAACTGCGATCGAGAACCTTCCAGAAGCAAGCGAGCATATAGAAGAAGAAGAAGAAAATATTTTCGGGTTGAAGGAAATATTTAAATAAGTATTTTCTATTTTCAAATATATTTCGTATTTTTAACTTTGAAAAAATTATGTTAAATTTTATTTAAAGTTTTATGAATTATTTAATTCTGAATTTATTTCTAATTTCCGACAAGATTATTTAAAATTTAAAATTTTGATTAAACTTCCGTGCATTCTGAAATTAAATTTTTAACACTCGAATTTAAACCTAAATCAATTTAAATTCTTTTGAAGATTTTCAAATTGAAAAAATTAAATTAAAAATTTTAAAAAAGGGTAAAGTGCAATTTGACCCCTACAACTAGGTGAAATGAGCAATTTACACCGTAAACTTGAATAATAGGTAAGAACAACCTTAATGTATTGATAATGGGCAATATGACCCCTACTGTTATATTTTCCATCAAAAAGTAATATTTTTTCACTTGTTCATTTTTTTTTTCCGAAATGCCCCTCACTGGACCGAACCGAACCGGACCGGTTCGACTAATTGTACTTTGATTTTTTATTTATTTTTTAATTCTATTCATCTGTGTCTCTTTTTCGAGAAGTATGATTTAAAAAAAATAAATAAATAATAGTAGAATTAGCTGAACTGGTCTGGTCCGGTTCGGTCCAGTGAGGGGCATTTCGGAAAAAAAAATGAATAAGTGAAAAAATGTTATTTTTTTATAGAAAATATGACGGTAGGGGCCATATTGCCCATTATCAATACATTAAGGTTGTTCTTGCATATTATTCAAGTTTACGGTGTAAATTGCTCATTTCACCTAGTTGTAGGGGCCAAATTGCACTTTACCCAAGTTTACGGTGTAAATTGCCCATTTCACCTAGTTGTAGGGGCCAAATTACACTTTACCCTTAAAAAAATTGAAACGTTACACAGAGAGTGAGATTTAACGAACTTTTACAAAAAAATCTAAAAGACAATAATGACAAGATATTTGTTGTTAACGCCTTAAATTATGAAATGTCAATTGACGAAATTAAAAATTTGATATGTCAATTAAAAATACTCTTTACTTGAGAGTCTATTTTGGTAAGTACCCATAAGTAAAATAAATAAAATTATTTGAACTACATACGTCAGAATAAAATGAATACTAATCTATTTCAATACAGAAAGAGAAAGCTGGGGGTAGTGGTAAATCAGAATGATCTAATTTAAGGGAAGACAGAGACAGTAAGATCTAAATTATCCTATTTTAATCAAAATTAAAGCAACGGGAGGAAATCAAAATATACGTTTTACTAAAAATCATAAAGATATATAAATAAATGAGAAGTCAAGTGAGTGTGGGAAGGGGGAGGAGAGACTCAAAACGAAGAGGTAGACTAACATTCTTATACTGTGGGGGTTGGTTAGTGGATGTCCTGTTAGCTGGACTGTTGAAGGCTTGCAGCAGCTGTAGATTGAAGGTTTAGTTTATGGGGATGGCCTGAAGTCTGCTTCAATGGCTTGTTTCTTTCCTCCCCCGGCTGCAAAGCTAGTCTCTCCGGACGGCCACGAATCTCGTCTGACTCGGCCTCCGGCTTCCTTTTCACTTTCTTCTTCATCAATGTGCTCTCTGCTCTTGCATCTTCTATGTAGCTGCTTGAAGTTCCCTTTAATTTCTCCAGTCTCGGCCTCTCCAAGCCGTTTGAAGCGCTCATTGATGGGCTTGAAGTTCGAGAACTTGTGCTTGTCAGGATGGGAACTGGTTTGGTTGATGCCAACAGAGAATGGGTGCCTGATTCGGAGGATAATCGCTCTCGCACATGCAGTGGCTGAGCAATTGAATCCAAATCAACTCGAACTGACTCCTCTGTTTTCGCTCCTAACATCTTTTTCCGCTTGATCTTCTCTTGATCCTGCAACTACAGAGCAGAGGGGTGGAACATAACCATAAAGGTGAAAATTAGAAAGCTTTGGGAGAGAAAAGAGGAGGGGAAGTGAGGAAGAAGAATTGAATTATCTGGAAACCTCTAAATTAAGAAAATATCCAATAAAAAAGAAAAAGTAAAAACTGAAAGATCCAAAGTATCTTAATCTTAATAAAAAAAAGTGACAAGTAAAAATCCTTTAATTTCTGATAGTAGTAGATAAGTTTATTCTATATCTCCAATAGATAGGAAGCATCGAAGCCAATTAATGGTAGATCCAATATTAAATAAAAAAAAGAGCTAAAACCTATTCAGAAGGACTTAATCGTTAGTTTTCATTGGTTATGGCGATGATCAAACAGTGAAACAAATGAAAACAAAAACTTGCATAAGTCGCTGCAAGTTCATCTTTCCATTCTGAAGTGATAAATGCGTTTCAAGCTAAGCATACCTTGTGCTTGTCGAATAGAGCTCTCCGCCTTTCTTTTGCCCGACAAATTGCACGTTTGATGCCATGGTTGTCCATAGATCCGACAGGCCACAATTCTGCAAGCTGAAGAAAAGATGGGACCTCAATAATGTTAAGGTGATAGCTTCATTATTTTGTGTCTATGGAGAAATTACTTTCTTTTCATTATTTTGTGCGTCCATGGAGAAATTACTTTCTTTTGAAAAACAAACAAATTGATTTCAAGAAAAGAGAGACTAGAATATAGATGTATCAAGGACAGCACCAAACAGAAACAAAAGAGAACTACGGTTCATAAGGTTTATAAAGGATGGTCTAATAAAAAAATGAAAAAAATAAAACCAAAAATTCTAGGCAAGGCAAGAAGAAGCAGAAATAACCTCTAGGATAGTTATATAAGAGCAAGGATTTAAGGAAGGTAGTGAAAAAAATTGAGTATACCTCTACATACAGCTTTCTGATCTGTGGACCAGCATCTTCATCTAGGCCCTACAATTACCAAGAAAATGATGGTGATAAAAAAAAGAGAAAAAATTTGAAACCACAGAGAAGGAAGAGAATTTTCAATTCCATAAGCATAAAAATTACATCAACAAAGATATCATAGAGATCACAAATCTTTTCCTCCAGTACAGCCTCCATACTGAATTTTCTTTTCAGGACCCCTTTTTCATCAGAACCCAGTTCCTTCAAATCATCTGATGCGGCAGCTTGTTTCTCAACTGCCTGAAGAAGTATATGGTGCCCCCTTTTTGTTAATATAAAGAGTTCTCACGACAAAATTATACTAGTGACCCAGCAAAAAAACATATGCTGAGCATTTGAAAAAAATCTTCAATCAAAAAATAATGCATCAAATTATTTCATTGCATCATTATAATGTTTAACAACGACGACTGCAGTATTGCTGTGTAGCAGAACAATTATTCACTTATATAAATAAAATACTAGTGGTAACTGCCTGCAAAGCTATCCTGCCAGTGAGATCCCTCCTATCCTAAGAAGAACAGAAATGGATGTAGACAGAAGATATAATGATGTCATTTAAAAAAATTGAAAACAAACATGTGACGGACAACAAATAGCATATTGAAAACTGAGTCTTCTTTTAATATTTCTTGTTATTTTATTGTTTTTTCATGTCAGTTTAAATATTTATTTCCTTCTCTTTTTTAGCTTTAAATATTAATAAAAGTCTCCAAAATGGGTCAGTGGCAAGTCCAATTTTTTTCTAAATGGATAATCTTTAGTGTGGGACTCGCGTTGAGGCAGTGTGGATGTCTGGTGAGTCAAAGATGAAAACGTCAATTAATATTTGAGTTTCATAGTTTGTTTTTTCCTTGTAAACAAAGGCCATAACTATGAAAAAAAAAAGAGCATCTTGTGCATAAGAAAGAACCACGTGAAGCCTACAAGCCAAAATCTAAAATCACCACAACAATAGTTCATAATTCATGCATGAAAATTGGGTAAATCATTAGAAGGAAAAAACAAGATGCCAATCAGGTTGCCATTACTATTCAGCTAAATTAAATTTATGTTTCATAAAACATAGCAAAAGGCCAAAAAGAGAGACATTTATACACACGCTAAAGAAAGAGAGATGGGTGGAGAATAAGAGATTAAGGAAGACATACCTTGATCTCCAGGGAAGGGGGGCGTAATTTAATCATTTCAACAACTTGCTTTTTCATTTGTTCAAACCTATCATCGTGCTCCTGCTTTGCTGATTGACTTGTACTTATCATGACTTTTAAGTTTCTCTACAACAAAAGCACATAGTATACCATACTCAAGTTAATGTTGTAAAGTTCAGTCATCAAAAAATAAGTGGCCTCATGCTTTAAACAAAATCTACTTGTAAGCAAAGCAATTTCTGATGTAACATTGATATTTTGATTATGAATATTCCTAAGTATCATGCATTTATACATGCATGGCAGATAAGGTTTACCTTGAGAGTTCTAAGTTGCATTAAATGACCAAGAATGCTCATAAGACGACTAAGCAACTCTTTTGATATCTTCCCATGGCTTGCCTGCTGAATAACAATGTAAGAGATTAGATTATTTCCTTCAAAAAATCCAAGAAACTCGTGTTCAATGCTCCAGTACCGCAAGTCTAGCAACTTTAGCAAGCTTTAACTTAATTTCTCTAGGCAGTCTCCTTTTGATGGCCTCCGCCTCTTGATTTTCCATAGCTGGTGGTCTAGCTGTAATTATAAGCATAAATAATTATCTGTAAGTTTTGCATATTATCAAACCAAAAGAATGAATTCTCTAAGAATTTGAGTCATACACTCTGCAACCATCTTCTCAAGCTCCCTTATAGCCTTTTCTAACATGGAACTTCTAGGCCTCACATTAGAGCCATCCTTTTTGTTCATGTTCGACGATTTCTGCATTACATAACCCAAAACAACCTTTACCAGCGGAATGCCATACACAGAGTAAAACAGAAACCACTAGAGCAAACATCAAGTAAAAGCAACATTTCCTTGGCAGTCAACTTTCCAGAGTGAAAAAAGTGGAAACCACTGATACAAAGTAACCAAAACTAAATTTAATAGAGTATTGAGTAAGATATCCAAGTTTTCCAACTTACAATTAGAAAAGTGACGGGCATAAAACAGATTCATTGAAGTAAAACGACTAAATAACACAAACGAAAATGGAAAAGCCACGGGTCTAGCGAAACACCAACCCGAAAAATGTCATGAGCGGCTCACTCAGAAAATAGCTACCTAAAGAGTATCTATAACCTTTGTTGTAAAACAATATTCAATATTCTCACTCACTCTTTTACCTTCTATTTATAATAAATTAATCCTAATATTAATACCTAAATTATCATCTTAAAATATTTTGAACATTACTTCCCACTCGCGATTGACCTTGTCCTCGACGTCGTGAGTAGTTTGGCTTCTTCAATGTCTATGCAAAATAATTTTCGACTCATCCTACCCGTTGATCTGACTTCAAACTAATAGAACAATTCAGGTTCACTTATTCAAGTCTGAGTTTCTTCTCCATAACCCAATCTACAACCTTGCAAGCCCAATCTAGTTCAATCCACTCTCCTTTTTTGCCAAATTTTCAGCCCAACTCGATTTAAACTACCCATTATCCTTTACTATTCTTTCAGCTCCGCCCACCCATTTGTGTGAGTTATAATGAAGCTCATCAAAAGATTGAGAGTGAATCCTAGTCGCCACCAGCTTCTTTTTTAGTTTTCCTTCCCCTTGTAGAAAGCTTGTTGGCCGCTCTTCCTTGCTCGGCCAAATGTCAGGTCGAAGTCCGACAACCCATGGCCAGATTTTATCAACTCGTAGCTCGTCGTTAGTCTGCTTCAACCCTCTCCGTGCTATCCTTAACAGCCCTCAGGAATTGCAACAGATTCGACGCATTTCGATCGGCAGATCTATCTCCTTCACTCGGTGACTGTTCTAACTAGTCAGACAACAGAAATGACACTCCAAGCTTGGCCATCCTGAAAATCGTCCAGCCACCAATGGAAAATGCCACATACTGATTCGCCAGACCTCGCTCGTTGGGCTCGACTCCATGCGGGCATCGCTCGACAGGGCTATCCCAACATCTCTGCGATGATTCTCTATGATGTTGGGGATTTGGACGGCGAAAGGGAAGTGTTCCACTGTCTATTTTTTGTGTACGTTAAAACTCTTCTGTTTAATCTCTGCATCACTGAAATGATGAGCAACCTTTGCCCATTGGCTATCATACTCTTTGTTCCCTGTCTGCCGTGACTCAAAATAGGATGGTGCCACCACTTTCGAACTCTTTGAAAAAATTCTTGTTTTTGTTCTTTCTTTGATGTCATCGTCTGATGATAGGCATTTTGTCATCGAGATTTCTTCTTTAACAATGGGCAGGTTCACTTTAGCTGCTCTCTTACCTTCATCATAGAATGAATCTGCTACCACTTCAACCTCGACTTGAAACGGTGAAGCCCTCAACGGATAGAGGCTTGCTGAACGATCCGATGGATGTTTGTTGATACTCCATCTTAAGCAACCTCAACTCTATCATTATTTCTGGCAAGATGGACAGTTGGTTGTTGATCGCAACAAGCTTTTCCGACACCATCATCATGTCTGTTGATGGGTGCTAACTTCCTGAAATCCTCAATAAATTGTCTGCAACTACAAACAACACCCACACAGCAAAGAAAAACACCAAACTAGGGACAAACAGAACACAAACGGAAATAAAATGTCACAGGTCTCTGACACGAAAAAACACCACGAGTCTCCTTATTTTTCCTCGGTCCTAGACAAAATAAAGTAACTAAAACAAAGAAGTTGTCCAGACCAAATCATCCATCGCTTCAATTATAGCATCACTGTCTTGATGTCCCAATACTAGCTTTTCTCTTTGTGCATTCGCCTTCCCATAAGTATCGACAGGTACATGAATCACTGAATACTCATTACCCTCCTTTCCATGCAGCTTCAAAATCCCATCGATTGAGATACAAGAACAATCAATTGTGAAGAGTAATGTACTACAATAAAAAATAATCAACACCAGCCGCATATCTCCCTGTGCATCTAAGTAGTTTAGCAGAACACCAGTGCTTAAAGCAGACCAACCAACATCATCCCGATAATGTATACCCACATTTCTCAAGGGTGAGTCACTCAACGACCAATAATCTTCTGGGAAACTAATTATGCTACACTCAATTGAGCAAATAACAACGTTTAGAGTAGTAATCACATCTTCAGGTAATCTATGACCCCATAAGAAAACCTCTATTATATGTATCTTATATCCAACTTTCATGTTCCTTGTTCTAACAATTATATTCCTGCGAGGGGGTGGTCGAGTCCCATCCAATCTTCAGTTTTTTGTTCTAAGAAAACAATTACCCATATTGGAAGACAATCTTGTGTCGTAGCTATCCAACTTACCAGTCAAGTAGCGAGCTGTTTCACCCAAATCAGCATCACTAATCATCGATATAGAGGGCCACATTCCATAGGCCTAGCTGCTTGTGCAGATGTGCCACTCATTTGTAGTGGTATGCCTATCCCTTTCAATAATTAATTGAAGAATAACTTTGATACCTTCCGCCGAACCAACCATCATACTTTTCCAACAAAGTCTCCTTTGAAACTCATTGTTTAACAAACAAATCAGCCACAACTTTGGTTGGAATATCACAGTAGCAGAGAAACAAATATTTTGGCTTTGACCTACAATACCGCGAATAGGCCCACAGTGCTTGCCAAACCTGGTTCGTTAATCACTAAGAATAACACCACCTATTCATGTCTTTTTAAGTTGGGTTGGGAGAAAAAGCCCTTGCCCCGTTACCTAGTCAACCACTTCCATCTAAAAAATTTAACTGTTTTTCACCAAGTGTTTGTTGGAGGAATCTGCACTCCTTAGGCTCAAATATTTGGCCCATGTAATGCCTAACTTGAACTGGGCCATGCTTCGATGATCCATTCCACATGATCGCAAGTATGGCCCATCCCAGAAAAACAAGCATCTCCCTTTGCCGAAAAAAAAGCCATCCATCTATGTGCCTTATCCGCATATCAGAAGACGCAGCCTCCCCCCCCGATGGAACTCCTCTGCCCGTCCGCTGTCTGAAGATGTCTGGCCGCTCACGAAAGCAGCCATAACATCGTCAACTTATCCTTTGTCAGGCCTTCGCCATCGGTGTTTGTTGTTTTTCAAACCGGTGCTTCGAGTCTATCCTTGGACGACACCTTGCTTAGTGAGGAGCCCTAATCGACACCCCTCTGATCGGGGCATATTCTTCATCGCGATGAATTGTTATACGACGCTTCACAGTTTTTGCCCGACCACTCCATTGGTTGTTCCCAATTTCTCGGTCCAGAGTCCTGAGCAACGAAAACCCGATTCTCTGGTTCTCACGATGGGCAGAACAACAATGTTTTCTTCAGCAAATGAACAATTTCCGCTTACTGTCTCCTTGTCCATTGTCGATGAGTATTTGTTACATTGTCAAAAGACCACGGATGGGTGCCTCGCCGAGAACTCAATTATTCCAGAAGACTCGGTAAAATTTTCAGTGACTCCCCTATCTTTGAAATCTGATCGGTAAACTGCGTAATTTACTCCTTAGCCTCTCTCATTTTTTCCTGTATCCACCTCGGGTCTTTCCAAAATATCCATTCGTCCCTACTCCGAAGACGGCTGAATCACTGGCAGAAGCAGAACAACTATGCGGTTTTCAGCCAACTGACAATTGCCCCTTCCTACCTTTATATTCACTGCCGTCAGAACACCCGATTCACTTTCACCTTCCAGCTTCAAGCGCGGCCTCCAGCGAGTTGAAGGAGAAGGAACTCCGTACGAACATAAGTCGGAGCGTCGTCAGCAGAATCTAATCACGACGCCGAGTTGGCTGAACTCTGTATGAGCATTTTCAAGCCAAGAAAAATTCTAATCGATCGAAAACGGATTCATTGAAGTAAAACTGCCAAAATAACAGAAACGAAAATGGAAAAAGCCACAGGTCCTGCGAAACATTGCCCTATAAAATCCCACGAACAACTCGCTCGGAAAATAGCTACCTAATATTAATACTTTTACCCTCTTAATATATTTCCAACAAAAAGCCAAAGAAAGAAGCATCAATTCACAAGACATTAATGGTAGAACATATATCTCCTAAGCTAAAAGTACATTTAAGGATTCAGCTTATACAATTAAGCATGAAAAGTGGTAAGAAACAAAAATGAGGACATGCAGCCATTCTTGTCTTTAGTATAATAAGAAGTTATGTGAAAACAAAGAAAAAGAACTAAAAAAACACAGATACTATTTAAGCGAACGATGATTGAATTAATGTGTTTTCATTTATGGGAATAATGTGAAAATATTAGCATCTAAAAGAAAAAGGGGAAATCATACTTACAGTTACTTTTGACGATGAGTGGTAATTAACCTCAGCTGAATTCATGCCAGGCAATTCATGGATGCCATTCTTCTCTTTTGGTTGAATGGATGCTTCCATCTTGGATGATTCCAACTCTTCAAAACTATTAAGAGATCTCCCAGATTGGAGTTTTGATGAAACATGACCACTTCTATCATGGAATTTATGATGTGAACCATCAGATGGTCCAGTTGATTCTTTTGGCTTGTTGTTCGAGTTCTTAGAGAGGATGACTCCTGTTTGCTGCTGTTCAATGTCCTTTATTGCCAGCTAAGGATGTAGAACTATTGTCGTTATAAGTCTTTACTGAAGAAGAAGGATCCACCACTATTTTTGCATCAGCAGATTTCTTTCTGGGATGAAGTCCAGATGGACTCTGCAATTTTCGATCTTCAAAGAACTCATGTGAACCACCCATACTTTGTGAGGGATTAGAAAAGTTTGTCGCAACCAATTGTTCTGTTTTTCCACTAGCTGTTTTCCCTACTTTTACTTGCTTAATGGCTGGACCACCATTATCATTTCCAGCATGATCCTTAACCAAATCTTTTCTGCGCCTTTTCTTTGGTTGCTGATTGGATAATGTAGAAGGTTCATTTCTACACAAAAAAGAAAAGAAATTGATTAAGCAGAAACCTTGCAAGCAAATAAATTTCCTAATTCAATTTACAAGCCAAAGAAGCCGCAATACAGATTTCAACATTAAAAACAGCCTCAATACAGATTTCAACATTAAACCAAGTAATAATAGCTCACAAGAGATCAACAAAAAAACTAATAAGCAAAATGCTAGGAACGAATTCATATTATATCGAGTTTTCTAAACGTTTAGCCTAGAAATTGAAGTGCAACCAGATCGCAAGGTTTCTTTTTAGCTTTCTATTCTATGTTTTAACAGATGATTCCCTAAAAAGAGAGATGGTGGTTTTTTCTTTCAACAGATTTTATGATCCAACGAAATAACTATTTCTTCTGTCCCTCACTATTCACAGTTTTCTTTAAAAAGCATCTGGATATACATAAGTGCATAATATTAAACCAATGTTAGCAAACTCAATCAATTCTAAGATTGAGTGAAAATCTAGCGTAAATGTGAACCAAAGCTTAATCATATTGAACTTGCATAAGTCATTAGAACCAATTAGACAAAAAACCATAGTTAGACAAGTAAAATAGTGAAGTTCTAATGTTGATGATATTGAATGGCCAAGATACAAGTGGAGAGTCCATATATATATAACAAAGATGATTTCCATGCATCCGATTGTGATATTTTTCCAAGATGCACGTTAATTGGCATTACATACACATGTGTGAGAAATTGTCTACACAATAATAACATAATGCAAATCTTGGTAAAAAATTATGGGAGAACCTTTAGACTTAAAAAAAATATAATCTTAAAACTCAGAAACTAAATACGTAAGATCCAGAATTATCACAGAAGATTAAATTGAAGCATATATAACATAGAATTACAAACAAGAGGCTACTAATATATATAGACTAGACTACCGATATCTATCATTTGACAATGAAGAAAAGAAATAGGAAAAAAATATATAACTATCATGATTTCAATAATTGTTATCCTATCAATGGAAGAATAAGTAAACTCACAATCGCTCCAACTTCCCCCTATTAACAAAGAATCCTTCATGTCTTATTGCAGAATTATCCACTTCAAAATATTCATCCTGCAGTACAGGAAGTCAAAATCAAATAATATATAATATTGGTATGACTATTAGAATTCTGGTATCACCTACAAAAATTACTCGAATGGACAAAGAAATAAATAAATGAAAGATATCTAAAGCGCCAACCAGCTCAGCATCATCAATAAAAGAGTCCTCAGTATCATATTGATCGTCATCAGGAAGTATTTCTTCTTCATCACTACTATCATTCCCCTAAAACAAATTCAACATCATGTTACAAACTATGATTTAGAAACTGGTCTAATCCCTTAAAATGAGATCTGAAAATCAGTACTAATATTTTTGGAATTTCCATCAAAATAATCAGAACTTTTCAAAGGAAAAACCTAAGAACTGAATGAAACAACTCAATGTGCAAGTGCATACCATATAAAGACGTTCAATCTTCTCAATAACAGCACTGAAACGATTTGGTTGAGGCGCATCATTCAACTCAGTTTCATTTGGCTGCCCCTGGAAGAAAAATACATAGACAAAAATAATTGTCATTTACCAAAATTATTCTCCACTCTAACTTGTTAACGATGAATGCAGGCACGAGAAAAAAAGACAAAGTGTTGTCAAACATGCATCAAGTCAAGCAAACTTGATAGGAATGTGTACATAATCTTCTATCACATAAGGAAGAAAAATATTGGGGAAGAACAATGTAGCTGATTCACGTTATAACCAAGTCAAGAGGAGAAATCTTCATCCCTTTGAGGGCAGACAATCCATTAAAAAAAAATAATAAAACAGCAAAAGGGAAGTCAAGAAGTCATATTAGTGATAGCAAAAAAATAAACAGGAAACCACATAACATCTTACACTATAAGTACATACAAATTGTCGATTAATCAAGACGGAGTTGAAATAAGAATTCTGAGTTAAGATGTGAATGTTTTTTCCTCGAATCAACCTCACTCAATTTAAAACAAAAGAAATAGTAAAACTACTATATCAATTTCTTTCTTAATAGAGCAGCTTTTATTGAAAACAAAAGAATAATCTGCTTCTGTGTGAAGTAGGTTAGCTGATACTCTTTCCAGCTCAAACCAACAGAGGGAGACATAGCAGTATATCAGTTCTTCAAATTACATAATATTGATCAACCAATTATAACTCATTCTTGAAAAGATGACATATGGCTAAAGCTGGCTATTATCTCTATAAGAAGGGATAAAGTATTACACCACTTTACCCCAGCAGAAAGCAGAAATAATCTCAAATCTCATGCAATGATAATTACGAAAATGTTAGTAACTCTGGCAGTTCTAGCTGTAAAATTCACTATGCAAAGAACCAACATAAAAGCAAACCAAATCGGAGTAAGAACTAAAACTTTGATTTAGTGGAATTCTCTTTAGGTAACTCATAACACACAATTACACCATAATTTTTTGAAATGATAATCATAAAGCCTCCCTTTTCATTTCAAACCCAGACCTCGATAAGTAGTTTATTATTATTATTATTATTATTATTATTCTACTCGTTTTCTATCCAACTACAGCTTAATATGGGCCGGACATTTCCAGTAGGGTATACCAGCAGAGGACACTGTAATAGTAATGATTAGCTTTGAGATTAATCCTTCCGCTTAATTATAATTATAGTTGATTCAACTACCAAGAACGTGATAATTCTGCCGTGACTGATGGAGGCAATAACAATTAAAAGACTATTCAGCCTATAAATCCGTAAAATTGAAATTTACGCCAACAGAGCACAAACCCTATTACCCGCACAAATAAACACAGCCGCCAGCCCCATATGACGATGATTATAACTTACCGCAGTGATAGGAGGCTGGAGGGCAGGTATGGCAACCGCAGGGGGTTCAGGCGCATGAGTAGGTACAGAACCTTTGTTAACGTCCTTAACGAGCTTCTTCCACGAAACTATGGTCGTCTCACCGGGTCGGAGCTCAACCGAGAAAATTTGCCGATCACCTGCTTTCACGAACGACGATGAATTCCGCGACGAATTGCCAGTCCCACCACCACATTTATCTTCCTCCATTGAATTAGGTGGAAGAATTTACGGTTGCCGGATCGGACAAAAAAACACAGGAGAATCAGGCGGCCATGCGGAGCATAAAGGAGAACGACGAAGAGAGGCAAACAAAATCCCTAAGGAGAGAAAAATATGAGGAGGAGTAAGAAATTAAGATGCGCGGGAGACAGAGTTGTATCGACGGCTCGGCTAATCTATATTCCACTGGAAATGAAAACCAGTCTTTGAAATTCTCTCTCCTCTCTTTCTGCTCGTTTCCTTCCAGAAAGTGAAAGAGGGAGAGAGGAAGCAACAAAACGGACGGATGGACGTTGACCGGATGGACTGATCCATGTCCGATTCGGTTGGGCTCACTAGATTTAGGTCCACTCCCTAAAATCAAAATTTTTCACATAATTTAAGGTAAAAACGTAATTTAATATAACTTTTCTACTATCGTAATTTAAGGTAAAAAAAAAGTCACGTGTTTTGTTCCCTTATTAAATCTAGAAGAATTGCGTCACATGTGTAAAATGAATAATGTTTTGTCGTTATCAATAATTATTTGTGCAATTAATATAATTAAATTAACTATTTATAATTTATCATATTAATTACATCTTAATTGAACCAATTATTGTTTGATACGTCAGCGGGTATTTTAAAAGAGTATAATAAAAGAGTAAATGTAGCATTAATGTAACGACCAGTTCGGCCCCCACCACTGGGAGGATCTGCCAACCGATCGTGCGGCCCGTAGCCGCTAGCCCGGCCCCCACCACCGAGAGAATTTGCAAACCGTACTTATAATCTTTTTCTTCCTGGTGGAGAAATTCTTACCCTCTCCAGTCTTGGAACTTATGACCTCTAGGAACTAAGTATATGGAAATACTAAAGCTGATACCACTTGGGCTAGTTCTTGTATGTCATAGGTTCGAGGGCTAGGAGAGCAGAATTTCCCCACCAAGAAAAAAAAATATTATGAGTACGGTCCACAGATCCTTCCAGTGGTGGGGGCCGGGCTGGCGGCTACGGGCCGCACGATCGGTTAGCAGATCCTCTCGGTGGTGGGAGCCAGACTGGTTGTTACAATTACCCACGTAAAATAGAAAATCATCGTCAAAAGTAGAACATACGAGATTGATTAATATTATTAGATTATAATTAAAATTAGGGTTATAAAGTTTGTCGCGTGTATTCCACGGGATGAATTTAACCGATTAAATAATAACAATATATAATAATGTTACATAATTAATAATATGAGTAATATTGGGTCATTTTTAGAATTCATGATTTATAAAAAATAAAAAGAGTTTTTAAAAGAGCCCAAAAAAACCCTACGCAGGAAAGCTTGTTTCTGTTCTTCATCTTCCTCGCGCCGCTTCCTCTCTCAGTCACTTCCCCCTTCCTCCTCTTCTTTTGTCGCGGCTCCCTTAGTCATCTCCGTTATCGTAAGTCTCTCTTCTCTTTTACTTCTCTGCATTGCTCATTTCTCCGGCATCATTTCACGCGGTTTATCTCTCGCTCGTACTCCCTTTATTCGGCTTTGTGTCGCCTAGTCTTTATCTCTTTCGACCACTCTGTTGATTTTCCAAGCTCTCTATGGGCAGAGATTTGACTATCGCAATCCACTATGTTTTCCTTGTTTCAGCTAATTATTTGGCTTTTGTGGCTCGTGATATGTAAATGTTGCTTTTATTTCTGTATATCCATATGGCTTACTACGCTACGTTCTACTTGTATTTATTGACGTGTTTATATTTCTACTTTTATCTTTGTGTTTCTTCAGGTAGTAAAAGGAAGCTAAACAGCTCAAACAATGTCAGGGTAAGTGAAATGCTCCTTTCTATTCGAAACTTATGAGACCGGTTTTTCGTTTTATATCCATTTTCTGGGCTTTTTTAAAGCCTGCTGTATTGAACTTTGTTATACACAATTAAAAACTTTACCGAGACCCTTGGCTAGCGCCTTCTTTCTTTTTGTTGTACTATTTGCGCGTCCAAGTCCCTAAGATACTGTCTTGAAGCGCTTCAAAGTGGTTGCTTTAGATTTGCTGATTATTTGGAAGCTGGTGTAGCTAAGATGGTTAGGTTTATTCTAAGCGAAGTGATGGAGTGAAGATGGCACTTGTTGCACAATTTTGATTTTGTGAAGTGATGATTAGTTTTAGGGGTGGAAGTTTGCCAATCCCCATACGAGCTTATCGTTAAATTTTTATGGACCTAAAAATTCAAATTTTTCTCGCGAAGAAAGTGCCTTAAGATAGTGTCAGACTGGGCGCATGAGTTTTGTAACTCCATCCTTTTCGAGTTATATGTTGAAGTTGTATTAAATTGATGTCTTTCTACAGCCAGCCCATCATTAAATGATTAGAATATTATTCTAGTTTTTCAGTTTAGGAAGGAAGCTGTTGAAACGTATTTGTCATTAGCCAATTTCTTTTTGCAGTGAAGAGGGTGTCGTTGCTGTTGAGGCCCCAGTTCCAGCTCCAGCTCCAGCTTTAGGTGAGGCCATGGACATCATGACTGCATTGCAGCTTGTATTGAGGAAGTCATTGGCTCATGGGGGTCTTGCCAGAGGCCTTCACGAGGGTGCCAAAGTTATTGAAAAGCATGCAGCCCAGCTATGTGTCTTGGCTGAAGATTGCGATCAGCCCGACTATGTCAAATTGGTTAAAGCCCTTTGCGCTGAGCACAATGTAAACCTAATGACAGTTGCAAATTCTAAGACCCTTGGCGAGTGGGTTGGTGTAAGTACTTACTATTGTTGCTAGATATTGTACTTGTATTGATGGAGATATATGTGGATTTTTTTTATTCTTTTTCTTTATTTTTCCTATTATCATGTAGCTTAGATTTACGTATGAGCTTTTAGAATACGAGCTCTAGAATTGAGATTTTTTAAAAGAGTAATATTATATTTACCTTTTATTCTTATTCTCCCATTTTTATTTCTTGACGTGGTACAATATTGATTGAATTGTAATAAATTACAGATATTTTAAACAAGTTATTAATTGTATCAATCAATGTTTGTCACGTCAAGAAATAATAATAGAAAGTAGGAATAGAGTGTAAACATAGCATTGTTCTTTTTAAAATAACTTGTTATAAAGTAAATGAATACTTCAGATCTTGTTTTCATATTAATTTTCTTAAGTTTCAGGTAGCTTCGGTATATCAGTTAAAAACTTGGCTTCAAATAATAAATGTTACTTTTCATTATTATACAGTCGTCTAATTTTCTGTGTTCTGATGCAGTTGTGTAAGATTGATTCAGAGGGAAAAGCAAGGAAAGTGGTTGGTTGCTCATGTGTGGTAGTGAAGGTTTGTAGCTATTAAAAAGTATGGTTCTTTGCTGTTAAAGAGAGTTGACTCTTAACGGGCTTTGTTTTTTCCACACTTTATGGTGGTTTTTCAGGATTTTGGGGAGGATCACGAGGCTCTACACATTGTTCAGCAGCATGTGAAGGCAAACTGATGAGCTTGTTGTTCTGGATTTCACGTTTATGCGATATGGTGATTTTCTTTAGTAGACCCTTCGTTTTTTATCAGTTCATTGCACTCATATTTCTGTGGCGTTCTTAATTTATCGGTACTTATTGTGGGTTTTCTAGAACATTGGATTTTCTTATAAACTACTCATTTCTTATGGATAACCTGCGTCCAAATCTGCAATAACATATTTTAGGTAGATATTTGATATTTCTTTCTGTTTTTTCATTGGGTTTTGCAATTACATTTCAGTAAACTGTTAACTTTGTTCATTAAACCATAATGGATTTGATTAGACTAGAATTACTAAATTCAAGTGGGGGTTACACTTTTGCTACTAATGCTATTCCTATTGGTTTATATAGAATTTTGGCCCATCTAGGACCAGCTGTAGGTCAAAGTTGTATTTTTACAGAGCCCATCTTTCCAATTAATTGGGCCCCTACTTCAATACTACTTTTAGGATCCTTATTGGATCGTTTCTAGTGAAATATTGATATAGAATATGTAATTTAGAGGTTTGGATAATCTCAAATTACCACTAATTACTCATCTAGAGTGAGTGATAAACGAGATTTCTTGAATCCTAATTAATTTTCATCCACCAAACAAATAAGGTTAAGAATCCTTTTCAAAAGAGATATATGAGTCAAGAATGTCTGTTGGTGAATGTTCAAGTGATGTATTTATTGCGATTGGTCAGGTTGATGTGTCGTTTTGATGATCTATCGAGCTTAACAGCAATTGTTGGACGATTAGTAGTAGCCTAAGCAACCTGTTCTTCTTGCTGGTGGTGGTCTTTGATTTGATAGTTTGTTGCATTTTAATGATTATTAGTTTAATCTAACCTCGTTTTGAAGTCTGATTATTTGAAAGGAACTGCTAATTTGACATTCTAAGTAAATTTTATTTCGATAATTGGCTCTAAATTTTGAAATCCAACAAGAATTGAAAAAAATGCGAAAATCAATGGACACTGAGATTAACCGTACATGAAAAGTTCGAAATGAGAAAAAGAATCACTTGCAAATTAGATGATCAACTAGAGTCGTAAAAGGTCTGATCTAAATAGAATTTGAGTCATCCGACTGTTCTTATTTCATGACTTAGTCAAACATTGATTAATGCAATTAATAATTTATTTGAACTATTGCTTACTTTTAATGAACAAACCTCACTACGACCATGACATGTTACGAGACAAGAAAAATCATAACCACAAATCCAATTGTCTAATGTTTAGAATTTAGAATGAACTTCTCTACACTCCATTAATTTCGTGTTGGATTTTTCTTTTAAAAATTCAAACAGTGTTATTTTTTTCCATAAATATAGATATTTCACTAAAAATAATAAATGTATCTCTCTTTTTTTTTAATTAAAAAAACACTCATAACATTTCACTAGAACAATATTATATTTTTTTATTAAAAAAAAACAATTATGTGGCTAGAAAATGGGAGAAAATAAGTTCAGAATCAAAATCTGCATTTTTAGAGCATCAAATCCAAGATTTGATATTAGAATTAGAGAGACCCACAAATCAGAAATTAAATATCTTTTTTTATAATTTTGTCCGATTCCTATAATTGTACTTCCATGCCACTATGCCCTACGTTGTTTAACTTCCCCCACTGCCGTAAACAAGTCATCCTTCCATTCTTTGAAGTGGTATTCACACTCACACACACATAAATTATATTCGCCGTACCATCAAAATATTTAGTTTTAGATACACATGTTTCATGTCTCCTCTAAAATAATATTATCGTTTCATCCCAAAATTAATTTTTCATATATCATTAATTGTTTTATATTGTTTTCGTGACGATAACGGGTGACAGTATAAAAGTTAGAAGGTCTCAGTGTAAAGGTCTCGTGTATATTAGTGGAGGTGCATAACCCTACATCGTTTGAAAAAATAAAAAATACGTGATTTATAATTATGGTTCTTCTTCCTATTTAATACAACTCGTTTTTGGCTATCCCTAATAACAAATTAATGCAGGTTTCGACGTAAAGCGAACAATATTATGTTAAGATCACCGGAGAACTTTACAATAACAAACAAAAAAAAGTATTAATCGCGTTATAGTTATACTCATCTTTAAAAAATAGATAAAGTTAGTAATTAGAAATGAAGATAATTTCACTAAAATAATATATATTTGACTTTTATTTTAATTATTAATGACTTGGGAGTAAGTATAATAATTATACAATTTTAATCACGTGACATTCATCATGCTTCATTGCACCGACACTCCCACTCATAAATAAAGGGTGTTTTTTTTTTTCTAAAATATAATTAATTTTATTTTTTAATTAAATAATGGTAAACTATGGAATTAAAAATATGATTAAATTGTAATTTAAACGAATGAAAATAATAATTAATTTCTAAAATAAAATTTACACTTTAGCTTCGTAGTTTGAGGGTGGACGTGGCGACCAATTAGTGGAGCACGTGATTCTCTCGCCACCGCATTATTGGGGACTGTTTGGAAAGCGGGTTAATTGTGTTCCTGCCTCCGCCAACGTTATCACGGGTTTAATTAATTTTCGCGTTGCCAATCAGCACCGACGAAAAATTCAAATATCAAAAAAGTTCCTCCCTTTCTCTAAGCAATTAATTTCTTCCTTTTTACGTAATAATATCTTCTTTTTTAATTAATATTTTAACTTATTAATTACTATTTTTAAAGTTATTTGTCAAATTTTAAAATTATTAAACTTTAAATTTAATAATTAACTTACTGAAACACTATATAATTATGACATTTAATAAATATATTTTATTTTATCTTTGTTTCCCGCATAGTCTAGTACGAGTTATTAAGTGATTTTACAAACTAAATTGCTCATTTGCTCATTGATTCGCTTCGTCTTTGCTCTTGTTATTGGTTCAGCCACTCGTAATGTATCTGTCAGATTACGTTTTTATTAATTGGGAGAGACATTCTCTTGGTTTTTTGAAGAAACTCCGAACTTATTAAGATTTCATGTGGCATTCGAAACTCTGACTTATCAAACGAAAAGACATATTCGTTTGTGGCGTCCTCTTCATTCAAAGGTTCGGATCTGTATAAATCTCGGGTCACAGATTTTCTCCTATTCGATTTTGTAGATTCTGGGTTAGCAACGACGTCAATACTCAGATAGTGGGTCACCGTCATATCGTTGGCATGGTTCGCATCATTAAAGATATTCAAAACCGATTCAGAACCAACAAATCGAACCAAATTGCTCGTTTCAGTTCTGGTCGGTTTTCAAAGTCCACCATACCGTCATTTGACTCTAAAATTTAAAATGGATGAAGTATTTTTTACATATTTAATGATAAAAAAAAAATTATATCTATGTTTGGCTCAAAGTCAAGTTCGAGTTATACTACTTTTCACTTATTATTTTTGTACACGATTGAAAATAAAGTCAACAATTATTTTACCATAATCAAACATAGCTTTGGAAAATTAATCTCACCTAAAAAGTAAAGATTTAAGACTTTGCATTATTAAGCATATTAGCTACTCCCCGCCACTTGTCCTAACCACGAGACTAATTCGTAATCAATAATCGCGACAATAACGACCTATATAATATTTTAATTATTGACAAAAAGTAGAAATCATGAACAAGTTCATGAATTGCACTCAACCTTAAGCTAATGAGAATTGTATATGTTTAATTAGAAAATTGTCAAAGTGGATAGTGTACAAGTTTAAACAATTTATGCCATCTACCCATTCATGTTAATAATATTCCAATCATACTAAAGTCATTAATTCTACCTAATTAATATGTTACCAAAAGAGACCAAACAGATTAGAGATGACTAATTAATAATATCCCAATATAGAGTTTTTATTTCTTTATTTATTCGTGCAGAGAAAATAAATTAAAAAATTGTTGAAAATCGAACTATACCCGAAAAAAGAAAATCGCAAAAAACAGAGTTACGAAGATTTACATGAAAAATAATTTCGAAAAAAGTCACAGGTATATTAAAAATTCACTACTGATAATCAAAATACAAATGAGTTCTGCAACTCAATCCACAATGTATAGAATATTGATAATTGTATTTGTCTCATATCGTCTATTGGATGAGCCTGCGTTTTGTATATATGCCAGGGAGATTTCCTCTCCCCTCTCACATGCTTTTGAGGATGAGTTATACTCTTTCACATGCGTTAACATGGTATTAGAGCTAAAAGATGGTGGGAATTGGACCCGGTCCAGGCACGCTATGCGTGAAGGCGGGTATTGATAATTGTGTTTGTTCCACATCACCTATTGAATGAGCCTGCGCTTTGTATATACGTGAGAAAAATTTTCTCTCCTCTCGAACTAATTTTTGGGAACAAGTTCTACCATCTCACGTATGTTAACAAGAATATATAAAAAAATTAAATATTAAATATGGGCTTGACTCAGTCTAACCAGAATTTGGGTTAACACTCAACTCTAATAAAATGGAAATATTTTCTTTTATTTATGAGTTAGTTTTTCACGTTTAAAAAATTAGTATTAATTAAAAACGTTTTTGGTACAGATAATATAATCAGACTAAAGGAAAAAAAAAAAAAAAAAAAAAAAAAAAAAAAAAAAAAAAAAAAAAAAAAAAAAAAAAAAAAAAAAAAAAAAAAAAAAAAAAAAAAAAAAAAAAAAAAAAAAAAAAAAAAAAAAAAAAAAAAAAAAAAAAAAAAAAAAAAAAAAAAAAAAAAAAAAAAAAAAAAAAAAAAAAAAAAAAAAAAAAAAAAAAAAAAAAAAAAAAAAAAAAAAAAAAAAAAAAAAAAAAAAAAAAAAAAAAAAAAAAAAAAAAAAAAAAAAAAAAAAAAAAAAAAAAAAAAAAAAAAAAAAAAAAAAAAAAAAAAAAAAAAAAAAAAAAAAAAAAAAAAAAAAAAAAAAAAAAAAAAAAAAAAAAAAAAAAAAAAAAAAAAAAAAAAAAAAAAAAAAAAAAAAAAAAAAAAAAAAAAAAAAAAAAAAAAAAAAAAAAAAAAAAAAAAAAAAAAAAAAAAAAAAAAAAAAAAAAAAAAAAAAAAAAAAAAAAAAAAAAAAAAAAAAAAAAAAAAAAAATTCTTGAAATTAATTAATATAATAATAATAATTTAAAAAAATAGATACATTAAATTTTTAATTACATAAAATTAATTATGCATTAAAAGTTTAAATACGAAACACAGAAACGTGTATTTATTATCTTCGAATTAAATTCTGATATCGGATCTATTAGTGGGCCGGGGCCCGCAGGAAAATCGCAAATATCAATGTGAAAATCTGATACCGTTGGATTAGATCTGACGGTAAAGCCGAACATACTCAGAGAACATAATCTAGATCCGAGTGTAGGTAATACTTTCTCACATGCTTTCGCCTTCAAGTATGGTTTGCGTCTGCGAGCATGAAAAAGAGAACAGGCGGTTATGCCAAACTAATCTCTCTCTCTCTCTTTATCAGTCCTTCAATGGCATTTGGTGAAGGGAAACTAGACGAAGGAAACACTGGAGTCTGATCAGAAGTTTGAAGAAAGCTTGGCTAGAATTCGGGGCAGAAGATGAAATTGTTCGAACATGGCATTCTCGGAGAACCAGAGACTGTCGGCTCCGATGGCCGCAGTGTGGTGGTAGGCATGAAGCTTGACTCACATAGCAGAGAGCTTCTAACTTGGGCTTTGGTGAAAGTAGCTCGGCCTGGGGACGTTGTGATTGCTCTTCATGTTCTTGGCAACGACGGTAAGTAATTAGAGAAGATGGATGGCTGATTTTGCTTTTGTGTATGGTTTTTTGAGTGAGTTCCTGTGGGAGAGTCCCTTCGTAATTGAATTGTGTTTGTGCAGAGATCATAGATCGGAATGGTAAGTCCTCGCTTCTTTCTATTGCCAAAGCGTTCGACTCTGTTCTTGCCGTCTATGAAGGCTTCTGCAATTTGAGACAGGTTTGATTTTTCTCTGTTTCTTTCTGCTCTTTTACAAATTTTTAACATTTTATATCATCATATTTTGTATTTAGTTTTCATGTCAATTTGTCCTTGCTGCTGAGAAATGGAGAGAATAAGATTTTGTGTTTCTTGTTATGCAATCAAAGCATAAGTAACTTTGCTTAGCTCATCTTCAAAACCATTTTTTCGTTTCAATTCCCTGTCGATAAAAGGCGTTGAATTAGTGTAAATTTCTGTGTCAGGTGGATCTCAAGCTTAAGATATGCAGAGGTCAATCAGCTCGGAAAGTAATAGTCAGGGAAGCAAATTCTTATAAGGCTACCAATGTGATAGTCGGGACTTCTCGTAATCACCACAAAATTCGGTCATCGACCTTGGTTGCCAAGTATTGTGCCAATAAACTTTCTAACGATTGTTGGGTTATAGCTGTAAACAATGGGAAAGTTGTTTTCGAAAGAGAAGCCTCAACGGAAAATATCCATGACTTCCAAGGTTTCAATGTTCTAACAATGGCCTTAATGATATCCTTTCTTTTACTATTTGTTAAGATTCATTGAAGAATCTTCAGCGCAAATTACAGGATGTTTTCTTGTTTCAGGAATTGAAGAGTTTCGTGGAAATGGCTTACTTGGTTCACTTCACAGGTCATTGAATAAGACTTCCAAAGTATTAAATGATGCTGATAATTCCATTATTTGCGTAAAGGGAAATAAGGATCTACGTAATAAGAACCTGATTGTTAAACAAAACTGTATCATTTGTTCTGCCTCGAGAAGAAAGACTATCAGCCATGGTGGAAAACATGACGACGCTTTTGCCATGGTACCAGTTCAGAAACTGAATGCAGAAGAGGCACCAACTTCTATCAGGATGTTGGTTAAAGATTTACCTGAACTGACACCTGGTTGGCCGTTGCTTCGGCATTCTGATCAATCTCTCGACAGGAATGTTTCCAGTCGATCATTAGTTCGGAAAATGTCTGTTGTTCAGTGGGCTATGAAGTTACCTACAAGGTGTCCTTACAGTGAAATTTTGAATCAGAACCAGACTCCCTCTGATTTGTTTCTGAAACTGGATAGAAGAAGTAGAGTCATTGTGACTGTTGATCCTGAACTAGTGTCTTCTCCATCTCTTCCTGATTATAGGAAAAAATTCTTACCTAAAGAATTGGAGGATCTTCATGAAAAGCATTCATCGACTTGCCGATTGTTTGAGTACCAGGAACTTGTCCGAGCAACTTCTAATTTCTCGACTGGTTGAAATATTGAATACAAGGTTATACAATTTCTCTTTTCTCTGTTTATTTAACTATTAGCTGAAGTAGTGATTTGTTTCTAATTTCAGATAATTTGATTGGGAAAGGAGGTAGCAGCCAAGTTTATAGAGGTTGCCTTCCAAATGGGAAGGAATTAGCTGTGAAGATTTTAAAGCCATCTGAAGATGTCCTAAAGGAGTTTGTTTTAGAAATAGAAATCATGACTGCTTTGAATCACAATAACATTATTTCCCTTCTGGGATTCTGTTTCGAAGACAACAATCTCTTGCTGGTGTATGATTTTTTATCGAGAGGGAGTCTCGAAGAGAACCTCCATGGTGATTTGAAGACAATTTTTTTCATTCTTTTTGTCAAAAGAGTTCCTATTTAGCTTTCTCATAACTGCCTCAAAATTTCTATTCTTTAAAATCAGGAAATAAGAAGGATCCACCTGCATTTGGTTGGAGCGAAAGATTTAAGGTTGCTGTCGGTGTGGCTGAGGCCTTAAATTATCTTCATGACAATAGCATTCAACCTGTGATTCACAGAGATGTAAAATCATCAAATGTATTGTTAACTGATGATTTTGAGCCACAGGTAATTCATATTCTTTCTTCTCTCCATTTATAGCCACACCCACAGACAAACACTTGAGCTATCTTGTCTGTAGACTGACACTCTTTGATTATGTGATCGTATATATTACAATTTTATTAAATGTTTCAATGCATGTCCTAGAGTGTAATAAATTATGATGTAATTTATAGAGTGTTTTTCTGTCTTCAAGGTCTTCTACTTTTTATTGCAGCTATCAGATTTTGGACTGGCTAAATTTGCACAAACTTCCTCTGCGCATATAATTTGCACTGATGTTGCTGGGACTTTTGGGTTTGTAACTTTAATCTTCGTTAACCATATATTATTTATTCTAGTTTATCTATACATGAGTTTAAGCAAAAAATATATAGTATTAGTTTTTATGGAAGCAGGTTGAGTAATACTAATTTTTGCAGTTACTTGGCCCCGGAATACTTTATGTATGGAAAAGTAAACGACAAAGTCGATGTCTATGCTTTCGGAGTAGTACTCCTTGAGCTTCTGTCTGGGAGAAAACCTATATGCACAGAGTCTCCTAAAGGCCAAGAGAGCCTAGTTATGTGGGTAAAGCCTTTAAACTCATGGGATTATAAGGACTTAATTTACCCCTTAAAAGATTATTTTCTTAAATATGTTGTCTAGGCAAGGCCAATTCTAAGTGGTGGAAAGGTGCATCAATTGCTAGATCCACGATTTGGGAGTAACTATGATAAAGATCAGATGGAGAGGCTAATTTTAGCGGCCAGTCTTTGTATCAGGCGGGCTCCTCGAGCTAGGCCTCAAATGAACTTGGTAAGTCCTATTGCTTGAGTAAACACAACGTCTGGCTTTAGAAAATTACTTTTTTTTGGGAAGAAAATTGATGGTCTATCTGTTAAGTAAGAAGGATTTAAATGAAATGCTTTGTTCTTGGGTCAATATTGCTTATGAGCAGATATCTTTCCATTGGGTTTAATGTTGTTCTATCTATACTCGTCTTTAACAACTGTGACAGGTTTTGAAGCTCCTTCAAGGTGACGAAGAAGTAACCAAGTGGGCAAGGCTTCAAGTCAACGCCGTAGAGGAATCCGAAATGCTCGACGAAGAAACATTTCCACGGTCTCATCTCCAATCGCATCTCAACCTCGCACTGCTCGATGTGGAGGACGACTCGCTCTCCATTAGCAGCATTGAGCAAACCATCTCACTAGAAGACTACCTGAGGGGAAGATGGAGCCGTTCATCGAGCTTTGACTAACAGAATTACTCGCAAATCGATGGTAAAAGTTGTTTGTCAGTCTCTTGTATATTGTTGATTGCTTTGTGTGGGACTTGTTTTTGTGTGTATTTGGCACTCTCAATGAGGTTTCCTTGTGGGTTTTGGATGAGAGGTTGTTTTATGGAGTGCCCTCCTCCTTCCCTTAAAGAATCTAAGTCCACTCTGTTGGCTTCTTCTTTACTTGGACTTGTATCAGCTTGGCTTACTTGATTGTAATTGATCTACTTTGATGGTTGAACCAGAATCATAATATGCATACAGTTATTACCGTTTCATGAGTTTTGTAGGATTTACTATTTTAATTTGAAAAAAAAAACTTAAACCATATTTGTTAACTAAACAAATTTAAAATATCATAGGTTAACAAGCAAACTCAATTGCCGTTAAACACAGGGGTGGTCGATCGCGTGAAACCTAGATCGTTAGTTACCCAATACATTTTGCACCTATTTCAAGCTTAGCATACCGCGTGGAGACGATGTTGATTGTTCCTGAGCGTGTTTTACACCTATTTCAAGTGGAGGCGACCGCGTTGAGCCAAGGTCGCACGTTCTCGAGCATGTTTTGCACCAATTTCAAGTGTAGACGGCAAATAGTTGAAATTTTAACCAATGATAATTTAAGGTTTGTTTTGTTACAAAAAATAATTTAAAGTTTGTTTTGTTAACAAATATAATTTAAGGGAGAGTTTGTTAATGACCTTGTAATTTAGAGTTTTTATAACTAACTATCCTTTTAATTTAGTTATATTTAATTATAAAAAAAAATTATTTTAAACTAATATTGTTGACAAATTTTATCAAAAACCGAATAAAAATTGGAAATAAAACAACCGTTCAATCTCACTCACTTGGATCGAACCGGGTTTTATCTTGGGTGGCAGGACAGCCCTAATCGTAAGAATGGTGTAATGTGTGAAACTGTAGTCTTTTATGTATAAGAAACGTCAGGCAGAAGCCTCTGTACTCTCTCTCCCTCTCTCTCTCTCTTCCTCCATCTCTCTATCTCTCTCTGAAACCGCCGACCGGAAGTTTGACCCAATATCCCATGGAAGCTCCTCACGTTCTCCACCGCCATCAACGCCATCCAAGGTCTGTTCCTCTTCCTTCTGCTCCTCCATCGGATTTTTCCTCCCCATCCTAATCGTTACTTGCCGCCGCATAATCCTGATAATCACGTCTTTTCTTATCTTCCGCAACCGCAATCGTTGCATCTCCCCCCTCCTCCTCCGCTGCCTTTCTATCACCCGCTCGATACCCCTCCTCCGCGTATGAGCCGTTATCATTCTAATCAGTTTATCTTCTCTTCCTATGATCACAACAATCGCCTTTTTACTGAGGGCGATCCATCCGGTGTTGTTAACTTCTCCGGATTTCGCGAATTCACCTCACATTCTCCTCGTATTTTTTGTAATGATAATTGGTCCCATTCAAGGGGTCAGTCGAGAATTGACGCTGATAGTATACCGGTCATGCAGCATTCGCCTGGTGACTTAGAGCGTCAATTAATTAATCGTCAATTTTGTTACACACCTGACAACACTTATCAGCCAGATAGGGTAAGGGGTTTAGAGGGTAATTCTAGGTTTAGGGTGGATCACAATGATGGGCTTATAACGAATTATTGGGAAGAGCACGGATGCAGGGGAGACAATGAAAATTATCGTGGTCGTCCTCATAACGGTCGTCCTCAAAATGCATCGGAATTTGTCACATCTTTTCATAATCTTAGTTTTGTAAAAGATCAGACGGCATTATGCAATGATATTGAATTGAGCTCGGGAGGTTTTAATGTCCGAAGCAATTCAGTGTGCGACAGAGAGTTAGTCGGGAGTGGTAGAATTGATGATTCTTATGAAATCAAAAGACAAATTGCTAGAGGTGTTCCCAATTCGTCGTTTCAAATGGAAAATAACACAATTGGTAACAATGAGTGGTTTCGAGTGGCAGCTGGTAAGCGTGGGCATCATGTTTCAGAAGTGGGAAGGTGTAACAGTGCTAATAGGGGTGGTGGAGAAAGCAGCCATCAATTCAATGACACTCCAAGGAAACAAGTGCAGAAGAAGAGTGCTTTTCTTAGGCTGCAACTTGCAAAACGTAATCGCAGTGATATAGAAGACGAGTTGGATTATTCAGATAAATTTGAGAAGAAGAGCTTTAGTTTCTTTACAGGGAAAGATCAGAATGGATACAGGGGTGTCAAAATGGGAAAGGTGGAAGAGATAGGGGGAAGTCATGTGGAGCTTGATATTTCATTTAAGTCCAATTCTTTAGTTGCCAAAGCAGTAGTGCCGTCTTCAGCTTCAAGTCCTGTGACTGAGTCCAATGCAATTCCAACATGTAGTTATAAGAAAGTCAAGAATCTTTGTACATCTGACATCTACTTAGCCGGTTCGAAACCAAGTAAATTGGCTCGGAGAACTATGGATATCAATGATTCAACACATCGTGTGAATAACTCTACTTCCACTGACATGAACACTGAAAAGTCTGCCCAAAAAGTTTCAGCTACTGCGGTTTGTAATCTGTTAAAACACAATTCAAAGATTTCTTCCTGCATCAAAAATGGTTTCCGTGAAAATGTGGAAGCTGCTGGCTCTATGGTCTCGAATAAAGAAATTACCACTGTTGGTTGTCCTAAAAGACATTCCTCTGTGAACATCAAAAAGAAAAAGAATGTGAGGAAATTAGTGAAGGCAGTCAACCCTTGTGTACGTGCAGAAAATTCTCATTCTACAAGAAAGCAAGATGAAAATGTCAACCCTCCAGATATTCCCCTTGGAGCCTTTGATTCTGATTTGAGCGTAGAACCATCAAGAAACAGAGCATTTCTTCTTGCTTTGCTGTAAAGCCTAATGTTGGTTTGAACTCATGTTTGGATAGTTCTAATATATTACTTGAAGATAGAGTAGTATGTGACGCTCCTGTGGCTATGGAGTCAGAGAAATGTAAAACTGATGCTAATTTTAAGGAGAGACATGTACCAATAATTCAGGTAAAAGATAACATGTCAGATGCTTTCCTTGGTTCTTCAAGCTTCGGTGAAATAATAGATATTGACCTTCCTGTGATTGAAGATAATTCATTTGATATATTGAATACTGAGACAGTTACATTGGATAGTGATAGGACAAGGGTAGAAAGATTTCTTGGTCATGAAAAAAAAGGCTCTTTGGTATGCGGAAATAAGATTGGAGATGAATCTCAAGATCCTATATCTGTTAGTGAAGGGAACCTCAAATTCGATTTGGAAAATTGTGGGGAAATAAAAGCTGATAAATGCAATGAAAAAAATAAAGTTCCTTACTCAGGAACCATTGATGGTATTAACAAGCAGCTTTACTCAAATCAGGAGGCCGAAATCCTTCAGGATGACGACACTAAGGAAATGACAGCAGCGAAATTTTTGGTTGGCAATAGTGAACTTGTTTGTTTGTTATCATCTGACGAAATTAGAGTGCATAATAATTCTATAGCTGCAAACTACTCCAATGACCACCAGGGTTCATGTTGTCACAATAGTGGTACTAACTTTCTAGAGAATGGGGTCATTAAGTATCCGGGAGCTGAGCATGCTGTAGAAGAGCTATCTCCAAATCACTTTGATCTATCATCTGATAATGTTTTAGTCAACATATCTCCTGTGCATACAATTCATTTTGCAGGCAGCAAAGAAACTGTTAATGAGAAGGGACTGGTTTCGACTCATTCAAACTTTTCATGTTCTGGTGACCTAGATGTGGACCTTGCAGATTCAAAAACATTGAGTTTATCTTTGAAAGATTCTAGCCAGATCTCAGTTTCTAGAGTTGGAAATATGGCTTGTGGCAAAGAGCCTGATACTATGGGGCTTAGCATTATGCATAAAAAAAGTTTATCGGATAAGTTGTGTGAGACTAAAAATGAAGCCAGTCATGCAACGGATAAGTTGTGTGAGACTAAAAATGAAGTCAGTCATGCTATGGATAATAGTTCCAGTGAGAGGTCACCTAGATGTAGAAAGAAGATGAAAGTGTCCATCAGCTCTCCCTATTTACCTTTTCCTCGGGATAATGAGGGTTCTACAAATATTTTAACAGGTTATCCAGATGTTCAGTTAAGTTCTAATATTGAACCAACAAAACAAGAAGTTAAAGTTGTGGCATCAAGCATTGATGATCTATATGAAGGTAGTTCTATGCCTTGTAGAGATGAGGGTAGTTTGGATCTTGATTTAGATTTTTCTATGGAATTGTTTGGTACTATAGTTCCTTCTAGTGATCCTTTGAGTGGTATTAATGACTTGAAACTTCGGTCTTCCTGTGTTGACTCTCATCCAGTTCTGGACAATTTAATCAATCCACTAGTGCATTCTAGTGGTTCATTAACATTTGGAAATGGGCAGAGAGCCAATGCCACTAAAGCTTCAGAAGTAATTAATCAAAATCAAACCTACTTCATGGAAACAGATATAGGAAGCAAAGAAAAGATTGCGCATGTGACAGAGGGGAGAGATGTGATTTATGCCAAGAGTGCTCTAAGAGAGTCTCCTGATGAATATCAATCTCCAGCTTCAGTTGAAGAGGTAACAATAATGAATGAGGAATCTGATCATCTTCCAGGGAAGGATGACTTGCATCGTATTGCAAATTATCTGCATTTATCTTCTGATGGAAATGAGGGGTCTGCTGTTAACTCTAGTGATGAAGTAATTGGGTCTGTGATTGATGCACTATCAAATATGGCCTCTCCTGAAACTGGTTCTGATGCTACTGACAAATTCATGTTGAATTCTGAACCATCACTTGCACAAGCTTTTCTTGAAAAGGTTGTGGATTACAAAAACAGAGAAGAGAAGTCTATAGTTGTAAGTCAGCCAAAGAAACTTGCTTATTCTTTACGTATCCCATCTAGCAATGTTAATCATAATTCAGGTAACGTAAAATTACCTCTGGTATCCCAGGTGTCCAAAAGTGCCTTTAACGATCGGAAGCTCGTGTCTGCTAAATCAATGATTAATAAAAAACATCTTGGCCATACCATTTCCACAGGCTTTTCCGGCCAGTCAACTTTCATGTGTGGTTCTTCAAAGAAGTTTGCCTCTTCAATAGGTTCTGTGAAATCTAGGACCTGGCATCGAGCGGATAATTCTAATTCTTCTTCTCTTCCCCTCTCGGGGAACAAGCCTTGCTCAAGTGCAGTTCCTACCCTAAGACAATTTTCAGGAAGCGATGGGGTTCACCAGAATTCTTACATTCGCAAGGGTAACAGTCTTGTAAGAAAATCTTCCCCTGTTTCTGGTATACCTAGTGGTTCTCATGCTGTGAATTTATTTACGTATCAGTTAAACTCTTCTAATGCTGAAGAATTGCGGAATGATGTGAAATCCGAGAGTCTTGGTGTAACTGATTCTTCTATTAATTTGGGGATCAAAGTAACAGAAAATCCTGCCAATAAGCTAGGAATAACCCCGGTTCTTAGTAGTCCTGACACTCTTTCATCTGGGGGTTGTGCACCATCCACGTTGGCAGAGCCACTTCTTAATGATTCCTCGGATTTTATAAAGCTGAGAACTAAAGAAGACTCCGCTTCTTTTAAGGATTTATTGAAGAATTCTGATAAGGATGAAAATCTAGTTTTTCCGAGCATGGAAAATCGGACTGATCTTAGTAATGAGTTTTTGGCATCTTCGAATCTGGAACTAGGAGCACATGCAAAGTGCAATTTAAATCAGTTGGTTTCAACTTCTAATCCTTGTGATCTCAACAGTACAGATAAAGTTCAACCTATTACCTCTGATGGATATTACAAGAGAAGAAAAAATCAGCTAATTCGGGCAGCACTTGATTCTAGTGTTAGTCAGACTCTGATGTCACATCTATCTGACAAGATTTTCAAGTCAGAGCTGGAATATATTGCTAAAGATATTCCTTGCAAGAGTTATACTGGGAGGCGGTTGTCCAAAGGTATATTTATAAGTTTGTTGGAGTTGTGTCCTTTCTTGCATTTAATGCTTCCTTTTCACTACACATTAGAAGCTAACGCTGTAAGAGAAATCATGATTTTTATTGCATTTAATGATTTTTATTCATAAAATTTCCATAGATATGTATGGTTTGTTTCGGCCATGAAATGATATTTTAACTTTAAAATTAGAAGATTATTGGAGCCTTCATTTACAGGTATGGCAAAGACAAGAAGGCCTGGAAAGTCATCTTTGGTATGGTCACTCTGTGGTTCAATGTCCTCAAAATATGGGAGTAATAATTTGAATGGCCATAAGATGGTACCACATCTTCCTTGGAAAAGAACATATAGAAGTCACGCTCGCAACTCAGCCACCATTCCTTATAGTACACTGTCAACAATCAGGTAACGTGAAATTGCATCTATTGATCTTGTATGTTTGTGGTTTTATTTACTTAATTTTTTATTTGCCTGAGAGTTGTCAACCACAATTAATTTTTCTTGTTCAGTAAAAGGTTGCTGTTGTCAAGGGCGACACTGTACACGACATCAAATAATGGGTTTTCACTAAAGAAATCCAAAGTATTAAGTGTTGATGGGTCTAGTTTAAAATGGTCAAAATCCATTGATAGGCGCTCAAAGAAAGCTAACGAGGTTAGTTGGATTGCAGTCTATGCAGTTTGTTAAATTAGTTGTCCATGTCCAATTTTTTTTATCTTATTCAAGGTAAATCAAAATGATAATTGAATTAAAAAATGTTTTCATGTTACGTATGTTCATAAAACTGTTTTATGTTTTCACGCAGGATGCTACAATAGCAGTTGCTGCAGCAGATAGAAAGAAAAGAGAACAGAATGGGATTGCTCATGTTATTTACAGGACTGACAATAATAGTGGCAGTTCTTCCCGTAAGTCTTACATATTTACATAACTTATTTACAGGGTTTGCAGCGTGGATATAATAGTCTGATGGATGAAATTTTTGAATTTATGAAGTGGTCGTTGTACTTATTTTGCATATTTTAAAGGATCTACTATCTTTTAAAGTTGTGATGATATTATAGGAGCACAGATATTCCGGTTTGGTTCAATCCTATATAGATTGGATCCTTCAAAAAGAACACTTCAAAGGATTTCAGGTCATGCCTATTGACCTATTATCTAGCAGTATCACTTTTAGTTTATTTTCTGACTGCTTCTTCATGGAATATGCTTTTGTAAAGTTACACGCGATAGGTTTACAAAACCTGCTCTAATGGAGCTTCATGTTGCAAGATATTTAAAATGCTTGTCAATAACAAAGAACTGAATTTAATTCTCCTTTAATCTTCAAGAACAGCAAGATATTTGTAGCTTGGCAATTATTGTAACTTAAATAAATCCAATCATTTTTATGATGGCAGCAATGTTTTATAATGTCTCTAATTTGTAATTATTAAGTTTTCAAATGAGACCATGCTTTATACTTAGATACAACTATAAGTTGCTCTTGAATCTTGATTCCATTCTTATAAAAACGTATGATCTTGGATCTAGATCCTTGTCCTGTGAAAAATTGGCTCTGTTCTGAGATTGGAAAGATTCCTTATAGATGTATATGTAGACTTGACAGTACACATTCCATCAGATATAGTAATTTCAGAAGATTTTATTCAATTTGCACGATCCTGTGATCATTATTGTTTTGGATTCAATGACAATATTGTACACTTTATCAAGTTTTACCAGTAAGTTAATATTTTTAACACTTTAGGAATCTAATACTATTTACTAGTGTGCCATGTAGATGACGAACCATCTTGCTCTACTGCTGTCAAGTCTGGGAAAAATGCTAAGATATCTTACGCCCCCAGGAGATTAGTGATTGGAAATGATGCGTATGCTCCTTATTCAAACTCTGTAGTTTATCAATTGTCAGATCACTAAAGATCAAGCAAGTGAATGGGATGTTTGTCATTGTTGATATTGTCAAACTTATTTTTTCCCCTTAGGCAGTGTATATTTTTCTCTTTCTGGCTCAGAGGGGCTGGAGATAATTCGTTTCATTATTAGCAGATATGTTAGAATTGGCAATGGGAATCAGCTCGTTAGAGATCCGAAAAAGCGAATCCGGCGATTGGCTAGTGAGAAAGTTCGATGGAGTTTGCACACAGCGAGAAAGCGGTTAGGCAGGAAGCAGAAATATTGTCAGTTCTTCACTAGATTTGGCACATGTGATAAGAATGACGGGAAGTGCCCCTATATCCATGATCCTTCTAAAATTGCCGTGTGCACAAAATTTTTAAATGATGCATGTTCTGATGTCAACTGCAAATTGACTCATAAGGTTTGCAAGCGAGCTAGTTTGATCAATTTGAAGCTGTCGATCCAAACGATATCTTTTCCTAATATTGCAGCTAATTTTATTTCCTTGCTCAGATCATTCCAGAAAGAATGCCAGATTGCTCATACTTTTTGCAAGGTTTGTTTCTCCCCCTCAAAAGATTTGTTGACTTTATTGAATGGAGTAAGATCTCCGACAGACCTGCTGGCAGGTTTATGCACCAACAAAAGTTGTGCTTATAGACATGTGAATGTGAACCCAATGGCTTCCACGTGTGAAGGATTTCTCAGAGGCTATTGTGCCAATGGCGATGAGGTATCTTTAATCTTCTAAATTTTATCACGATCAATGTTATGTGAAAGAACAAATTTTTTTCTTGCTGCGGAAAGTAGAGGCTAAATTGTTCTTTATTGCGTAATAGAGAGAGAGAGAGCACATGAAACTTCTATTTAGATGCAGCGTCCTTTGATGCCCTCCCAATCTGTTTATATTCTCTTTAAATGTGAGCTAAATGGATACACATTCTGTCATTTTGCGTTCGGCTTTAATTTGATAGGTCGTGGACTAATTATTAAGGATTGGTATATTAACTGATAATCTAGGAAACTGGTGCCTCTGCTATTTTTTTTTTTTTTTGGAAGTTCTTGCTTTTTGCTTGAACCCCCCTTCTTTATCCAATATATCTTGAAACCCCATGCTAATCTGGAACCGAATGAATTGAAAAATGGACATGCTGACAGTGCCGTGAGAAGCACAGTTATGTATGCCCAGTGTTTGAAGCTACAGGATCCTGTGCCGAGTCCAAATGCAAACTTCACCACCCAAAAAGAAGAAATGTAGTAAAAAAGCGGAAGCGATCAGGGGAGCTCAAGAATGATAGTGGGCGTTATTTTGGATCCATGCCCAACAATTCTACGGAGCCTGAGAAGCTTTCGATGCAGAGTACCAAGCTTTCTGCAGAAGGAGAATTAGCAGATTATATCTGTCTGGATGTCAGTGACGATGAAAGTGGAGAAGTTGGGGGTGATCAGATCTTAGAAGACCTTGATGAGGTAATTGGACCGTTTCGTTTAATGAAGTAGGAACTTGACATGGATGTCAAGAGTGTTACCCAAACACAGGTGTACAACAGAGTAGGTATTTATATGTTTCCCATCATTCCTCCAACAGATTTCTGATTAGTTTTTTTTTTCCTTTTTTTTTAATTTATTTTTGTTATTGTTAGTCGCACTAGGTCCCGTACGTCCAATTGTAAATTGACGATTCGATAGAATAAGAAAGTAAAGACTAATTTGAGCTTTTATTGGTGCTTCCATTTGGTTGATGTTGTTGGTGATTTTTGTTATTGCTGCCTGGATGGATGTGTTTATGTTTATTCGAGGATGAAACTTAGGGGAGACTGGGTGGGCACGGTCCGGTCCGGTCCGGGCCGGTTCCCGCTTGGAACCGGACCGGACCGGTCATTTCGGGATTTTATTTCTTGGTACCGGAACCGGTCCCATGAGGAACCGGTACCGAACCGGGAACCGGACCGTATTTCTGTCCGGTTCCCGGTTCGGTACCGGTTCCTCCCGAATGTTTGTTTAATTTTTTTTTTTTTTTTTAATTGCAAAATGCAAAAACATAATCAGAACTCATAAGAAAATTTCAAGATGAAATCAATTACCGAATCGGAAGGATGAGGTATAGTCTCAATCATGGGTGGAAGAAGAAGCGGTAATTCATAATGATCAATTACCGATTCGGAAGAAAATTTCAAGATGAAATCAATTACCGATTCATAATGATCATGGGTGAAAATTTCAAGATGAAATCAATTACCGATTCGGAACAATAATAATTAAGGATTCAAGATGAAATCAATTACCGATTTCTAAGAGAGAGCAGAGTCACCACTCCAAGTCTCCAACTCCGATTTTAGGGCTCCTGAACTTGAAGATCTGAAGTAGAGACTGGAGACAGAGAGTCAGAAACAGGAGTCGGGAACTTCCGACTTGGAAGGATGAGGTTCGCGCCTCGCGGGAGTCGCCAGTCGCCTCGCCTCGCCTCGCCAGTCGCCAGTCGCCAGTCGCCTCGTCTCGCCTCGCCTCGCCAGTCACCAGTCGCCTCGCCTCGCCTCGCCAGTCGCCAGTCGCCTCGCCTCACCAGTCGGGAAAAATGAAAAATTGCTGAAATGAAAAGTATGAAGTATTGTAGTCGGGATTCCCACGGTTCCCGGTTCTGTGAGCAACAGAACCGGGACCGTGGACCGCGGTTCCGGTTCCATGTATTTGGGAACCGGGAACCGGTCAGAATATCCAAAAAACCGCCCAAGAACCGGACCGAACCGGCGGTCCAGTCCGGTCCACCGGTTCCGGTCCGGTTCTGCCCACCCCTAGGGGAGAGGGACGAGGAATTTACATGATTGAGTGCTGTTTTGCAATGATGTTTGGTTTCTTGGCTTGAGATGTTTGGTTTGGTTTGTCTGGAAATGGCTTCTTCCTTGCTAATTGGTCAATACTATATTATGTTATGGACCATTTTGGGAATGTGGAGGAAATTCAACTGCCATTAACTGTTTCTCTTTGCCCAACTTCTCCGAACTTACTTCTCTTTTTGGTCCCCCATCCTCTGGAGGAAGACAAAGTAAAAGAAAATAATTAATAATTTACTAATGTCGATAGCATTGCCTCAGCCTCCCATCACCTTTTATTTAATTTATTTCTATTTTTTAAAATATTAAATATTTTATTCTGTAATATCTTTGGACTATTTGACTCTGCACTTGCCTTGTATAATTTCCTTAGAAATTAGGAAATTAGGGAGGAAGAATTTTCTGTAATTACAATCCATGTTAGACTTAAACTCTTGACAAAACGAGAGGGGTAAAATTCATTTCAAAAGCTATTTCAAAAATTGAGTGAATCTCTTCATATTATATATTGGATTTTTGTTTTCTTCTCTGTCGATGTGAGATATTCAAGATCCGTCCACACGTCTAGCGTGATAGGTTTTTCTTCCACGTCTAGCGTGTTAGGTCGTGTGGGATCCTCACATTGTACAGAATTTTTGGCTCTAATACTATGACAAAATGAGAGGAGTAGAACTCATTTTAAAAGCTAATTCAATGATTAAGGAAATCTCCTCATATAATATATTGGATATTTACTTTCTTCTCTTTCAACACGGGATATTCAACATCTCTCACCTCAACATCGAATAACTTATTCTCATCAGGCTGCTCAACTCTCGTTTATTTACGTTCTCCCCTCAAGAACTGGAATATATCCATGGGAGAATCAAGCGCATCTTTTGACTCCGGTCAACTGAAGAAACAATTATTTAATTGTTTATTTTAATTTGAGGAGTTCAGTGTCTGAGATAAGATTTACGAGACATTTCCAGAACTGAAAATTGTATTATAGTTGGAAAAATAAGTTTGTAGTTATTTTTGACGAAAAAAATTATGAAGTTTCCGACAAATTTCCTGCGTATCATCCTGGAACTTTCTTCTTCTTCAACCGTACAAGAAAGTACAAATCCATGGACAACTATTAAACCCCATCTTCCATAACCACCCCAGCAACATAAATTCATACCATTTTCCATCTTCTTAAATTTTCGTACAAGGTTTGTAGCTCTACCCAATTGACCATGTCGCTTTTCATCAGCAGAAGTGACTTGCAGAAGATTTTCGAGAAGCTCGACAAGAATAACGATGGGTTCGTCAGCCTCGACGAGCTCAACTGGCTTCTAGACAAAATCGGCGTTTACCTCAGCCTCGCAGAGCTCGGAACGATGGTCGGAAAACCAACGCTCGACTACAACGAGTTCATCTTCTTTTGCGAGTCAATATCGGAAAAGAAGAACGGAGATAGCATTAGCGGCGGAGGCAACGACGAAGAAGACGAAGACAGAAAACGAGAAGTGGATATGGAGAATGATCTGGTGCAGGCGTTTAAAGTTTTCGATATGAACAACGACGGTTTCATCTCTTCCGACGAGCTGCAGTCTGTGTTATCGAGATTAGGGCTTTGGGACGAGACGGGTGGGCGAGATTGTCGAAACATGATTAGGTTTTACGACATTAATCAAGACGGCCGGCTTGATTTTGAAGAATTCAAGAGCATGATGATGCTCACCATTTCTTGATTCCTCCATTTTCATGGCCGTAGTTTAGATAATGCTTCCTGTCCACCACCCTTTGTTCTTCATGCTTTTGTTGTTCTGTGGTTCATATTATTAAAAGTAATTTCGATAAATCTGTCATTTGATGGTATGAATTATAGATTTCCAAGATTCACCAAATATTATTATTGGAGCAAGATTTTAAGACTAAACACTCCAATTATACCACGAGTTCACGTGACTAGTAACTAACTGATTTATAATTCATAGTACAATATTGTTCATTTGGACTATCGTCTTAGTTGCAAATCAAATTCTCTTTACGAATCATACCCCTCAATATTTTCTGAACAATATTGGATTTGATACATTTACATTCTCTTGCACCTCACATGCTCACGAGAGTGAGCCGTCACGATTATTTAGCTTGAGAGGCTAGACATCTATGTCAGTCATACTTCGTGTTGACTTTGATTAGATCCACCGGAATTTATTCATTGATTTCACTCCAAAAAATTTTCTATGAATTGAAATTTTAATTTAATTATAAACCATACTCAATTGTGATGGCCTAATCATGATTAGAAGAATAAATTGTTATTAGAAACAATAATAACAATATTGGACTATCGTCTTAGTTGCAAATCAAATCCTCTTTACGAATCACACCCTTCAACATTTTCCGAACAATATTGGATTTGATACATTTACATTCTCTTGCACCTCATATGCTCACGAGAGTGAGCCATCACGATTATTTAGCTTGAGAGGCTTGACATCCATGTCGGTCATACTTCGTGTTGATTTTGAGTAAATCCACCGGATTTTATTCGTTGATTTCACTCCAAAAGATTTTCTATGAACTTGGAATTTTAATTTAATTATGAACCATACTCAATTGTGATGGCCTAATTATGATTAGAAGAATAACTTGTTATTAGAAACAATAATGAGTTGAAAGTAATCAAATTTGGAATATGACCATTGCATTCTAAGTCCTTGAGCTAGACAACTTAGGTTAGGAAATTGACCAACCAAATGGGTTGAAAAGTAGGGTAAATTCCAAAAACAACCATGAAGTATGAGTAATTCTCGAAAAAATTCTCGAACTAAAAGTCGTCGCAGTCAAAACCTCAAAGTTCTAAAAACTGTCAAAATAAACCCTGGTGGGGGGCCGCATGCCCCCCGAATTGTAATTCAGGGGGCCGCATGCCTCCCGCATGCCCCCCGAATGTGCAATTACAATGAAATTCGGGGGGGCCGCACCAATTCGGGGGCTGCATGCTGTAATTCGGCCCCCCGCACTCTCAAATTATTCTTCACTATTTTAAAATAATTTTAAAAAATACCAAATCATATTCAATTCACTTAAAATTTTTACCACATATTCATCACATCATAGGAAGATAACGTAAAAAGTTTCGTGATTTTTTTAAAATTGTTATGATTTAATATAATTTTTTTATAAAATAATGTCATTAAAATTACAATATATCGCACAAGTGTTATAAAATCACGAAACTTTTTACATTATCTTTCCATGATGTAATAAACACGTGGTAAAAATTTCAAATAAATTGAATATGATTTGGTATTTTTTAAAAAATTAAATCCTCATTTCTTCTTCAGACGCCCA